>CM019063.1:266813465-267062052 GCA_009667805.1 Leptobrachium leishanense | reverse complement strand
CATGGTATGCCTCTGGATAGTAAGAGTCACGTAAGGCCTGGTGAGAGCCTGTCCTAAAATGTGTCTCCTGTAAGAACGCAACCGAGCATTTTTCCCGGTGTAAGTCCCTAAGGAGACGGCTACGCTTCTCAGGGACGTTCAGTCCCCGTGCATTTATCGACAGGACTCGGAGCGAGTCCCTACAGAACCCCGAGACCTGTCCTCCCTTCCCCTCCATTGCCCCGCCCTGGATTACGGAGATTGTAATTTGTGTCTTGTCACTGCCACCAATCAGGGGGTCTCACTGATTTACAGGAAGTTCCTGGAAATTGTAATTTGTGTCTTGTCACTGCCACCCATCAGGGGGTCTCACAGACTTGTAGCAGATATCTGGGAATTATAACCTGTGTCTTGTCACTGCCACCCATCAGGGGGTCTCACTGATTTATAGGTGGTTTCTGGGAATTGTAATCTGTGTCTTGTCACTGGCTGACAGCTATCAGGGTGTCTCACTGAGTTATACCAGAGTTCTGGAAATCTTTAATCTAGATACCACAGTTGAATCAGAGTTTTACAGCCTATCTCCAATTTTTATAACAGAGTTGAATCAGAGTTCTGTATA
Source organism: Leptobrachium leishanense (assembly GCA_009667805.1). Classification (NCBI taxonomy): domain Eukaryota; kingdom Metazoa; phylum Chordata; class Amphibia; order Anura; family Megophryidae; genus Leptobrachium; species Leptobrachium leishanense. Next base: position 267,061,451 of record CM019063.1, on the reverse strand, counting down.
TCTTTAATCTATATATCACTCACCATATCAGAAAGACCAAAAAGGGCAGGCAGACGCTCCCAGACACAGATAAGAGGGCAAGCAGGCTCTGTATCGGGAGGCTGTGCCTCTGGTTGTCGTGGACGTGGTGCATCCTCTGCAGGGGCAAGCTTGTCCTTTCTAACTGGTGCTAGCCGTCTTAAGCAGCAGCAACATACAGAGGATTTGGTGGATTGGCTAACCAGGCCATCCTCATCCTCCTGGTCCTCTGCCAGCCAGGCTTGTAGTGGTTTACAGTCCACCTCAGCTGCCAAAACATCTAATTCAGCCTCCTTGTCCAGAGCTACTCCTGCCGTAGACTCACTATCACACACGGAGGAGTCAGCTGAATTGTTTGACTACAATGACAGTGACATGCTGCTTGAGGATGTGCAGCAACTACAAGTGTTCTGATTCAAACTCTGAGGTTGAGGAAGGGAGTATAATCAACCTAGAGGAGGGGGTGCCAGTGACACACAAATAACTGGCACTCATGTTGCCCCAGCAGCTGCAGCATACTGCCAAGTTGGCTCCAGTGACAAGGAGATAGGGGGTGATGACGATGATGGGGTCACTGACTCCTCCTGGGTGCCTGATCGAACAGAGGAGTCAAGGGAGGAGGCACAACAAAAACGAGGCAGAACGTCCTCTATGACCAACCGTAGCCAGTCCAAGGCATCAGACGTCACAGCTGCTCAGGTGCAGAGCGCTGTTGTCTCAAAGCACATGTACAGGAAGTCTGCTGTCTGGGAGTTCTTAAAGAAATGTGCAGCAGACCGCACCATTGCTATTGTAATCTATGTCAGATGAGGCTCAAGTGTGGGAAAGACATCCCACGCTTGGCAACATATTACCACCTGCCACGCATCCCATTGGCACAACACTTTGCATAGGTCCTCCTCCTCCTCATCTGTCTCTACCCCCACTATATGTCCTGCCATGTCATTGCCTACAACCTCCACTGACAGGGATGATGCTACAGTAATGGGTGTACCAGGTCCTTCCTCAGAATGTGACAGCATCCCATCAGCTGAAGATTTACGCAGTCAGATTACGTTGCCCCAGCTGCTGCAGCGTAAGAAAAAAAATATAGTCCCAACCATCCCCAAGCACAGCGTCTGAATGCCAGCTTAGCAAAATTACTCGCATTACAGCTGCTGCCTTTCCAGCTGGTGGACTCTGCTTCCTTCCGTGAATTTGCTGAATGTGCTGTACCACAGTGGCAGGTTCCAAAATGCCATTTCTTTTCACGGAAGCACATGGAAGACAATGTTATGGAGTCATTGGGAAAGGCAGTCAGCAGCAAGGTGCACATGACTTTAGACATGTGGTCCAGCAAGCATGGACAGGGCTGTTACATTTCCTTCACGGCACACTAGGTAACTCTGATTGCAGCTGGGAGGGATCCAGGACGGGGCTCTGTGCTGAAGCTTGTTCATCCACCACACCTCCAGAAAGCTCCTTGTACGAGGTCTGTCTGCTCCACCACCTCTTCATCCTCCTCCTTCTCTGTCTCTGGTGAAGTGGCAGTTAAACCAACACGTGGTAGAGGCTACACAATGGCTCAAGCAGAAAGATGCCATACTGTGCTTGAGCTGTGGTTTGTTTAGGGGACAGGAGCCACACGGGCCAGAAATTCTGTCAGCTCTTGCAGGGCCAGGTGCAGAGATGGTTAACACCACGCCAACTTCAGCTGGCAATGATCGTCTGTGATAATGGCAGCAACCTTCTCTCGCCCCTACCAGGGTAAGTTGATGCATGTACCATGCCTAGCACACGTCCTAAATCTGGTGGTACAGCGTTTCCTAACCAGGTACCCAGGGCTGGCACAGCTTCTCAGCCAGGCCAGAAAAGTCTGCAGCCACTTCAGACGGTCATTCCCAGCAAGTGTTCACGTGGCAGAAATTCAAAGAGAATTCCACCTTCCCACAAACTGTCTGATCTGTGACATGCCCACCAGGTGGAACTCGACATTAGCAATGCTGCAGCGTCTGCACCAGTGGCAGAGGGCCATCAATGAGTACCTGTGTGAGTACGGCACAAGGACAGGTTCAGGTCAACTTATTTTTTTCCCCCCCTCAGTGGCTGATGATCAAGAATGAATGCACTGTACTGTCACCATTTGAGGAGGCAACGAGGATGGTGAGCAGGGACAGTACATGCATCAGTGACACAATTCCTTTAGTGTTCCTGCTGGAGCGCACTCTGTGGGGAATTATAGATGTGGCACTAGAGGCAGAGCATCAGGAGGAAGAGGAGGCTTTCACTAGCTTTCAAGGCCCCAGTCTTTACGCAGACAGCATTCCTGCGGGTCCTCAGATCAGACAGGAGGAGGAGGAGGAGGAATATTTAAGTAGTGGGGCATTGAAGGTGGGGATTCCTCAAGGGAGGGTTTGGTGTGCCCAGTAACCCAAGGACTAGTACATGGCTGGGAGGAGGAAGTGCACAATGGGGTCATACTCATTGACCAGGAAGACTCGGAAGCTAATGCCACCTCCAACCTATGCTGCATGGGCTCCCTTATCCTGCAAAGCCTGCTAAAGGACCCAGGATTTGTGCTATCAAGGAAATGTTGGCAAGCCTTGCCTGGTTGGCAAGCCTTCTTGATCCACAATACAAGGGTAAAGTTGCAGAGCTCATCCTACCCTCACAGAGGGAGCACAGGATGAAACAACTTGAGGACGCTCTAAAGCGACACTTGTGTAACACCTTTCCAGGCACTGGTAGGTTACCAAGTGATGACACAGGTGCTTCTGAGGCTGTGGATGATCAGAGGAAGAGCGGTGAAGGCCGGGGCCGCTTGACTGATGGCTTTTTAATTTTTTTTAGTCCATGACACCCAGGGACGTCAAATGTAGGCACCCATTGCCAGCGTCTTCACCATATGGTGCAGGACTACCTAGGGGCAAGGGCAGACCTGGATACCTTTCCAGCAGATGATCCACTGGCTTACTGGGTGTTGAGATTGGATCATTGGCCAGAATTTAGCCAATATGCTATGCAGCTACTAGGTTGCCCTTCATCCAGCGTGCTTTCTGAAAGGACGTTCAGTGCCGCTGGAGGTTTTGTCACAGACAAAAGAGTGCGTCTGTCCACCGATTCTGTAGATCGGCTGACATTTATAAAAATTAATCAGTCCTGGATCAGCAGCTATCACTCCCCTGATGCTGACGCAACTGAATAGATCGGGGATCTCTTCTGCATTTCCAAAACCTCCAACCCTGCACTCTTCCACAATACCACAGAGGGGTTATTTACGGTGTGAAGGCACTTGCTGCCACCAAAGGCAATATTTGGGTGCACTGCCACTGACGCCTATACCAGATTCATAACATTTTATATTGGACTGCAGGGTCCAACCCTGCACTCTTCCACAATACCACAGAGGGGTTACGGTGTGACAGCACTGTTGCCGACACTAAAGGCCCAATTTTAAAGCACCTATTGTTACTTTCATCCAAAGCCTGCATAAGGTTCACCATAATTTAGCCAAAAAATCACTAAACTTGTTCTACGTGTCCTAAAATGTCTCCTCTTTTCATTCAGGCTGCCACCCCAAGCAGTTGTTTATGAATAGATTAAAGGAAAACCATTTACCGTCATTTGAAATGTCATTTTTTTGTTTTTGAAATTTTCGATACATCCTACAAGTCCGCCACTTAACGGGCAGGTTATGGGGCCTCCTAGGCACGATATTTGAAGGAATTTTTCGTTTTTATTCTTAACCTTTATTTCATGGAAAACTCACTGTTCCTTTAAAAACTTTTTCTTTTTACTTTTTGTCCTTGTTTCCTGTCCCCCAGGGCACTACCCGGACCCCCATACACCTTTTACGGCAAATATCTTGCATATTTGCCCTCTTGGAGGGCACTCTAAAAATCGAACTTTCGAGTCCCATTGACTTGCATTGAGTTTGGTTCGTGTTCGAGTTCGAACTCGAACTTTTGAAATTGTTCGAGTTCGAATGCGAACTGAACACGAGTGTGTTCGGCTCATCCCAACTTGCAAATGTGGGAAACTGCCGATCACTTTTCAGGTTTTAAAGATACTGTACATTACTGATACGCTTGTACGCACTGCACATTACAGAGCTCCATAGCAATAAAACTCGCAGTAATGTGCTGTGTGTATGAACGTATCACAGAGCTCCACAGCAATAAAACTCACAGTAATGTGCAGCGTGTATGAGTGTATCAAAGAGCTCCACAGCAATAAAACTCACAGTAATGTGTGGTGTGTATGAGCGTATCACAGAGCTCCACAGCCCCCCAGTAAATTTCTCCCCCGTTAATTTCATTTCTCTCCAGCCCATTTCAGCTGCACGCACACCACCCTCTGTACGCGCACACACACACCACCCTCTGCGAGCGCGCACGCACGCACACCACCCTCTGCTCACGCGCACACACACCACCCTCCTCACACACTTTCTGCTCTCACACACACACTTTCTGCTCTCACACACACTTTCTGCTCTCATACACACTTTCTGCTTGCTCACACACACCTCCTCTGCTCACACACACACACTGCTCACTCACACACACACACCCTCTGCTCACACACACACCCTACTCACACACCCTTGCTCACACACTCTGCTCACACACACCCACTCTGCTCACACACACACTACTGACATACACACACCCTCTGCTAACCCACTCTGCTCACACCCACTCTGCTCACACCCCGCTGCTCACACACCCCACTGCTCACACCCCCCTCTGCTCTCACACCCCCTCTTCTCTCACACACACTGCTCTCACACACTGCTCTCACACACACCCTCTGCTCACACACACCCCATTCTGCTCACACACACACCCTGCTCACATACACCCTGCTCACACACATCCTCCCTCTGCTGACACACACCCAAACACCGCTCACCCCCCACTCTGCTCACAACACACTCCCTGCTCACACACAGACCCTCTGTTCACACACCCACCCTGCTCACACACACCCCTCTGCTCTCTCTCACACACACACACACACACACACACACACACACACACCCTGCTCACACACACACCCTCTGTTGACACACCCCCTATGCTCACACACACACACACTGCTCACACACACAACCCCCTGCTCACACACACCCCTCTGCTCTCTCTCTCACACACACACACTCTGCTTACACACACACCCTGCTCACACACACTCTGCTCACACACACACACTATGCTCACACACACACACACACATACACACTCTGCTCACACACACACTCTGCGCTCACACACACACACTCTGCTCACACACAAACTGCTCAAACACACACACTGCTCAAACACACTACGCTCTCATACACACACATTCTGCTCACACAAACTCTGCTCACAAACACACACTCTGCTCACACACACACACACTGCTCAAACACACACACACTCGGCTCAAGCACACTCTGCTCAAGCACACACACACTCTGCTCACACACACACTATGCTGATACACAAACTATGCTCACACACACACACTATGCTCACACACACTGCTCACACACACACTCTGCTCACACACACACACCCTGCTCACACACACACCCTCTGTTCACACACACCTCCTCTGCTCACACCCCCCTCTGCTCACACACACTATGCTCACACACACTATGCTCACACTCACACACACACACACACTATGCTCACACACACACATACACACTCTGCTCACACACACTCTGCGCTCACACACACTCTGCTCACACAAAAACCGCTCAAACACATACACTCTGCTCAAACACACACACACGCTGCACAAACACACTATGCACACACACACTCTGCTCACCACACACACTCTGCTCACACACACACACACTGCTCAACACACACACACTCTGCTCAAGCACACACTCTGCTCAAACACAACACACTCTGCTCACACACACACTATGCTGACACACAAACTATGCTCACACACACACACTATGCTCACACACACACACTGCTCACACACACACACTGCTCACACACACACACTGCTCACTCACACACACACACACACACACTGCTCACACACCACACACACACACACACACACACACACACACACACACCCTGCTCACACACACACCCTCTGTTGACACACCCCCTATGCTCACCACACACACACACTGCTCACACACACAACCCCCTGCTCACACACACCCCTCTGCTCTCTCTCTCACACACACACACTCTGCTTACACACACACCCTGCTCACACACACTCTGCTCACACACACACACTATGCTCACACACACACACACACATACACACTCTGCTCACACACACACTCTGCGCTCACACACACACACTCTGCTCACACACAAACTGCTCAAACACACACACTGCTCAAACACACTACGCTCTCATACACACACATTCTGCTCACACAAACTCTGCTCACAACACACACTCTGCTCACACACACACACTGCTCAACACACACACACTCGGCTCAAGCACACTCTGCTCAAGCACACACACACTCTGCTCAACACACACTATGCTGATACACAAACTATGCTCACACACACACTCTGCTCACACACACACTGCTCACACACACACTGCTCACTCACACACACACACACACACACTATGCTCACACACACACACTCTGCTCACACACACACACCCTGCTCACACACACACCCTCTGCTCACACACACCCCTCTGCTCACACCCCCCTCTGCTCACACACACTATGCTCACACACACTATGCTCACACTCACACACACACACTATGCTCACACACCACACATACACACTCTGCTCACACACACTCTGCGCTCACACACACTCTGCTCACACAAAAACCGCTCAAACACATACACTCTGCTCAAACACACACACACGCTGCACAAACACACTATGCACACACACACTCTGCTCACACACACACACTCTGCTCACACACACACACTGCTCAAACACACAACACTCTGCTCAAGCACACACTCTGCTCAAACACACACACACTCTGCTCACACCACACACACACTCTGCTCACACACACACACTATGCTCACACACACACACTATGCTCACACACACACTGCTCACACACACACACTGCTCACACACACACACTGCTCACTCACACACACACACACACACACTGCTCACACACAACACACACACACTGCTCACACACACACACTCTGCTCACTCACACACACACCACACACTGCTCACACACACAACACACACACACTGCTCACACACACACACTCTGCTCACACACACACACCCTGCTCACACACACACACACACTATGCTCACACACACACACTGCTCACACACACACACTGCTCAAACACACACACACTCTGCTCAAACACACACACACACTCTGCTCAAACACAAAACACTCTGCTCAAACACACAAACACTCTGCTCAAACACACAAACACTCTGCTCAAACACACACACACTCTGCTCAAACACACACACACACACTCTGCCCAAACACACACACACACTGGTCAAACACACACACACACTGCTCAAACACACATTTTGCTCACACACACACACACCTGCCTGTTATATACTCACAGGTTAGGTAGAATCCTGGTCTGTCTCCTGGCTGGTCTCCGTTAGCTCCCCCTCCCTGCACGTACTGGACACATCCAGCACAGCAGGGGAGACTCTGCATCGAGCGGCTGCGGAGGGGGAAGGGGCAGAGCCAGCATCTCCCCATGTGAGCTGCTGGTCTGGCAGCCTCTTCTCCCTCCTCCACCCCACCCCCCGCGGGGCCTTTAATTCGGGTGCAGCGTGTGGGAGATTTATCCCACACACTGCCTTATCAAATGGAGAACAGGTGCCTGTCTGACACCGGCCCTGCCTGGACCGCAGGGCCAATCCTGGCCCCCTTCCCATCCGGGCCCTCGGGTGGCACCCGAGTGCCCGATGGGTCAGACCACCCCTGATTAGCATTAAATGTGGTAACCAAAAGTATTCTGCTCTGTGTTGTCCGTTGTTTAGGATGTAACAAATCCTTCTGCTCATATTTACGAGCACTTTCTTTAAATTGAACCAATTCATGCTGTGCGTAACCCCGGTGAGCAAAACTCTGTACTAATCGATAAGCCTGATGATCATAATCATCTGTCAAAGTGGTATTTAATCTGATACAGAGAAATTGTGCATATGGTAAATTTTTTAACAAATGTGGGGATGGAAGGATTTGGCATGCAGATATGTCAATTTGTCTGTCGGTTTAGTATAAAGATCAAAGATGAAGGAACCATCTCTTACCCAAGAGAATCATCCAAAAAATGGATCTTGTGTTCACATTTTATAACAAACTGAAATTAATCGTAGGTAAAGAATCATTCAAGAAGAGATGAAATTCCATTAATGCCGCAAAATCCCCTGTCCAGAGGAAAAAAACATCATCAATGAAACGATACCAACACCTCACTGATTGCAAAAACATGGAGTTAGGATAAACAAAACTCTCTTCAAAGGAATTCATGAAAAGATTGGCGTATGATGGGGCCATATTAGACCCCATCGCCATGCCCTGTACCTGTAGGAGTATTCTCCTTCAAAGAAAAAATAGTTCTTGAAAAAAAAATTGTCTTGAGCAGTAACTATTTTTTCTTTGAAGGAGAATACTTCCTACAGGTAACAGGGCTTAGCGATGGGATCTAATATGGCCCCATCATATGCCAATCTTTTTATGAATTCCTTTGAAGAGAGTTTTGATGTTGAATGATGTTGTCGAAACAACGGGCACTTCATTGGATGTACAAGCTGCCAACTTTGGCTCCTCTTGGACTAAACAAATACAGAGTCTTAAATCCATTCTTGTAGTTTGATGGTATCAACTTTGGCTTGTTTTCTTTTATTGATTAATGTTTTAATTTCCCCCTTTTCCTTTTAGGATTATTCTCGAATGGAGGAACATTGAAGGGTTTCAGAAGAAATAACCAGGCTTATGAATAACAAGAAAAGAGAGAATTTTTCATTATGGACTTTTGAAGAAAAAAGAAAAGAAGAATTTATATTTTTTATATTTTTTTCTTTATATAATTGTTTTTTTCATTAGATTATAGGTATATTTCTTTATGTTTCTTTTCTTTTCTTTTTTTAGATGTTAGACTCATGTGTCTTGAAGGATTGTACTCCGTATTATAATTTATATTTTTGTGTAATGTGAATGATTTATGAATTAATTCTATTTTTCTTATGTAGCCAATATGATATGATATGCATGAGGATTGTTCATCTATATAGGCAAAGATATGAGGTGGATTAATTCATTTGCACAATTGGGTTCTTTCTTGATGGGCATTTAATATTTATTTATAGTATACTATAGCCGGTCATTCTCACGCCTGTTTAAACCTTATGTAGTGCTCACCCCCGAAGGAGCCGCTGAATAACCCAGAATTTTCTCACCGCTCTAAAAAATCACTGGACGCCAGCACACCTTTATGGGTTTTTCTTAATATACTTTACTGTATGCAATAAATCTCAATAGTTGCACGTGTATTATAACTGTGAGAATTGTTCATTCAATAATATAAATTACAGCAATATAAGAATGTTATTGTATAACGACTAAACCACTAATATGATTCTCAGTCCTTTGGTTCAATGTCCCAGTTTAGAAACCCAAATATATATGTTTGTCCTAGGGTACCCGGGTACTAAGTCCACTGGCCAGTGGATGGATGAATATCTTCGACTAGTCAACGTTGGGGCCCTTAATGTAGCAATCAAATTAAGTGCGCACTGTTAACAACGTCATAGGCCTCAGGCCTTCTCACCCAACCGGCGAAACAGCTTGTCCCGGACAGATGAAATGCTGGAGAAAGTCCCTCTCAAGAAGATCCGTCCTCTCTGCCACCTTGAACCCGATGCTGTCGAAGTCTGCACTCCCGATCCGGTTCTCCTCAGCCAGAATCCGAATGCCGCCAGCACTCTGCTCCGTCTGCGGCCTCCTTACTCAAGGTCCTTCTTCTCCCGAAGGCACTTGAAACAGGAACAGTCCAGCGTGATACACAGCAGATTGATACACACTCTTCCCGATCACTCCAGCAATGGATGCCGCTGGTTCTCCGTGCTCCAATCTGGCCTGGATCCCGGAGAGTCTCACAAAAGCGACTGCCTTCTTTCACTGCTCTCTGTTCTTCCCATGCTGCACATTATGCTCTTCACTTCCTGGCACCAGAGCTTGCTTCCTTCCTTCCTTTCATCCCAAGGGTTTCTGGGGGATGTAGCCCATAAGTCCATTACAATCTTTTCCATACGTTATACTCTGGCTCCCCTAGTGGCAATATGTTTCAGTTCTCAGAGCCAAGTTAAACACAGAGCTACACTAACATAGTCCTTTTTCTCTCTGATGTCTACTGCGCATGCGCCATTCGGACGCATGCGTGTAGCGTCCCTGTCGACGCTGGTCTCTCGTGATGTTCATTCCGCGCAACTCCAGGTGTCGGACGTGGCGGACGCCGTAATTCAGAACAGGTGTGGTATTACCCTGTTTTTCTTGGGGTTGGTTCCTCTGGGGAAGTTATCATATATATATATACGAGGTATACACACTTATCCTTATGCCTTGACAAAGACTGAGGTATAATCATTGGGATTTCTGGCTCCGGTCTCTGCTCACTATTTTTTCGAACGTGCCGGGTAATTGATATAATTTTTTGCGTTTATTTGACTTTTTATTTCTGATATATTGCATTGTGAGCCTTTTTTTCCCTTGGTTATTATATATACTATGATCAGATCACGATTGTTGAATAGGTTGAGTTGGCTGATGTATTGCTTATTTTTTTGAGCTTCCTGTAATATGTATATGTCATATTTTATTGTGGTGATTTTGCATTAATAAATAAAATTTTGTATTTGCTATTGGAGCGCATCTCTATTTTTTGTATTTATATATTCTATATGCTCTTAATAAAAAAAAATACAAATGGGAACCTGTTACTATATTTTTCTGAGACAATAGGCGATTTCAACTAAAACTGAAAAAAATATTTTTTCATTGTGGGAAAGGAGAAGGTGAGTTTGTGCAGCATCATTGTTCACATTATAATTGAAAAGTGAAAAATAGTGCTGCATTATTAGACTAGGGTCAGACGAACGCATTTTTCACGTTATCCGGGAAAAAGTACATTCGAACGAACGTACGTATTTTTCCCCGGAATACGCGATAGCGGTCATACGATGCGCATTTTCGGCCGTGATTTTGTACGGATCATCAATAAAACACTTTTTGTGTCTGGACGTTATGTTAGCCGGACATTAGCAGCGTCTGACGTCTCCTAATCACACACACACGCCGCTATGCGGCCGCAGCGCACTCTGTACGTCAGTAGTAGCGGTTTGACGTTCTCGAAAAAATGCGTTCGTTGGCCACTTGCGTTGCACGGACGAACGTTCGTGCGGCCGTTCGTCGTATGTTCCCCGGCATTGGACGTCATTTGCTGCTAGCACGGCCGTGATTTCGTGCGGCTAAACGCACGTGAAAAATGAGTTCATCTGACCCTAGCCTAAATAAAAAATTTAAAAAAGACACTTATTTATATATATTTTTTGTTACTTATAACCTGGTCATGTTTGATATCTTTGGAAAGGCCATGCTGTGGTCTTTCAAGTGATATCAAACATGACCCTCTGCTCTTCACTGATCACGTGATACGGCCGGGGGTCCAAAGGACCCCTATAACTTTAACATAGGGAATCCCCTGCCCGTCTAGGGGGGGATTCCCATACTGATGTTGCCTCGCCATGCGCAACAACATCAGTAAACGAGGGGAGGCCCAGGAGGTGGGGCTGACATCTTGGCTGACATCCACTGAAAGGAGGCCATGACCCGGCGCCGACTGGTGCAGGATTGCGGACTCAGCACTTAAGGGGTTCAGAGGGGCATCACTAGAAAGGACAAATTTTGACCTTTCCAGCGATGCCTCTCTTTTTTTGTGCGCCCCTTAGCGATGGGGAAAGAGGTGTCCAAAGGACCCCCTCCTACTCCTAAGGGCTTCCGAGATGTCCATTAATTTAGACGTCATCGCACCTCCCATGATGCCACAGTGAGGGCCAACATCTGGGATGTCGGCCCTCACTATTTGGTGGCCGGGATCAGAAGCAGTTGACCGCAGAGCCGCAAGGATGCACTGCACTCATCATCCACACGGAAGCATGCAAATCTATGACGCGCTCAGCGAGTTCTCAGCAAAGCATTTACAATTAAAGCGATGTCTAGATCTCTACCTTCTAATCTACCCTAAAAGAAACCTGAGCTGAGAAAATAAGTCCTTGAGAAAAAGAATGTGTCTATTATTTGTTTTAACTAGGGATGAGCCGAACACCTCGTGTTCGGTTCGCATTCGAACTCGAACAATTTCAAAAGTTCGAGTTCGAACTCGAACACGAACCGAACTCAATGCAAGTCAATGGGACTCGAAAGTTCGATTTTTTAGAGTGCCCTCCAAGAGGTATATATGCAAGATATTTGCCATAAAAGGTGTATGGGGGTCCAGGCAGTGCCCTGGGGGGCAGGAAACAAGGACAAAAAGTAAAAAAAAAAAAAGGTTTTAAAGGAGCAGTGAGTTTTCAATGAAATAAAGGTTAAAAATAAAAACGAAAAATTCCTTCAAATATCGTGCCTAGGAGGTCCCCATAACCTGCCCGTGAAGTGGCGGATTTGTATGATGTATAGAAACATTTAAAAACAAATAAAATTACATTTCAAATGACGATAAATGGTTTTCCTTTAATCTATTCATAAACAACTGCTTGGGGTGGCAGCCTGTATGAAAAGAGGAGACATTTTAGGACACGCAGAACAAGTTTAGTGATTTTTTGGCTAAATTATGGTGAAACTTATGCAGGCTTTGGATGAAAGTAACAATAGGTGCTTTAAAATTGGGCCTTTAGTGTCGGCAACAGTGCTGTCACACTGTAACCCCTCTGTGGTATTGTGGAAGAGTGCAGGGTTGGACCCTGCGGTCCAATATTAAAATGATATGAATCTGGTATAGGCGTCAATGGCAGTGTACCCAAATATTGTGCCTTTGGTGGCAGCAAGTGTCTTCACACCGTAACCCCTTTGTGGTATTGTGGAAGAGTGCAGTGGTGGAGGTTTTGGGAATGCAGAAGAGATCTCTGATCTATTCAGTTACGTCAGCATCAGGGGATTGATAGCTGCTGATCCAGGACTGATTCATTTTTATAAATGTCAGCCGGTCTACAGAGTCGGTGGACAGATGCACTCTTTTGTATGTGACAAAACCTAAAGCGGCACTGAACGTCCTTTCAGAAAGCACGCTGGATGAAGGGCATCCTAGTAGCTGCATAGCATATTGGCTAAGTTCTGGCCAGTGATCCAATCTCAACACCCAGTAAGCCAGTGGATCATCTACTGTAAAGGGATCCAGGTCTGCCCTTGCCCCTAGGTAGTCCTGCACCATATGGTGAAGACGCTGGCAATGGGTGCCTACATTTGATGTTTTAAATTTTTTTAAAAAGGCATCAGTCAAGCGGCCCCGGCCTTCACCGCTCTTCCTCTGATCATCCGCATCCTCAAAAGCACCTGTGTCAACACTTGTTAACCTACCAGTGCCTGGAAAGGTGTTACACAAGTGTCGCTTTAGAGCTTCCTCAAGTTGTTTCATCCTGTGCTCCCTCTGTGCGGGCAGGATGAGCTCTGCAACTTTACCCTTGTATCGTGGATCAAGAAGACTTGCCAACCAGTAATGATCCCTCTCCTTGATAGCACGAATCCTGGGGTCCTTTAGCAGGCTTTGCAGGATAAGGGAGCCCATGCAGCGCAGGTTGGAGGTGGCATTAGCTTCCGAGTCTTCCTGGTGAATGAGGATGACCCCATCGTGCACTTCCTCCTCCCAGCCACGTACTAGTCCTTGGGTTTCTGGGCACACAAACCCTCCCTTGAGGAATCCCCACCTTCAATGCCCCCACTACTTAAATATTCCTCCTCCTCCCCCCTTGACTCCTCTGTTCGATCAGGCACCCAGGTGGAGTCAGTGACCTCATCATTGTCATCACCCCCTATCTCCTCATCACTGGAGCCAACATGGCAGTATGCTGCAGCTGCTGGGGCAACATGAGTGCCAGCTATTTGTGTGTCACTGGCACCCCTTCCTCTAGGTTGATTATACTCCCTTCCTCAACCTCAGAGATTGAATCAGAGCACTGTAGTTGCTGCGCATCCTCAAGCAGCATGTCACTGTCATTGTAGTCAAACAATTCAGCTGACTCCTCCGTGTATGATAGTGAGGCTACGGCAGGAGTAGCTGTGGACATGGAGGCTGAATTAGATGTTTTGGCAGCTGAGGTGGACTGTAAACCACTACAAGCCTGGCTGGCAGAGGACTCGGAGGATGAGGATGGCCTGGTTAGCCAATCCACCAAATCCTCTGTATGTTGCTGCTGCTTAAGACGGCCAGCACCAGTTAGAAAGGACAAGCGTGCCCCTGCAGAGGATGCACCACGTCCACGATGACCAGAGGCACAGTCTCCCGACACAGAGGCTGCTTGCCCTCTTATCTGTGCCTGGGAGCGTCTGCCTGTCCTTTTTGGTTTTTCTGACATGGTGAGTGATATATAGATTAAAGATATACAGAACTCTGATTCAACTCTGTTATAAAAATTGGAGATATGCAGAACTCTGATTCAATTGTGTTATCTAGATTAAAGATTTCCAGAACTCTGGTATAACTCAGTGAGACACCCTGATAGCTGGCAGCCAGTGACAAGACACAGATTAAAATTCCCAGAAACCACCTATAAATCAGTGAGACCCCCCGATGGGTGGCAGTGACAAGACACAGGTTATAATTCCCAGATATCTGATACAAGTGTCAGGGATCAGCACCCGTGTGTACGCACAACCAGATCTGCATCAGTGCTATCCAGGAAAAGTGCTGCCTCAGTCCATCCAGCACTCAAGGGGGTTAACAGTTAAACACAAACCACAAACATACACTAAACCCCCTTGTCTGTCAATAAAAGAGAAACTCCCACTCCTGCAACTTGGCTTTGCCTTGACAAGTCAACCCAGTGCTATCCTAACCTGCTTATGTTCCTGCTGATAACCGTGTACCCTGCTAAACCCACTGACATTGCCTCCTTGCTGCCAGCCCTTTGATCCACAGACCGTCCCTGACTACGCATTCTCTTCACCCCTTTGTACCTCGCCATGAACTCAAACCTGCCTCAGTCAGCTTACTCCCAGGTACCTCCAGAATATTCCTGCCTAAAGGGCTCTAACCACCTGAACATGGGTACCACCACGGCGTATGCCAGGTGCCACCCTGACAATAAGTCTGTGAGACCCCCTGATGGGTGGCGGTGACAAGACACAAATTACAATTTGCAGATATCTGCTAGAAGTATGTGGGACCCCCTGATAGCTTGGTAGTGAGAAGACACAGATTACAATTCCCAGGAACCTCCTATAAATCAGTGAAACCCCCTGATGGGTGGCAGTGACAAGACACAGATTACAATTCCCAGATATCTTTTAGAAGTGAGACCCCCCCCCAATAGCTGCTGGCAGTAAGAACACACAGATTACAACAATTCCCAGATATTTTGTAGAAGTGAGACCCCCCAATAGCTGCTGGCAGTGAGAACACACAGATTACAACAATTGCCAGATATCTTGTAGAAGTGAGACCCCCGCAATAGCTGCTGGCAGTGAGAAACACAGATTACAACAATTCCCAGATATCTTGTAGAAGTGAGACCCCCCATTGCTGCTGGCAGTGAGAACACACAGATTACAACAATTCCCAGATATCGTGTAGAAGTGAGACCCCCCCAATAGCTGCTGCCAGTGAGAACAAACAGATTACAACAATTCCCAGATATCTTGTAGAAGTGAGACCCCCCCAATAGCTGCTGGCACTGAGAAGACACACTAACAGAACAATCTCCTCTCAAAAAACACGTGCTGAAGGCTGTGTGAAGCCTTATATAGTGTGCTGCGGGACTTAGCTCTGTGAGCCCATGATTGGGCAAAGTTTGCCCAATCAGGACTCTGAGCCGTGATTGGCATAGTCTTGCACCTGTCTTGCACCTGTCTTGCACCTGACCTGTGGTCAGGTGCAAGGCTGTAGCCAATTACAAGCTTCAGGCCAGTGGAAAAGTGCATTGTGGTCCATTGTGGTGCATGGTGGGCGAACTCGAACCGAACACGCGTAACTGTTCGGAGTTCGCGAACAGCCGAACGGCCGATGTTCGATGCGAACTCCGAACAGATCGAACCGAACAGCTCATCCCTAGTTTTAACCTGGGTAAGGTGTATGTGTTTTATGAACTTGGCAAATTAGTCTGCCAAATCTACAGGTCTGAATTCTGAAACTGATAGCCTTCTATAGAAATAAAAGTGCTAACTGGAGATAAACGTGTGCAGGGGTACAATGTAATAGAATAAGCCCCGAACGTTCCACCAAAGGGCACCAAACGGGGAATGTACAGTATGGTGCAATTTTGAGGCAGTTTGTCTATTAACAAAGCTGTCAATTCGCCACAAACTGGCAAATTGACAACAAAATACGGTGCAGTGTGCCGCAATTCGGCACCGTTGGGAGGCACGAAATTGCCCCATAGAAGACTAACAGGGTTATTCAGCGAGAGGTGAAAACCAGGAGAACTGGCAGGAGAAGAGAACAATCTAGACCAAATAGCCGATTTGGAAAGTGAGATAAATTGGAGAATTTTTCTGGTTTGGCTGTTTTGATGTAGCATTTTCATTTCTCCAGTCATTCTCCTGAGGTTCACCTTTCTCTGAATAGACCTGTATGTGTCTTTTATTAAATGTTCCAGGCTCTGGTTTGAAGTGCACTGGACCAAGTATAGAGTGGCCTCTGCCCTTCTTTTGAAGTTGTTGAAGTTGTTATTCACCTCGGATATAAAGGAACAGAGTATTCATAGCGCAACTTGAATGGTGGCTAGATACATAAATAGGGATAGAAATTATCTCACTCACCGATGGTGGAGCCTTGTTCCAGGCTCAACTTAATGGCAGATAGTGCTCCTTTGCTCGGTGGGCACCGTCACCTCTTTAGCTGCACCTCTTTGGCGGTCTTCTACCGGCTCGGAAGGGTGGATAGAGTAAATAGACCGTAAGAAAACGGCAGCAAAACCACGGATGGATAAGTTAAAACGTGGTTTATTGAAAAATCTAAAATAACAATGGGGAGGAAGGGAAAAAGGGGAAAATGATGGAGGATACGCGTTTCGGCAGCTCACGTGCCTTCTTCAGTCCACAATCAAGGGAAAAAAAGGGCATGTATGTATCTAGCCACCATTCAAGTTGCGCTATGAATACTCTGTTCCTTTATATCCGAGGTGAATAACAACTTCAACAACTTCAAAAGAAGGGCAGAGGCCACTCTATACTTGGCCCAGTGCACTTCAAACCAGAGCCTGGAACACATAGGCTCTGGAAAGTGTAAGTGTGCACTTTTCTTATATTTGTCCACGATTAACATATTCAGACAATATTGCACTATTTTTCTCTTTTTTTCCTTTTTTTCCCTTCCCCGCACTATGAGAACGTGGAACCCACTAGAACACAGAATCCACTAGGACAACAAGAACAAGACTTTTTTTTATCCCCTATTTTGAGGATCTCCGTATATGGACGGTATAAGTGAGAGGCTCACACATTTAGTTAAGCCCTCCTTTAAATAAGACTGTTTACTAGACTTTTGCACAACCTTTGGACTATTTTTTATTACTATTTTTGTGTCATTATAATTGCACTTTATCTTTGCACCTTTGCACAAAAGCGTGTGCTGCTGTTTTTTACGCCTTTTTATGTGCTTTTATGTGTTTTATGAACTGTTCTTATTACGGAATTTGTTAGGTTTAAAAATTAATGCACTTTTCACAGTACGCCTTTAACGTGCACAACGTTTTTAGATACCATTTGCACTATATGCACTTCTGATTGCATTTGCACCTTTCTAGATAGCACTTTATCATTGGTCTGCTTTGAGACTGTGCTCCTACAGCTGTTTTAAACTGCTTTTTTACATTACACGCAGTTTCTACATTAATTACCTCCCCTTTTTGCGCCACTGGAGTAACTCCCACCCCTTTCCAACTCCCAAAAGATTCAATGTAAAAAATATCATTTTTAATTTTTTTTTAAAAAAACGTTAATTCTTTTAATTTTCAGCAACAATTTTTTAGACTAAATTTTTGTAAACCAATTTTTTTTTTTAAACATAATTTTATTGGACGATAAGACAATAAGAATAACATGGGTGCAAATGTGGCGTCGCAGCCCCAAAAAGCAGTATCAATAAACATATGAATCCTAGTAAACCATAATCCCGTCCATATTATGAAATGAAAGTAGGGTGAAAAATAAGGGCGGAGAGGTGGGGAAGAAAGGAAAAGAAAAGGGAGGGGGGGAATGAGGGGAATGAGTGGCCCGGCCCAGGCCAGAATCCTAAAACATAGATATTAATCCAACCTGTCGAATGCTATAGAGGGAAATGTAGAAGGGCGGGGGGGGGGGAGAGTGCCAAAGAAGGAAAAAAGGGGTGGAAGGGGCCAAGAAGCCCTATATACGTGACCATAGCCCAAATTCCCGCCATAGATTATAACCCAGCATCAAGCCAGGGCCCCCAAGTTTTACTATATGATGGCAGTGTAAAACGTACTATAGCGGTCAGTTCGTCCATAACCTGAGTGTCTCTGATTTTGCCATATACTTTAGCCATACAGGGCGGGAGGGGTTGTCTCCAGACTTCCGCCATAGCCCGTCTCGTGGCCAGGGTAATTTTGGCTAATAGTTTGTTTTCATGGAAAGTAAGTTCAGGGAGCGGCCTGGAGAGCAAAAATGCCCAAGGATCCAACGGGATAGGTTTAGATAGAACTAGAATCAGTAGATCTTGGACTTCCTTCCATAAAAGGTACAATTCATGGACATGTCCACCACATGTGGAAAAAGGAGCCCTTGGAGGTGCATAATCTCCAGCATACATCCGGTAAATTTCTATTCATGTGCGCCAATTGAGATGGTGTAACGTACCACCGCATAATCATTTTAATGGACTGTTCCTGCAATGAGGCGCACACCGACACGGAGCGAGACATCTCCCATATGTCCAACCAGTCCTCTGAGTCCAGGGTTTCCCCGATATCTCTTTCCCAAGCATGAATATAGGACAGGTCTTTCCAGTCCAACAGTGATGTTAGATCCCGGTATAATGAAGATATAAGGCCTCTCGGGTATGTGCCGGCCAGGCATAATCGCTCAAAGCGAGTCAGCGGCGCCAGTGCAGCTTGCTTGATGTGAGCCTGGGTGGCGTAGGATGTCAATTGGAAAATGTGTAGAAAGACAGTCCCGAAATATCTCGAAGAGGAATCAAAGTTCCGTTGTGGTATAAATTATGTATTCTGCACACACCTGAGTCCAATAGGTCACGCCAAGGCCTCTTGAGTAGACCGGAGCGAAAGTCTCTATTCCCAAGAATCGGAGTCATAGGTGATGGTATAGACGTCAACTCGCATTTCACTGCTAGCCTATGCCAAAGGCGCAGAGAGTTTAATATGGCTGGGCATGTGCTGGTGATCAAAGGACGATGTTCTCGAGCCAGCCATATCCAATGTTGTATCTTATTCGGCCGCATAAAGGACGCTTCCTGGTCGACCCACCTGCGAGACCCCGCCGGAGCATGCCAGGCTACCACTTGTGCCAATTGAGTTGCATAGTAATAGGTGAGGAGAGATGGAAGGCCCAGGCCGCCCAGAGACCGTGGGCGATATAGAGTATGTCTAGCTACGCAGCATCGTTTCCCTGCCCATATAAAATAATCAATTGAGCGCTGCAAAGCGATGACCTCTGAGGCAACGAGAGGAACCGGTAATGCCTGAAACATATACAATAATCTGGGTAATACATTCATCTTGATGCAGTTAAGCCTACCGAGCCATGATATCGCATATTTATTCCAACATTCTAACTCCGCTTTGAGAGTCGCAAATAGGCGAGGGTAATTAGCCGAATAAAGGTCTGCCGAGCATGATGTTAAGCGGACCCCCAGGTATACCAGCTCCGAGTGGGTGAACCTTATAGGGCAGGAAGAAGAGAGAGTTGTAATCGCCTCTGCTGTCAGCGCCACCGGGAGTGCCTCTGATTTAGTAACATTAATTTTATATCCTGAAAGAGTAGAAAAGTCACTGAGCAGATCCAAAACCCGGGGCAAGGAGGTGAGGTCTGTCAGGGAGAGAAGGACGTCATCGGCATAAGCCGATAATTTAAATTCCAAGTCACCCACCGTAAATCCCGAGATTCCCGCGTCTGATTTAATAGCAAGCAATAGAGGTTCCAAAAAAAGGGCAAATAAGGCCGGAGACAATGGGCAGCCCTGCCTGGTTCCGTTCCGGATTACAAAGGGAATCCTATCGGCTCCCGTATCAAAATTTGCGCTCCTGGGGAAGCATACAAGGCTGAGATCATTCGGAGAAAAGTGGGGGGGAACCCAGTTGTTTAAGTAAAGTAAATAAAAATGGCCACTCCGCCCTATCAAAGGCCTTCTCAGCGTCTAAAGACAAAAATAAGGAAGGCTTCTGATAGGTCTCAGCGAACCAAATAAGGTCCGCCGCACGTCTCGTATTGTCGTACGCTTGCCGACCTGGAATGAACCCCACCTGGTCCGGTGATACCAAAAAGGGGAGGAGAGGGTCTAGGCGCAAGGCCAAAATTTTTGCTAATAGTTTAATGTCCGTATTTAAGAGGGATATGGGCCTGTAACTATAAATGTTCTCAGGGTCTTTCCCAGGTTTGGGGAGGAGAACTATGGCAGCCAACAGTGACTCTGCAGGGAAAGGGGCACCCTCCCGTGCGGCATTAAATAAATGGCATAGAATGGGCTTTAATTTAGGACAGAACGCTTTATAATACCGGTATGTGAAGCCATCTGGCCCAGGGGCCTTTAATGGCTTCATCAGGCCCAAAGCCCTCCCTATCTCCTCCTCCGTTATAGGGGATCCCAACAATAGGGACTGAACCCTATCAAGGGTAGGGAGGTTCTGACGCCTCAAGTAAGTTTCTATATTATCTATCAGGTCGCAGTTTCCTATTTTGTGGGTGGGGGAATGATCATAAATATCCGTAAAATACGCTGTGAAGGCATCCCGGATATCCTCAGGAGATTTATGAACCTGCCCTTTTTTATCTCGGATCAACGGAAACAAGACAGTGTGGCGTCTAGGGCGCAGCATCCTGGCCAGGGGTGTATCTGCTTTATTCGCTCGTTCATAATAACGCCTTTTGGACCATAGCAACGATCTCCCCACATCATCTAAAAATAAACCGTTAAGGTCTGAACGAACTCGATTAAGCTGCGAAAGGGTGTTGTCCGTCGGGACACGTTTATGCCTGAGTTCCAGTCTCCGCAGGTCAGTCTGTAACGTGACTATGGCCTGCAGCTTCATGCATTTGTGGTAGGCAGCCTGATTAAGTAGCACTCCCCTAATCACTGCTTTATGAGCATTCCATAATGTATGTATGGACACATCAGGAGTATCATTTAACAGAAAGTATGAATCCAGCGCGGATCCAACTGCTTTCCTAACCCCCTTTTTCAAAAGAAGCAAGGGATCGAGCCGCCATTGGCCACTGCTGCCAGACGCCAGTGGGCGGACATGCAAAAGCACATCTGCATGGTCAGACCAAGTTATGGAGCCAATGCCTGATTTCGCAATCAAGGGAATACAGTCCGGGGAAATCAGAAAATAATCTAATCTGGAGTATGAGGAATGGACCGGGGAGTAAAAGGTGAAATCCTTCATTGTGGGGTGCTGTACTCTCAAAATGTCTACCAGATCATGATTACGCACAAATGCATGAAACTGCCTATCTTGGGATGAGGATGGAGTCAGACCGATGTGAGGGGGATGGCCGGATCGGTCCAGAGGAGAGCAGAGAGTAGCATTAAAGTCCCCTCCCAATATGATTTTGCCCTTAGCATGCAACCTGAGAAAGGAGGAGAGGTCCGCCCAAAATCCCGCATCTGGCCCATTTGGTGCATATACCGACATCAATGTATACCATTTAGACGAACAAGTACCCCTCGCCAAGACATACCTCCCAGCGGAGTCAGAATATACATCAATAATCTGCAGCGGGCAGGAATTATGCAACAAAATGGCGGCCCCATTCCGTTTAGGGATGGCACATGAGGTGAAGACACGGGAGTAGGATGGGTCTGCTAAGCGAAAGGCCGCAGTGGTAGAGATCCTAGTCTCTTGGAGGAATGCGATGTTCGCAGATTTCCGCTTAAGGTCCCGAAACAGGAGACGGTGCTTGCGCGGGGAATTTAGTCCCTTGACATTCAAGGAGAGGAATTTAAGATCAGAAATCATTATGGGACTAGGAAGGGGAACGCATGGCCACCATCCTCCCCACGTCTCCACCCCTGTCCCGTTCCGTCAGCTCCCAGCCTCTTACCGAGGGGGGAGGTGACAGGACGGGAGCCACCTACATGGGGATCAGAAGTATTAAATACATCCACATAATCATACGGCCGAAGGGTCAGAAGAGAGAAAGTAGGGCCGGGCCGGGGGAATAGGTTGGGAAGGGGAAGTAAGGAGAAAGAGGAAGGAAAAAAAAGAACAAAACGTCCCGAACGGATGGGTAAACCAAAGGAACGGAACCTTGGAGGAGGAGGTAGTCTCGGGGAAACCAGCAAGCCATGGGGAAAAACCCTCGGCTACTGTCCCCCCGAGCAACCGCCACATTAAACGTCATACTAAAACTACAACCACCTTAACAAGTAAATCAGAGGTACAAAGAAAAAAAAGAATATAACCTAAGAAAGCATCAAAGAGCCGTCTAAGGGCCTAAGCCCCGCAAAACCTGGACTGAAGGATATACATGCCCTCACTTAGGGCACCCACGGCTGTCCATATTCAATCTCCAGCCGGAGACCAGTCTCTGGAGAGCCGTGGCAGGGAACTCGGAGGGGTGAGCTGAGCAATTGCATCCGGGACCTCCAATCCCAGCTGGCGTAGGAAGTCCTGAGCCCTATACAGGTGTGTGCAAGAATACGTGCGACCATCTTTGTGGACCAAAATACGAAATGGGAATCCCCACGAGTAGCGCATATCGTGAGAGTGCAGCAGTTCTGTGACTAACCGCCATTCCCTGCGTTTAGCCAGGGTCGACGGGGCAAGGTCCTGGTAGAAAAGCAACTGGCCATCCTCGTACTCCACCTGTTGGTCGCGAGCTGTGCGTAGTAAAGCTTCCCTTGTCGAGTAATAATGTAATCTAGCGACTACGTCGCGCGGTGGTGCGTTCTGGCCTTTCCGCACCCCCAGAGTACAGTGTATCCGGTCGATCAGATATCTAGCCGGTGGCAGCGCGGGTAATAACTTTTTCATAATGCCAGTAAGCGTGGCGTATCCGATGTCACCGATTCAGGCAGGCCTCGGAGCCTGACGTTGTTGCGTCTGGACCTGTTTGATAAATCTTCCAGAGCCTCCTCTAGTGTCTCCACCCGTGTTGCTAGTGTCTCAGCATGGTGTGCAAGTGTGTTGCACATGTCCGTGAATGCCTCTGCCCGTTCCTCGAGACGCGCTGTGCATGTCCCAATTACCAGGACCTCCGCCGTTAGCACCCTCGTGTTGCGCGCCAGCTCCTCCGCTATAAATTCTTGCAGGCGACGGATGTCCTGACGGGTCGCCGGGCCCGAGTCCTGCTCCATCTCTGATGTGTCTGAGCCTGGGGATGGGCTTCTCCCTCCGTCTCTGGAGGAAGCGCCGCCATCTTGGGGCCTAGTCACTGTGCGGGTCCGCGGTGTAAAAATCGGCGCTACAAGTGCGCTGTCAGGCTTTTTTGTTTTTTTGGAGGACTTCATGGCTCCTGCTATCTTCCCTTGTACCTCCAGAGCGAAATAAAGAAGGTTAAAGTGGCTGGTTGTCTCAATTCAATCAGCGGCTACTCGGGAGCTCCAGCAGCACACGTCCTCTCACATTGCCGGCTCAGCTCCGCCCCTCTTTGTAAACCAATTTTATACATTTTTATTGGTTTTAACCACCTATTAGGAGAATAGGAGAGTTCCGTTTCTTTCCCAGTTCGGTAGTTTGTCCGTGCCAATTCGGCGGATCGCAGTTATCGGTGGAGTTCAGCAGTTTTTGCTGGCTTCCGATAACTGCTTCGGCGACTCCATTTCGGCAAACTACAGTGACCATTCGCTAAATTCCCTAAAATGTGGCGAACTGAGCTGAAATGCAAAGCACCACTTAGTGAGTAGACCCATGAGTATCTTTTGATTCAGATGCAAACTGTGAAAGTAAAAAGGAAGGAACTACAGAATTGCATCACATCATGCATGGCTGTGATGCAAGAAGTACAAATGCCATAGACCGTGCCAAATTTAATGTTGATGACTGATTTAACAGAAGCTTTCTCCACCTTAATCCCTCATCTTCCATTGTATATTTCACAACCTTGCCCATACTAAAGACAGATTCTGTGCCCATGGAAGTAGTGTGGATGCCAGCACCTACCAAAACACATGAACTGTTTGTGGCAAACACAACTTACAGGGCAATAGGGAATTGCTACATTGAACTTTGTCGAAGATATATAATCAATAAGAAACTTATATGAGATATAAATATCAATCGTCTATATTTCTCAGAAATTCTCCTAAATTCTTTTAATTGTATGTGTTTAGCTTTAAAAAATATAACTAACCAAACAACTAGATAAAAACATATATATATATTTATTAAGTATACAAAACGTCTTAAACCTCATAACATAATCAAAGACTTATAAAACACCACATCCATCCATCAGCACACAGATGTCTAGCTCCCCAATATATGTATCTCCTGTTAGTAACTGCATATATGATTAATACAGTGGCAAGAAAAAGTATGTGAACCCTTTGGGATTACGTGGAGTTTTGCATGAATTGGTCATAAAATGTGCTCTGATCTTAATCTAAGTCACAACAATTTGAAAAACACAGTCTGCTTAAAATAATACAACACAAACATTATATGTTTTCATGTGTTTATTGAACATAACATGTAAACATTCACAGTGCAGGGTGGAAAAACTATGTGATCCCCTAGCCTAATGACTTCTCCAAGAGCTAATTGGAGCCAGGAGTGAGCCAACCTTGAGTCCAATCAGTGTGATATTATTGGATGTGTTGCTGAAAGCTGTCCTGCCCTTTAAAAACACAGATTTTTTTTAGATTTACTGGTTTCAAGAAGCACTGCCTGATGTGAACCATGCCTCACAGAAAAGAGCTCTCAGAAGACCTACGATCAAGAATTGTTGACTTGCATGTAGCTGGAAAGGGTTACAAAAGTATCTCCAAAAGCCTTGATGTTCATGTGTCCATGGTAAGACAGACTGTCTACAAATGGAGAAAGTTCAGCACTGTTGCTACTCACCCTAGGCGTGGTCGTCCTGTAAAGATGACTGCAAGAGCACAGCGCAGAATGCTTAATGAGGTAAAAGAAACCTAAAGTGTTAGCTAAAGACTTACAGAAATCTCTGGCACATGCTAACATTTTTGTTGACACATCTACAATAAGAAAAACATTAAACAAGAATGGAGTACATGGGAGGACACCACGGAGGAAGCCATTGCTGTCCAAAAAAGATTATTGCAGCACATTTGAAGTTTGCAAAAGAGCACCTGGATGTTCCACAGCACTACTGGCAAAATATTCTGTGGACAGATGAAACCAAAATTTAGTTGTTTGGAAAAAACACACAACACTATGAGTGTAGAAAAAAAGGCACCGCACACCAACATCAAAACCTCATCCCCACTTTAAAACATGGCGGAGGGAGCATCATGGTTTGAGGCTGCTTTGCTGCCTCAGGGCTTGGACGGATTGTTGTCAGTAAGGCCATCTGTCCGCCAACTGAAGCTACGCAGAGGATGAGTGATGCAACATGACAATGACCCAAAGCATACAAGTAATTCAACAAAAGAATGGCTTCAACAAAACAAAATACGCCTTCTGGAGTGGCCCAGTCAGAGTCCTGACCTCAACCCGATTGAAATGCTGTGGCATGACCTTAAGAGAGCAATTCACACCAGACATCCCAAGAATATTGCTACACTGAAACAGTTTTGTGAAGAGGAGTGGTCCAAAATTACTCCAGACCTGGTCTGATCTGCAACTACAGGAAACGTTTGGTTGAGGTTATTGCTGCCAAAGGAGGGTCAACCAGTTATTAAGTCCAAAGGTTCACATACTTTTTCTACCCTGCACTGTGAATGTTTACATGTTCTGTTCAATAAAAACATGAAAACATATACAGGGTAATTCAAAGAGATTCCGAATGGCTTGGCCATTCGGTTATCCAGAGAGCAGGCAATTCGCCAAATCCTGGCGAATAGCCTGAACATACAGTGCCTGTTCGGTGCCTGTTCGAGGGCTGTGAAAACCCCATGAAAAAGCACTGCTTCGGCTATTCAGAGAACACAAACCAGCAGTGAAAGGTTCCTGAAATGCCCTGCCATTCGGTGGTTTAATTCGGCACGTTTATTCAGGAGAATCCCATAGGCTTCAATGTTAAAAATAGTCCGGTTTTAATTCAATATCTAAAAAAACGTTCATTATAAAATTCTGCAGTAAAGAGTCTCTTTATTTATAGATTTTTTAGGATATTTTAAGCATTTTTCAGAATTTTTTTGTTTTTTTAAAAGTCAGATTTTTTTTTTTAAGTTTACTTATTTTTTCTGTAACAGCCCTCTTTATTATCATTCCCTGGACCTCATATGTAAATTTCAGACATTTTCGCTCAGTAGTTTCTTTAGCAAACAGCGTTTCACTTTTCAAACATTCATGCAAACTGTTTCCTAATTTATTCACTTCAAATTAAGCACTTATAATAACACAACACAGCGCTCATAGATCTTAGTCCACAAGAAAGGAGAATAAACACGTTACATGTCCATAGATGCAGTGATCTTCATTCTCAAACAATAGGTATTCTTTATAGTATTAGCAGTGGGGCCAATTACTGTGAAGAAAAAATGAGACCGGAATTGCGCAGTACACAAATTCAAAGTTGGATAATATGTCGTAGATGTTTAACTCACATTTTAAAGAGCCCACAACCGTCTCTCGGGAAAACAGCTCTTCTCTTAATAGTCTTCCTTCAGGTGCCCTTATACCCCTTGGATAATTCCTCAGGTTCCACCGAAATATTGCTGTAATATGAGTAGATAAAAACCAGAAAAGCACCACCTGGTGCAGTAAATCACAAACACCCGTAAGCATAAGAAAAGCCAATTGCCAACTCAAGCTGAAGCATTGCTTCTCTATGGGGATTTCACTGCCCTCGAACAGGCACCGAACAGGCACCGTATGTGTAGGCAATTTGCCAAGATTTGGCGAATGGCCTGCTCGCTGAATAGCCGAATGGCCAAGAAAGGTAACTGAACGCTGAATTTCACTGTTCGGTTACCTTTCTCCAGCAAATCGGATCTCTTGAATAAGCCTGAAAATGTTTTTAAACTTTATACATTATTGCTGTCTGCCTATGATTCTCAGAAAGAAGGTTTGGGGATGTCCTTTATGATTCCCGGTGCGATATTTGACAGAGCCAATAGAGGCTCAACGCTTTGTGAGTTGGCAATTAGCTTTTCTTATGCTTACGGGTGTTTGTGATTTACTGTACCAGGTGGTGCTTTTCTGTTTTTTCTCTACTCATATTACAGCAATATTCTGGTGGAACCTGAGGAATTATCCAAGGGGTATATGGGCACCTGAAGGAATACTATTAAGAGAAGAGCTGTTTTCCCGAGAGCCGGTTGTGGGCTCTTTAAAATGTGAGTTAAACATCTACGACATATTCTCCAACTTTGAATTGGTGTACTGCGCAATTCCGGTCTCATTTTTTCTTCACAGTAATTGGCCCCACTGCTAATACTATAAAGAATACCTATTGTTTGAGAATGAAGATAACTGCATCTATGGACATGTAACGTGTTTATTCTCCTTTCTTGTGGACTAAGATCTATGAGCGCTGTGTTGTGTTACTATAAGTGCTTAATTTGTGCATCAGAAAGTGCCAGAATGCAGAGTTCATGTGAGAGCAGAGGGGTGCCGAGGAGGACTCATGTCCAGAACACATGCAGAACATGGTGCTGAAAACATATTATATACTGAAATACCACTTAATAATCTGCATGATATAAATGTATGGTAATTGTTTAAAATTAATGTCGTCTCCACACCCCTCAAATTAAACCCTGAGCCTACCACTCTGAATTAAGTCCCAAGATAAGTCCCCTCCCTCTCCTATGGCTGTCCCTCTCCTCCCTTGAGACCTCATGAAAAAACCCTTACAACTACAGAACCCTATGACAGTAACCTTAAAACCTCATGATTCATATGGCAGACTCTTTACATTGCCCAAACCCAGTATCCATATGTTTAGATGGGGCAGCGCCCTACCATTTGTTTTGCAATAAAAAAATAAAAATGTAAACTATATAATTTGTTGTTTCTCTCATTTAACATGTGACTGATTGATAAAATATGTTATGACCCTTTAAGCAGCTTTCTGACCTCCTCAACTGATACTAGGCAGAGTAATTTTTTTTTAAAAAAAAGTTAATCTGATCATTTGTCTTGGATCTCAAAAGGGCTTTATAGGAGGGGGTAATTATCACAGACCACAACTGTTGTTTAAGCTCCCTGCTACTGGCTATTTGAGCTCTGACATGTGTCAAACAAACCTGGCCAAAGCTAGCTTCTGAGCCTTCAATGCAGATCTTATATCTGCTTCACACACTAGGTGCCTGCCTCCCTTAATGACAGAGAATGCACAGACACATTTTCCTTCATGTGCTAAATATCAATAGCAAACTGATTTTTTTCTTTCAAACACTAAAATTTTGTATATTCAGAGTAATTTAATATAAAATTGGTAGGATTAGGGATCAGTTAGTTATTTTAGTAAATAATAATAGTAAAATCGCTTTTTTCACTTTTCGATTTTTCATACTGAATAATGTTTTTTGTATACAATTTATATACATATTGTGGCTAAGTTCTGGATTACACTTGTAGTTATAGAATTTAGTCTCAAAATGGCCATTTTATTTGCCTCATTAATAGGAATATTTATATATGGGTTATTCCCTATATATTGGATTGGCCACATATTTGGAGGTAGTAGTGCCATATAGATATATTCCTATTAATTATTTAAAACATCGTGTTTCCAGTCTGGCACTCTACCAATTTGAATTGTCACCAGCCACCACTGCCCAAACCCCTATGGATATTCACTTACGCCTTCAGATCCCTATGGTCATTCAATTACACCCTCAGACCCCTAAGGCAGTCTCTCTACACTCACAGAATACTATAGCTATCCCCTTACATATTCAGACTCCTAACAGGTTTAGACCATTATGGCTGTCCTCATATACCAAGGCCAACCCCCTAAAACTCTTCCAAATAACAGATCTGCTCCTTCCACCTAATAGACTTGTGTACCGATTTTTTTTCGGTTCAATTCGGTTTGGTTCGTTCGGATTTTGTAAATTTTCGTTTCGTCCGATTTCTGTTTCGGTTCGTTTTTCGTATCGACTTTTGTTTTCGTGATTTCGGAAATTTTCGTGTTTTTTGGAACGTCTGTTCTCCTCGTTTCAAAGTGTTTATTTGTTTTGACGTAAACGAATGTTTTTTCGGAACCGATATTTCTGTCAATACGATAATTCTGTCGATAAGATAATACTGCCATTGAGATTTCTCATGTTTTACAAGAAGGATACATTAAGATTTCTCTGGTTTCCCGGGAAGGATACATTGAGATTTCTCTGGTTTTCCAGGAAGGATACATTGAGATTTCTCTGGTTTTACAAGAAAGATACATTGAGATTTCTCATGTTTACAAGATGGATACATTGAGATTTCTCTGGTTTTACAAGAAGGATACATTGAGATTTCTCTGGTTTCCCGGAAGGATACATTGAGATTTCTCTGGTTTTCCAGAAAGGATACATCGAGATGGGAATGATACAAAGAAAATTACAGAATCAGCGATATAACCGAAAAATACGTTGTCCGAAATTACTGAAATGGAACCGAAATCAGGAATGGAACAAAAATGATTTTCGATCTTACACATTTCTAGTCCATTCGAAAACTCCGAAAAGTTTTCATTCGGATCTGCCGGTTTCAGATCCGAAAATGTTCGGAAAACCGTCCGAATCCGAATGCACGAATCGGGAAATTTCGTGAAAATTCCGAAATTCCGAAACCCGAAACGCACATCCCTACCACCTAAGGACAGATGCCTTCCACTCCTTAAAAACCTCCTTTCATCCTCTATGTCAGTTCCATTTCACGTCCAATAGCTCTGTCATTCCCATCCACTTAACCACATAACCTCTCAAATAGTTTGTTTGTTTAGAGGTATAAAGAAACTCATTCACCTAGGAAAAAGATATCCAGATGTCCCATATTCTAATAACCATGCCAAGCCCTTCAACAAACAAACAGAGAGGTTACAGTTTATCTCTTGTTAAATAAGACAGAAGGTGTTTTATGCTTTATGTTTGTATCGCCATTAAAAGCGCAGGTTGTTATTGAAATATTATTCATATTCTCGCATATGCCAAGCAGTTCTGGGCCTAGGCCAGCAGACGTGAGGGGAGCAGCATTTTTGTCTTCTAAATCCTGCTTTAAAAGAAACTATAGGGGTTATTCAGAGTGTGCCGATCTGGCCCCGAAATGGCACCGAACAGGGAATTTCCCCGTACGGTGCCATTTCGGGACCATTCGGCTATTCACCACCAGTAAGTATGGTGCCTGTTCGAAGGCAGTGAAATCCCCATAGAGAAGCGATGGTTAACCTATTCAGAGAACACCGAACAGCAGTGAAAAGTTGCCGAAATGCCCTGCTGCTCGGTGTTTTCATTTGTCAGGTTTATTCAGGCGAACCCCATAGGCTTCAATGTTAAAAATATTCCCGTTTTTTATTCAATATCTAAAGCCATTTATTATTTTAATCTGCAGTAAAAGGTCTATTTATTGATTTTTTTTTAGGATCTTTCAGGCATTTTTCAGCAAAAAAAATTTCTCCCACTTTTTTCTTTTAATACTGGATTTTCTATTTTCTGTAAGAGACCTTTTAATTATTATTCATAGGACCTTATATGTGAATTCCAGGCATTTTCATTGAGTAGGTTTTTTTTTTCAAACGGTGTTTCAATTTTGCCACTTTCAATCGATCTTTCTTTTTTTGTTTACCCTGTCTGTCAATTTGTCGGGTTTTTCCCGGCGGCTGGTCTGCACTGTGTTCGGCAGCTTGTTGGCTTTTTCCGTACGTGTTCTGCATGTTTTCTGTGGTGGTTCGAGTCATCCGATACTTCGGATCGTATCGGATGCGTTTTTTCGGCGGTTTTGCGTTGAATTTTCCAGTCCACCGCAAGTGAATTGACCGCAAAGTGGGGAACTTTGATTCTCCGAAGTGCAAGGAAGT
The DNA here is from genome assembly GCA_009667805.1 of Leptobrachium leishanense. Lineage (NCBI taxonomy): Eukaryota > Metazoa > Chordata > Amphibia > Anura > Megophryidae > Leptobrachium > Leptobrachium leishanense. The sequence goes on along the minus strand of CM019063.1, from coordinate 267,029,943 downwards.
GCGGGGAATGGGAGAGCACCGAAATGTCGGCAACATTGTGGTGCTCTCTGAATAAACCCCAGTATGTATTTGTAAGATACTTTGCTCTACAGTATATATTTACTATCAGATATAGCCTTAATAGGTTGTGACTGTTTGTCTAAATTAAATGTTTATGTTCATATTATGTGATATCAGGGTGCAGCAGAATTTGGAATGATTAGGCCTATACCAAGCCAAAACCTATCCGAGATTCAACTGCTCAACAGTTTACTCATAACTGTGAACTACTGTAATGAGCATGTAATATCTCTGAAACTACATACAGTGGCAAGAAAAAGTATGTGAACCCTTTTGGATTACGTGACGTTTTGCATGAATTGGTCATAAAATGTGCTCTGATCTTCATCTAAGTCACAACAATTTGAAAAACACCGTCTGCTTAAAATAATACAACACAAACATTATATGTTTTCATGTGTTTATTGAACATAACATGTAAACATTCACAGTGCAGGGTGGAAAAAGTATGTGAACCCCCAGCCTAATGACTTCTCCAAGAGCTAATTGGAGCCAGGAGTGAGCCAACCTTGAGTCCAATCAGTGTGATATTATTGGATGTGTTGCTGAAAGCTGTCCTGTCCTTTAAAAACACACACCAGTTTTGGGTTTACTGGTTTCAAGAAGCACTGCCTGATGTGAACCATGCCTCACAGAAATGAGCTCTCAGAAGACCTACGATCAAGAATTGTTGACTTGCATGAAGCTGGAAAGGGTTACAAAAGAATCTCCAAAAGCCTTGATGTTCATGTGTCCATGGAAAGACAGACTGTCTACAAATGGAGAAAGTTCAGCACTGTTGCTACTCTCCCTAGGCGTGGTCGTCCTGTAAAGAAAGATGACTGCAAGAGCACAGCGCAGAATGCTTAATGAGGTAAAGAAGAATCCTAGAGTGCCAGCTAAAGACTTACAGAAATCTCTGGCACATGCTAACATTTTTGTTGACACATCTACAATAAGGAAAACATTAAACAAGAATGGAGTACATGGGAGGACACCACGGAGGAAGCCATTGCTGTCCAAAAAGAATATTGCAGCACGTTTGAAGTTTGCAAAAGAACACCTGGATGTTCCACAGCACTACTGGCAAAATATTCTGTGGACAGATGGAACCAAAATTGAGTTGTTTGAAAAAAACACACGACACTATGTGTTGAAAAAAAAAGGCACAGCACACCAACATCAAAACCTCATCCCCACTTTAAAACATGGCAGAGGGAGCATCATGGTTTGAGGCTGCTTTGCTGCCTCAGGGCTTGGACGGATTGTTGTCATTGATGGAAAAATGAATTCCAGAGTTTATCAAGACATTTTGCAAGAAAACGTAAGGCCATCTGTCCGCCAACTGAAGCTACGCAGAGGATGAGTGATGCAACATGACAATGACCCAAAGCATACAAGTAATTCAACAAAAGAATGGCTTCAACAAAACAAAATACGCCTTCTGGAGTGGCCCAGTCAGAGTCCTGACCTCAACCCGATTGAAATACTGTGCCTTGACCATAAGAGAGCGATTCACACCAGACATCCCAAGAATATTACTACACTGAAACAGTTTTGTGAAGAGGAGTGGTCCAAAATTACCCCTGATCGTTGTGCAGGTCTGATCTGCAACTACAGGAAACGTTTGGTTGAGGTTATTGCTGCCAAAGGAAGGTCAACCAGTTATTAAGTCCAAAGGTTCACATACTTTTTCCACCCTGCATTGTGAATGTTTACATGTTCTGTTCAATAAAAACATGAAAACAATGTTTGTGTTGTATTATTTTAAGCAGACTGTGTTTTTCAAATTGTTGTGATTTAGATGAAGATCAGAGCACATTTTATGACCAATTCATGCAAAACTCAACGTAATCCCAAAAGGGTTCACATACTTTTTCTTGCCACTGTATAATGAAAATGATGTGCCTTTATTGTGGAAATCTAGCTCAAACTGAGCCACAATCTGGTTTTACTTATTTAAACATATTTGCGTATAAGCTGAAATTTTCCATGAACAAAGCTCTGTATTTTGGGATTTTGATGGCACTAATGGTCAAGATAAAAATCCAGGGTTTCAAAGTGTATGTAACAAAAAACCCTCCTCCTTTTTGTAGATTGCTTGTTAAGATCTGGTTGTAGCTCCCTGGTGCTACTAACCAAAGTATCCACAAACACAGTCAACACAAAGCCTGGGTCCCCATTAGAATACTTTCCACTTCGGCAGGATGTAGAATTTTGAAGAGATTTACATCATATCCAACATGAACCTTTGGATCTTGACCAGTGTTTCTCTTTGATTCCTCCTTGCAGTTGACTGACAAAAGGGGAATCATTTTGATTGTCATAGATTTCATAAGGCCTTTCCCTTAGTTGTTTTATGTCATAGTGGGCCTTGAAAATGTATTCTAATTTCTGATACATTTTATTTTACTTTAAGGGTCTGAACAAGCTTCCTAAATATGCCCTTCAACTCACTGGATTCAAAATATCCAATAATATTTTCTGCTCACCGTAGGCAGTATGAATGCAGGGAATGTCATATTATCAGGTCATATAATCATATTTCCATGTTTGAATGATCCTCCTTATATCCAAGAAAAAAAGACTTGAGAAAATGTCAGGGCAAAATAAAAAGATTCTCAAATTCGTGTCCATAAACAATGCCTACTGTCATTTTTAGAAGTCCCAAATTCGACTGTTTTTGAAAGCTATCAATTTCTAGGGTTAGGGGTAGGGCTAGGGTATGAATTTAGGATTAGGTTACAATTTGTGCATGTTAGGGATCCATTGATGGGCGCTTTGAGGACAATATGTCATAACTAGCAAGGAAGAACGTTTGCTATTCGCTAACGTTTGCGTTACTCAGGCAGAGGGTTTTTTCCTTTCTTGCTCCTTGCAAACTTTAACATGGCAAGGTGGACTTCTATTTAAAAAATATTGCAGGTGTTGTGAATTGGAATTTATTTTATTTTTAAACTTGTTTTTTCCCTGTATAAAGCTTTTTCATACATGGGGTGGTTCCCTACAGTGGCCATTGTGGTCTTTTATGGGGACGTGCACCACCAATGTGTACGAGTTCCTATATCTATAATGGCCAAGAATTCACATAAATCCACAGCATGGATTTACACAATACAAACAGAGAAACAAATAAATACACAAAGAAACAGGTGAAAAGAGATACAAATAGATGCAGATGGATACAAACACAAAAGGAATCACAGACAGATATAGTTTAAAATTACTGAAAGTTTGGTTGCAAAATACTGTATGTTCATATATTGTTAAATCTGCCACAATGTAAATGTGCCTCATTCATACAAATCCTACGCTATACAAACCTAATGCCTACTTTTACAAGATTAATCCACTTACTGGGTAAAAGCTCCATCACAGGACTCTCTAAACTTGCTAAATCTGCCATAAGGAAATCAAAAGCATATGCAATCTTCTCCAGTATATTAAATCCAGATGGGTTATATACTTTTGTAACAACATTACTTTTCAGAGCAACACTTATTTTAGATAATGCATATGCTCCTAAAGAAATCACTACACTCATGTAGTGTTGTGCAGCATAATTGAAAGAAAGAGAAAAAAAAATTGGTAACAATTGGCAGTCGCAGGAGAATCAGAGGTTAACCCTAAGTGATATAAACGTACTGGTTCACCTCGGAATAGGTGAGCCACTGTTTCTACCGGAGAACAATTAAAGATAAAACCTAACTTTTATTCAAACATTTGACAAACCAGTACAGGAGTAAACGAGGGCCCTATTCCCGTGGGAACACACAATCTAGATCCATGATCCACAAACAACAATGAATAGTAAAAACATTCCACTATACAGGGTGAGCTAGGCAGCCGCCTAGAGCGCAGTGCCACCTAGGGCGCAGCCGGGCCCGACCAGGAGTTAGAAAGACCGATGTCCGCCCAGAATCCGCACGCTCACGGACACCAGTGTCCGTGAGCCGCGGCCCGCCGTCAGCTCCCGCGATGCTCATTGTGATAAGACGGAGGAGGCAGCCGCAGTGGTAGAAACATACAGCTCCTCCTCCTTGACGCCAGTGGCTGACATGGTCGCAGCGCGCCGGCGCGCCATGATGTCAGTCTTGTGGGTAGGAGCAGCGAGCAGACTGGATAACGAGGTGAGCCGGAGCCGCTCCTCATTAATATAACAATGAAAGAGAAAATGTGAAGGCAGCGCTAATATATTATATGAGATATGATCTATTTTTTCTGTGTGAGAGGGCGTTCACAATATCAGCAGGTGCATGCTGCTGGTTGGGAAATGTGTGTTCACAAACCTCAAAAACACAAGTAAACAAAGATACAGAATAAATCCCAAGCACACCTTAATGATTAAACACTGTAACTCAACTGTGCATCTTAAGTAAAAAAGTAGAGAGCAGCAAGGAGTATTGATAAAATAAATATGCATTTATTTATTTGTTAGGTCACAAAGCAATTTAGCTGAATGTGCCAAATAGAATAAAATATATTAAAACTGATCACATAAGAAAGACTTTGCCTTTTTTATTACACAGATCGCTAAGGCTGGGTTCACACCTGGGCGTAGCGCTGCGTCGTGCAATGCGCGCGTTTTTTACGCGCGTTCGCGTAAAAGGAGCGCGCTGTAAAACGCTTAGGTGTGAACCCAGCCTTACTGAGGAAGCCTTTTGGCGAAAACGCGTTCTTATGTGATCCTTTTTAATATATTTTATTCTATTTGGCACATTCAGCTAAATTGCTTTGTGACTTAACAAATAAATAAATGCATATTTTTTTATCAATACTCCTTGCTGCTCTGTACTTTTTTACTTTTTATTGCTTATTGGTGAAAACATCTTGGTTATAGTCATTTGGAGACCCAGGGATCCCTCAAGGAGAACATACTGCAGGACCATTGCCACGGGAAAAGAAAACGGCCAAAATAAACAGTCAGGTCCAGAAATATTGGGACATCGACACAATTCTAACATATTTGGCTCTATACACCACCACAATGGAGTTGGAATGAAACAAACACAATGTGCTTTAACTGCAGACTGTCAGCTTTATTTGAGGGTATGTACATCAAACTCAGGTGAACGGTGTAGGACTTACAGCAGTTTGCATAAGTGCCTCCCACTTGTTAAGGGACCAAAGGTAATGGGACAAATGGCTTCTCAGCTGTTCCATGGCCAGGTGTGTGATATTCCCTCCTTACCCCAATTACAATGTGCAGATAAAAGGCCCAGAGTTAATTTCAAGTGTGCTATTTGCATTTGGAATCTGTTGCTGTCGACTCTCAAGATGAGATCCAAAGAGCTGTCACTATCAGTGAAGCAAGCCATCATTAGGGTGAAGAAACAAAACAAACCCATCAGAGAGATAGCAAGAACATTAGGTGTGGCCAAAACAACTGTTTGGAACATTCTCAAAAAGAAGGATCGCACCAGTGAGCTCAACAACACCAAAAGACCAGGGAGACCACGGAAAACAAATGTGGAATTCTTTCCCTGGTGAAGAAAACACCCTTCACAACAGTTGGCCAGATCAAGAACACTCTCCAGGGAGGTAGGTGTATGTGTGTCAAAGTCAACAATCAAGAGAAGACTTCACCAGAGTGAATACAGAGGGTTCACCACAAGATGTAAACCATTGGTGAACCTCAAAAACAGGAAGGCCAGATTAGAGTTTGCCAAACAACACCTAACAAAGCATTCACAGTTCTGGAACAAGATCCTATGGACAGATGAGACCAAGATCAACTTGTACCAGAGTGATGGGAAGAGAAGAGTATGGAGAAGGAAAGGAACTGCTCATGATCGTAAGCAAACCACCTCATCAGTGAAGCATGGTGGTGGTAGTGTCATGGCGTGGGCATGAATGGCTACCAATGGAACTGGTTCTCTTGTATTTATTGATGATGTGACTGCTGACAAAAGCAGCAGGATGAATTCTGAAGTGTTTCAGCCAAATGCTGCAGAACTCATTGGACGGCGCTTCACAGTGCAGATGGACAATGACCCAAAGCATACTGCAAAATCAACCAAAGAGTCTTTGAAGGGACAGAAGTGGAATGTAATGCAATGGCCAAGTCAATCACATGACCTGAATCCCATTGAGCATGCATTTCACTTGCTGAAGACAAAACTGAAGGGAAAATGCCCCAAGAACAAGCAGGAACTGAAGACAGTTGCAGTAGAGGCATGGCAGAGCATCACCAGGGATGAAACCCAGCGTCTGGTGATGGCTATGCGTTCCAGACTTCAGGCTGTGATTGACTGCAAAGGATTTGCAACCAAGTATTAAGAAGGGAAAGTTTGATTTCTGATTATTATTCTGTCCCATTACTTTTGGTCCCTTAACAAGTGGGAGGCACAACTGCAAACTGCTGTAAGTCCTACACCGTTCACCTGAGTTGGATGTACATACCCTCAAATTAAATCTGACAGTCTGCAGTTAAAGCACATTGTGTTTGTTTCATTCCAACTCCATTGTGGTGGTGTATAGAGCCAAAGGTGTTAGAATTGTGTCGACGTCCCAATATTTCTGGACCTGACTGTAAGTATTTTGTTATATATATATAGAGCTCCTAGTGGTCACTGTTTCTGTATACTTTTACACTGTATTTGAAAGCTATAGGGGTTGGAAATCATGTGTTGAAATGTTATACAAGATGGTTAATCTGCACTGCAGTCACTTTTTATTTAAGATGCACAGTTGAGTTACAGTGTTTAATCATTAAGGTGTGCTTGGGATTTATTCTGTATCCTCATTAATATAACCCATTAAAACATTAAACGCTCATTTAATAATACATTATAATAACGCTCTCATTAAATAAAATATAACGCTCTCATGTTCAGTGCCCAAACCACACACATTACTGTTGAGTTTTATTGCTGTGGAGCTCTGTGATACACTCATACACACCGCACATTACTGTGAGTTTTATTGCTACGTACCCCCGGGTGTAGGAGGAGTTATGGCTATGTATGTGAACGTATGGCTGTGTGTGTAAATTGCATGTATTGTCTTTGAACAGGCTCCTGTGCATAAATGTCTGCTCCTGTGTCCTTGTCGTAGCACGGTGTTGCCCTCTAGCCATGCACCCAAAAGGATGGTATTGCTCCTAGAATCGCCACAATATCTGCTGCCTGCACTCCAAAAAATAAGAATGACAGCATTGTGAGGTACAGGTAGGAGACTAAATATTGGTGAGGGGCAGCAAGAGGTTAAATGAGCACTCTACTCAAATTTTACCCCCTTTTTCCCTTTAACCTCTTTGCTGCTGACGACGTGCTGAGCGCATCCTTTGGTTTCATGTTTGTGTCCAGAGGATGTACTCAGCACGTCATTGAAGTCCTGTAGCTCATTGCCATTTCTTTCTTGGCGTGGTTGGGGCTGGCTGCACGTGCTAGTGATGGCAGTCGCTGCTGTGATGCGGGAAGGAGGAGGCGAGCCACGAGGCAGTCCAGACCCCAGGGCACACCCCGCTCCACAGACAGCTCATACCCCTGAGTCACGTTTACCAGTTTCTGGTGACCAGAATCTGGTCACGCTGTACAGGGTGAACTGGTTGTGCATTGCCAGGGTGACAACCTCTGGGTGCTGCAGTCCGGAGGGACAGAAGCAGCTGATACAGCCATACAACTCAGACTGGAGAACCCAGTGGCCGTCCCCCTGGGCGCTGATCAGTAAGCTTTTTCATTTACATAGTTACATAGTTACATAGGCTGAAAAAAGACATGCATCCATCGGGTGCAGCCTCTCACACAACACCTATACTGCTGTTGATCCAAAAGAAGGCAAAAAACCATTCTGAAATGCTCTCCAATATGCAACAAACTGGGGAAAAATTCCTTCTTGACCCCAGAATGGCAGTCAGATTTCTCCTTGGATCAAGAAGATTACCCACATATTAAATATTATAACCCTTAATATTCTGTGTCTGCAGGAAGTCATCCAGTCGTTTTTTAAAAGTCTGTACAGTCTCTGACCCAACCACCTCAACATTCAGAGAATTCCACAGCTATTATTGTTCTCTCCGTAAAATAACCCTTCCTATGCTTTAGGCTGAATTTCCTTTCGTCCAGTCTAAATGGGTGACCTTGTGTCCTGTGTATAGTCCTGTTAATGAATAGGTTTCCAGACAATGGTTTATAATGGCCCCGTACATATTTATATAAGGTTATCAGATCCCCTCTAAGGCGCCGTTTCTCTAAACTAAACAGGTTTAAGCTTGTTAGTCTTTCCTCATAACTTAAACATTCTATTCCCCTTATTAATTTAGTCGCCCGTCTCTGCACTTTTTTCTAGCGCTATAATATCCTTACTTAAGACAGGTGCCCAAAATTGCACAGCATATTCAAGGTGCGGTCTTACCATTGATTTATGCAGAGGCAAAATTATGTTTTCATCCCGAGAGTGAACTCCCCTTTTAATGCATGCCAATACCTTGCTGGCCTTGGCAGCTGCTGTTTGACATTGCACATTGTTACTTAGTTTGAAGTCTATGATTATTCCCAAATCCTTCTCCTGCTTGGATTTCCTTAACTCCATACAATTTAGGGTATAAGTTGCTTGTGTGTTCTTCACTCCAAAGTGCATAACTTTGCATTTATCTACATTAAATTTCATCTGCCATTTAAGTGCCCAGTCCCCCAATCTATCTAAATCCCTCTGCAGCGAAGTAACATCGTGCTCACATTGTATTACTTTTCCTAGTTTTGTGTCATCTGCAAACACTGATACATGACTTTCAATGCCTATCTCAAAGTCATTTATAAATAAATTGAATAGAATTCATCCTATAACAGACCCCTGAGGGGACACCACTTACCACTGATCTCCATATTGAAAATGTACCATTTATGACCACTCTCTGTACCCCATCTTTTAGCCAGTTTCCTATCCAAGAACAAGTATTTTCATCTAGACCATTTTTTCTTAATTTAAATAGTAACCTTTTGTGTGGAACTGTGTCGAAAGCTTTGGCAAAATCCAAGTAAATCACATCCACTGCGACCCCCTGATCTGTACTTCTACTTACTTCCTCATGGAACGTAATTACTGTAGGTTAGTCTGACATGATCTGTGCTTCATAAAACCATGCTGATTTTTCCCAATTACATTATACCTCCCAATAAATTTCTGAATATTATCCCTTAGTAACCCCTCAAATACATTGGCGCAAGTAGATGGTCTGGCCTTGGGCCCAAAATAGTCTAGCACCGGCCCTGCCACTATATAATTTCCAGCAATTGGTTTACTTGTGTAAAGAACCAGATAATACAGTCATTAAGTGCAATAATACACAGATTGGTATTTGAGCACAAGATAAGGAAAAGCCGTGGACAGAAAAGAGAGTCAGAGACTTGCTCAACCTAATTAGTAAACAACAAAAGTTTAATATATTGTATACATACCCCAACAGGAGACTTCTCCCCACCAGCAGAAGTAAAGGAGAAGATGACTTATACATTACAATGTGCATATGCAATAAATCTTACCCAAAGAGGGTAACAGTAGGTGGTTTCTGTGTGTCTGTGCCCCAACTTTCCTGTTTGCGTAACACCTATCTTTTAGCAGGGCTTGTCAAAATGGGGTACATTGGTGTACGTGCCAGGCTTATGCAAGGTGTCTTATCTCAAACAAAATAATCTCCTGTTCCTTGTTAAACAAAAAGTATATTATTGATATACAAGGAAGTACCTTGAATCAATATCATTGTTTTAAACATTTTCCAGAGCAGAGGCCAAGAGAATCAATCCATCAGTGTCCTCTGATAGTATATAAGGAAAAAAGACACATGTGATATCTAATGAATTCTAACTGACCAAGGTGAGTGATTAACTGTATTTTGTCTTTGTTAATTTAATACGATTCATACAGGGTTTAGAAAGGAGCATTCTGATTTTTTCTTTCTAATCCGTTACAGCCAGGAAGGATATAACCTATAATATATTCTATGAAAAACGTTAATGTTAAGAGGAATGCATTCTGTTACGCTAATTATTTTTTGCAGGTATAGAATGAATACATTCCATTACTTGGTTTATGATGGAAAATTTTATATCTTGTGGTAAGAATGAGTTCATTTTAACTATGCTTAGGAAGGCATTTTAAATTATTCTCGGTAGGAAGGGTACACCCCATTTCTTTGTTAGAAACAGTGTTAATTTCGTCGACTTAAAGATTTCGTCTAGTTTTAGTCGACTAAATATTATAAAATGTTTTTGACTAAAATTATATAGGGTTATTCAAAGAGAATCGAAAAGTCACCGCACGTACGATGACTTTTCGTTCTCTTCAATTCGGTGAGATTTGGTAATCCCATTTCGGCGACCCTGTGGTGTATTCAGCAAGTACCACAGGGCCGTCGTAGTGCAGGGGAAAGCCGTCGCAAACCCGACGAACACTCGCCGCAAAACCCGGAGAACGCACACCGAAACCCGCAAAAACATCTGGATTAACCCCGCAAAACATGGCGGAGAAACCCAAGCAGCCGCCGATCACAGTGCAGAGCAGCCGCCGGAAAAACCTGACATCGCAGACGAATGGAGTGAGAAAAAAAACCCAGTACGCTTGAATGTTTGAAAAGTGAAACGCTGTTTGCAAAGAAACTACAGAACGATAATGTCTGAAATTTACATATAAGATCCAATGAATGGTAATAAAAAGGGCTGTTACAGAAAGAAAAAAAAAAAAAAAAAAAAATCACACAAAAATCCCGAAAAATGCATAAAATATTCTAAAAAATCTATAAATAAAGAGACTTTTTACTGCAGAATATTATAATCAACGGTTTATTAGATGTTGAATTAAAACAGAATATTTTTAACATTGAAGCCTATGGGATTCGCCTGAATAAACCTGTCGAATGAAACCACCGAACAGCAGGGCAATTCGGCAACTTTTCACTTCTGGTTTTTGTTCTCTGAATAGACGAAGCATTGCTTCACTATGGGGATTCACTGCCCTCGAACAGACACCAAACAGGCACCGTATGTGCAGGCAACTTGCCAACATTTGGCAAACTGCCTGCTCTCTGGATAGCCGAATGGCCAGGAAAGGTAACCATACACTGAATTTCACTGTTCAGTCACCTTTCGGCCACAATTCGGATCTCTTTGAATAATCCTGATAGTAATTCAGATGACCAAAATGCGACTAGAATTAAATGGAATTTTAGTCAAAAGACTACTACTAAAAACTAAATTAATTTGCTGTCAAAATGGAAACTGGATTTTAACCTCTTAGTGACCAGGATGTTTTACGAAAATCCGTCCTTTAGTGCCCACTGCTGTTTTTACATTTCTGCACTGTTTGTGTTTAGTTCAAATTTTCCTCTTACTAATTTAGTTTACCCACACCTATTATATACAGTTTTTCCTGCCATTAAATGGACTTTTTAAAGATACCATTATTTCCATCATATCATATAATTTACTGTAACAAAATATGAAAAAACACTTTTTCAAAATTTAATCCCCAAAATCCAGGGGCCAAGTCTTGCGATAAAAAGTGAGGGAACTCAGTCTCACCCAAGAATTCCACAACCCTCATTACCCGAAGAGAAAAGAAAGTATTTATATATATATATATATATATATATATATATATATAACCCCTAGAATTGAATATAGCCAGACACAGGCCCTCCAGTATAATACTTACCCAGCCTGCAGACCTCAGGACCAGGTGTCCTTCCGAGCTCAGGCATCACTCCCCTGTTTACACACTCTCTTTCTCTCCCTCTGTCTTTTCACTCTCTATCACTCCTGTCTTTTCACACGCTCTTTCTCTCCCTCTGTCTTTTCACACTCTCTGTCATTCCTGTCTTTTCACACTCTCTGTCACTCCTCTGTTTTCACACCCTTTCTCTCCCTCTGTCTTTTCGCTCTCTGTCACTCCTGTCTTTTTATACTCTTTCTCTCCCTCTGTCTTTTCACTCTCTGTCACTCCTCTGATTTTTTACTCTCTGTCACTCCTCTGTTTTCACACCCTTTCTCTCCCTCTGTCTTTTCTTTTCAGAGTGTCACTCCAGTCTTTTCACATTCTCTCCCTCTGTCTTTTCACTCTCTGTCACTCCTGTTTTCACTCTCTCTCTATCCTGTTTTCACACTTTCTCTCCCTCTGTCTTTTCACAAACTCTTTCTCCCTCTGTCTTTTCGCTCTCTTTCACTCCTGCCTATTCACGCTCTCTTTCTCTCCTTCTTTTCACTCTGTCACTCCTCTGTCTTTTCACTCTCTGTCACTCCTCTATTTTCACACTCTCTCCTGTTTTCACTCTCTTTCTCTTCCTCTGTCTTTTCACTTTCTGTCACTCCCGTCTTTTCACTTTCTGTCACTGCTCTGTTTTCACTCTCTCTCCTGTTTTCACACTCTTTCTCTCCCACTGTCTTTTCACATTCTCTTTCTGTCCCTCTGTCTTTTCACTCTCTGTCACTCCTGTCTATTCACGCTCTCTTTCTCTCTGTCTTTTCACTCTGTCACTCCTTTCTTTTCACTCTGTCACTCCTGTCTTTTCACTCTCTGTCACTACTGTTTTAACACTCTCTCCTGTTTTCACACTCTCTTTCTCTCCCTCTGTCTTTTCACTCTGTCACTCCTGTCTATTCACGCTCTCTTTCTCTTTCTTTTCACTCTGTCACTCCTTTCTTTTCACTCTGTCACTCCTTTCTTTTCACTCTGTCACTCCTGTCTTTTCACTCTCTGTCACTACTGTTTTAACACTCTCTCCTGTTTTCATACTCTCTTTCTCTCCCTCTGTCTTTTCACTCTGTCACTCCTGTCTATTCACGCTCTCTTTCTCTCTGTCTTTTCACTCTGTCACTCCTGTCTTTTCACTCTGTCACTCCTTTCTTTTCACTCTGTCACTCCTGTCTTTTCACTCTGTCACTCCTTTCTTTTCACTTTGTCACTCCTGTCCTTTCACTCTCTGTCACTACTGTTTTAACACTCTCTCCTGTTTTCACACTCTCTTTCTCTCCCTCTGTCTTTTCACTCTGTCACTCCGCGGTCTTTTCACATTCTCTTTCTCTCTGTCTTTTCACTCTGTCACTCCTTTCTTTTCACTCTCTGTCACTACTGTTTTAACACTCTCTCCTGTTTTCACATTCTCTTTCTCTCCCTCTGTCTTTTCACTCTGTCACTCCTGTCTATTCACGCTCTCTTTCTCTCTGTCTTTTCACTCTGTCACTCCTGTCTTTTCACTCTGTCACTCCTTTCTTTTCACTTTGTCACTCCTGTCCTTTCACTCTCTGTCACTACTGTTTTAACACTCTCTCCTGTTTTCACACTCTCTTTCTCTCCCTCTGTCTTTTCACTCTGTCACTCCGCGGTCTTTTCACATTCTCTTTCTCTCTGTCTTTTCACTCTGTCACTCCTGTCTTTTCACTCTGTCACTCCTGTCTTTTCACTCTGTCACTCCTGTCTTTTCACTCTGTCACTCCTGTCTTTTCACTGTCACTCTTTTCTTTTCACTCTGTCACTCCTTTCTTTTCACTCTGTCACTCCTGTCTTTCCACTCTGTCACTCCTGTCTATTCACGCTCTCTTTCTCTCTGTCTTTTCACTCTGTCACTCCTGTCTTTTCACTCTGTCACTCCTGTATTTTCACTGTCACTCCTTTCTTTTCACTCTGTCACTCCTGTCTTTTCACTCTGTCACTCCTGTCTATTCACGCTCTCTTTCTCTCTGTCTTTTCACTCTGTCACTCCTGTCTTTTCACTCTGTCACTCCTGTATTTTCACTGTCACTCTTTTCTTTTCACTCTGTCACTCCTTTCTTTTCACTCTGTCACTCCTGTCTTTTCACTCTGTCACTCCTGTCTTTTCACTCTCTGTCACTACTCTGTTTTAACACTCTCTCCTGTTTTCACACTCTCTTTCTCTCCCTCTGTCTTTTCACTCTGTCACTCCTTTCTTTTCACTCTGTCACTCCTGTCTTTTCACTCTGTCACTCCTGTCTTTTCACTCTCTGTCACTACTCTGTTTTAACACTCTCTCCTGTTTTCACACTCTCTTTCTCGCCCTCTATCTTTTCACTCTCTGTAACTCCTGTTTTCACACTCTCTCTCTCCCTCTGTCTTTTCGCTCTCTGTCACTCCTGTCTATTCACGCTCTTTCTCTCTGTCTTTTCACTCTGTCACTCCTGTCTTTTCACTCTGTCACTCCTTTCTTTTCACTCTGTCACTCCTGTATTTTCACTGTCACTCTTTTCTTTTCACTCTGTCACTCCTGTCCTTTCACTCTCTGTCACTACTCTGTTTTAACACTCTCTCCTGTTTTCACACTCTCTTTCTCTCTGTCTTTTCACTCTGTCACTCCTGTCTTTTCACCCTGTCACTCCTTTCTTTTCACTCTCTGTCACTACTGTTTTAACACTCTCTCCTGTTTTCACACTCTCTTTCTCTCCCTCTGTCTTTTCACTCTGTCACTCCTGTCTTTTCACTGTCACTCTTTTCTTTTCACTCTGTCACTCCTGTATTTTCACTGTCACTCTTTTCTTTTCACTCTGTCACTCCTGTCTTTTCACTCTCTGTCACTACTCTGTTTTAACACTCTCTCCTGTTTTCACACTCTCTTTCTCTCCCTCTGTCTTTTCACTCTGTCACTCCTCTGTCTTTTCAAATTCTAATTCTCTTTCCCTCTGTCTTTTCACTCTCTGTCACTCCTGTCTTTTCACATTCTCTTTCTCTCCCTCTGTCTTTTCACTCTGTCACTCCTGTCTTTTCACACTCTCTTTCTCTCCCTCTGTCTTTTCACTCTCTGTAACTCCTGTTTTCACACTCTCTCTCTCCCTCTGTCTTTTCGCTCTCTGTCACTCCTGTCTATTCACGCTCTCTTTCTCTCTGTCTTTTCACTCTGTCACTCCTTTCTTTTCACTCTGTCACTCCTGTCTTTTGCACTCTGTCACTCCTGTATTTTCACTGTCACTCTTTTCTTTTCACTCTGTCACTCCTGTCCTTTCACTCTCTGTCCCTACTCTGTTTTAACACTCTCTCCTGTTTTCACACTCTCTTTCTCTCCCTCTGTCTTTTCACTCTGTCACTCCTCTGTCTTTTCAAATTCTAATTCTCTTTCCCTCTGTCTTTTCACTCTGTCACTCCTTTCTTTTCACTCTGTCACTCCTGTCTTTTCACTCTGTCACTCCTGTCTTTTCACTCTCTGTCACTACTCTGTTTTAACACTCTCTCCTGTTTTCACACTCTCTTTCTCTCCCTCTGTCTTTTAACTCTGTCACTCCTCGGTCTTTTCACATTCTCTTTCTCTCTGTCTTTTCACTCTGTCACTCCTGTCTTTTCACTCTGTCACTCCTTTCTTTTCACTCTGTCACTGTCTTTTCACTCTCTGTCACTACTGTTTTAACACTCTCTCCTGTTTTCACACTCTCTTTCTCTCCCTCTGTCTTTTCACTCTGTCACTCCTGTCTATTCACGCTCTCTTTCTCTCTGTCTTTTCACTCTGTCACTCCTGTCTTTTCACTCTGTCACTCCTGTATTTTCACTGTCACTCTTTTCTTTTCACTCTGTCACTCCTGTCTTTTCACTCTGTCACTCCTGTCTTTTCACTCTCTGTCACTACTCTGTTTTAACACTCTCTCCTGTTTTCACACTCTCTTTCTCTCCCTCTGTCTTTTCACTCTGTCACTCCTCTGTCTTTTCAAATTCTAATTCTCTTTCCCTCTGTCTTTTCACTCTGTCACTCCTTTCTTTTCACTCTGTCACTCCTGTCTTTTACCTGTCACTCCTGTCTTTTCACTCTCTGTCACTACTCTGTTAACACTCTCTCCTGTTTTCACACTCTCTTTCTCTCCCTCTATCTTTTCACTCTCTGTAACTCCTGTTTTCACACTCTCTCTCTCCCTCTGTCTTTTCGCTCTCTGTCACTCCTGTCTATTCACGCTCTCTTTCTCTCTGTCTTTTCACTCTGTCACTCCTGTCTTTTCACTCTGTCACTCCTTTCTTTTCACTCTGTCACTCCTGTCTTTTCACTGTCACTCTTTTCTTTTCACTCTGTCACTCCTGTCTTTTCACTCTCTGTCACTACTCTGTTTTAACACTCTCTCCTGTTTTCACACTCTCTTTCTCTCCCTCTGTCTTTTCACTCTCTGTAACTCCTGTTTTCACACTCTCTCTCTCCCTCTGTCTTTTCGCTCTCTGTCACTCCTGTCTATTCACGCTCTCTTTCACTCTGTCTTTTCACTCTGTCACTCCTTTCTTTTCACTCTGTCACTCCTGTATTTTCACTGTCACTCTTTTCTTTTCACTCTGTCACTCCTGTCCTTTCACTCTCTGTCCCTACTCTGTTTTAACACTCTCTCCTGTTTTCACACTCTCTTTCTCTCCCTCTGTCTTTTAACTCTGTCACTCCTCGGTCTTTTCACATTTTCTTTCTCTCTGTCTTTTCACTCTGTCACTCCTTTCTTTTCACTCTGTCACTGTCTTTTCACTCTCTGTCACTACTGTTTTAACACTCTCTCCTGTTTTCACACTCTCTTTCTCTCCCTCTGTCTTTTCACTCTGTCACTCCTGTCTATTCACGCTCTCTTTCTCTCTGTCTTTTCACTCTGTCACTCCTGTCTTTTCACTCTGTCACTCCTGTCTTTTCACTTTGTCACTCCTGTATTTTCACTGTCACTCTTTTCTTTTCACTCTGTCACTCCTGTCTTTTCACTCTGTCACTACTCTGTTTTAACACTCTCTCATGTTTTCACACTCTCTTTCTCTCCCTCTGTCTTTTCACTCTGTCACTCCTCTGTCTTTTCAAATTCTAATTCTCTTTCCCTCTGTCTTTTCACTCTCTGTAACTCCTGTCTTTTCACATTCTCTTTCTCTCCCTCTGTCTTTTCACTCTTTCTCTCCCTCTGTCTTTTCACTCTCTGTAACTCCTGTTTTCACACTCTTTCTCTCCCTCTGTCTTTTCACTCTCTGTCACTCCTGTCTTTTCACATTCTCTTTCTCTCCCTCTGTCTTTTCACTCTGTCACTCCTGTCTTTTCACACTCTCTTTCTCTCCCTGTCTTTTCACTCTCCATAACTCCTGTTTTCACACTCTCTCTCTCCCTCTGTCTTTTCACTCTCTGTCACTCCCCTGTTTTCACACTCTTTCTCACCCTGTCTTTTTCATTCTCACTCCCTCTGTAGTTTCACTCTCTCACCCCCTCTGTAGTTTCAATCTGTCAGTTCCTCTGTAGTTTCACTCAGTGTCCTCCTCCTGGCCCAGGTGCTCTGTGTGTGCTGCGCGCATGTGTCACATGGCTGCTGCCGGCAGCCGGGCATGTGACTGGACCAGCCAATCACACGCAGAGGCATAGAAGCATGCGTATCGGCAGGGAGCAGCCGCGATCATGTGGCACCGCCGAACCTTGGACACAATCATGCTCCTGCCCCGGTGACAAGGTGCGTTCCCGCAGCGTTCCCGCTGCGGGAGAAGTGCGGGAACGCCGTTCCTCCGCATTCCCGCAGGACTCGACCCCTGCCAAAATCTACAACCGCCAAAAAAGACCCCGGGCTAAATAGATTCAAAATTTTGTCTTGAGATTAGAAATACCCAATTTTTGAATGTTTTTGCTTTTTAACCCCTTCACTGCTGAGCCATTTCACCTCTGTGAGCTAAGTTCATTTTGACCGTTTATGTTTATCATTTTTAAATGCCAGCTTAAGTCCAATTTTATTAAACCCCCAGAGAATGTTGTTTTTTTTTTAAAAAAAAAAAACAATTTAAATTATTTTTTAAAATTTATTTTATTTTACAACAAACCTAGTCATGTTTGGTACCATTGGAAAGGCCACACAAGTACATATATGTTTGTCCCTATCAAGTGCACACACCAATATTGATCTCAAGCACAGAGCCAGGTGCTGGAATTCTCAAAAAACCCTACATATAACTTCATTATGAGAACACCCTCCCAGTGATTCAGCTTAAAACTACAAACTTTATTTAATACTTTAAAAAGGATTGACCAAGACCAAAACAAATCTTACGACTCGGTTGAATTAGTGGCTTGAGATAGTAGTTTAACGGCTCATTTGGAATCTGACCTTTTGTCAAAGAGATATATAAATCTTGTAAACACAGACCTAGAATACAGAGTGTAAAGATAAAACCATCAAAACCTAATTGATACTATTAAATGTATACATTAAATATGGGTGACATAACTGCAATTATTAGCAGTGGTCCTCAATTTAGAATCAAACTGGCGTATAGTCTTTAAACACAATTGCAAATTTAAATTTTCAATCTCAGATAGATGTCAGGGGTTAAGCCCCATTGTAAAAGTTACATATCCCATATTAAAAGTGTGAAATATCCTACTTTTCTTTAAGACATTCAGTTCAGTGCTAAATAGGTTTCTCCTTTTTTTGCTCTATCAAAGATTATCAGAAGTTGATTAAGAACAATATTCCTCAGAATGCGATCTTGCTAAATAATTGACCTTCATTTTCTAATAATTTTTCTCAGATGCTGATAGATTAAAGCATCTTTAAGATCATCATTTACATTTTTTTCCTTTTCATTATTTTAAAGAAGATTTCTATACAGTTTACAAACAATGTTCACCATTTCGTTCACTGTCCTTTTTACATTTTTTAGCTAGTAATTTGCCTCATACAATATTGACTTGTTACTGATAATCGCCTAGTTTTGTTCCATCAGACCCTTGTAAAGTAACTTGGGGTATTCCACGTAGCCAGTTTTTTTTTTTATGGTAAGTTTGTTGTTTTACATATCCATATCTGTTAATTTAAAATAACATCTTAGCAAAATGTTTCCATCCTCTGTATATTAGGTGACATCAAAAAAATCAATTTGCGATTACACAATGAAAGTGACAGGGATCATCATCATCATTTCACTGGGCTCAGTTCTCACCAGTGGATACAACAATGAATGTTGCCTCAGTGACCTTGTTTCAATGGACAATCTCTTGAAATCACTTGGTAAGAAAACTATATAGACCATTTAGTCTAGTGTACATCACAACCATTACAACTGCCTGATACTGATCAGGATAATCTGGTCCTTCCCTTCCCTCCTTCTCTGTCTTTGGGAGTGTCACTGTCCATCTGTTTCTCCCATGTCATTTACTAAGTTAGTCAGTCTCTACGTTTATGTCTCCATTTATGTGTATCTCTGGTTGCCTTTATGATTTATCTGCTAACTTATCTATATGGTATGCCACCTTTGTATGTCTCTCTGGTTTCTATGGTTTTGTATACTTTGCTCTCAGAATCTAGCCTCTGATCCTCTTGTCTTCATCTTTCTTTGTATCTCTTTCTGTCTGTGTGCTGGGTAGATTGGTCACCTCCAAGCAGTTAAAAATAAATAAATGACTGACTAAATATCCCCTTTATAGACACTATAAACAAACAACTATTACTGTATATAATCTGAAAAATAAAGAAGATAAATAGCCAAGAAGTACCTTGGTTCCTGAGCTCCCAATGTAAGCAAGCCTGCCACTAAAAAATCCTTAACCCTTTACTATTCACCTTCCACTACAAGCTAACCCCCCACCCCACCCACCCCAGGGCCAAGTCAACCTCTTCCTTTGGCAGAGGCCAACTTCTAGGACCAAGAGTAATTTTGCAAGGTCTTATCTACCACCTTCGGTCTCTAACATACCGCAACTAGGTCTATGTCTGTCTCCCTGATAACCAAACCGACCCCAGGACCTATGGACAAATTTTTGCCACCTCACAGCCAAATCTACCCCAGTCAATGCCTAATCTACTCAAACCCAGTCAGGATAGAGAGTCACCTAGCACAAAGACAAAACCCAGCAAAGCAAGGAAACCCCTTATCTGACAGGCTGGTCCTCAAAATGGCCAGTACTAAACTGAACAGAGTTTTTTAACAATACATAGAAGTACTGAACCCACAGAGAGAGGGAGCGATCGCAGAACAAATACAAAGCCAGAAGTCAGTACACAGAGTCAGTATAATAAATTACCTTACAGGGAATATAGATAAAAACCAAAGTCCAGATACCATAGTCAGGATCGGTACACAGAAATCAATATAAACCAAACAGACAAGAGCAAAAAACAGAACCTAGAATACTTAGCTAGAAGTCAAACCAGGGGATCAAGAATGCACTGAGGGGTCATTAGAAACCACGGCAGGGCACAGAGATAATTCGGTTGCTTCTATTTAAAGCCCTCTGAGTTCTCTGACCAGGTGCAGCAGTCCCAGATGCTAGATTGCCAGAATGGCGCCCTCTCTGTCCAGGAAATTTCACTGCAGGACCAGCTGGCATGACACCCTTTGCCAATTTAATTTACATGTCCAACAGTGATCCACATTGCCCTTTATTCCTTATTGCCCATCGCACATCCTTAGAAGTGAGAGATTAATCAAAATTATTTCCATAAATTTATGATTGATTACTGACGGTACAGTCAGGAGGCATGACATAATGTATGATATAAACAATGGACAAGTTAACACGATCGTTGGAGAAAAAATAGCTTTGCTGTCAGTTGTTGCCAAGCAAAAGATTGGGGGGAAGATAAGTGAAAATGTTTTCCTATTTAAAGGGACACTCTACTCATCCTGACCACTCTATAGTTTTAAAATAGTCAGGATGTGATGAATACCCCCATCCCACACCTCCCAGCTCCCCTGATCTGGTGAAATTGAGGGGTGAAGTGGAAGAGTTTCCTTCAACCCATCCTGCATCACCAGTAGCTAGTATTTTTACATTTCCCAGCTGCCAGTCACCAGATTGGGCACCAGTGACGTTGGCACGCAGACAGCATTCCAACATCACCCTCTCTGAGACCAATTACTGTATCAAGCAGTGTCAGAGAGCAGCCGATGGATCAGATCTGCACTTGCATGCAGCTCTGATCCATCATTCTGCATAGGCGCTACAGGACTTGCACAGGAAGTGCACAAAGTCCCATAGCAGTGCGCAATTTGCAGATTCCACGCTATGCAAGTTGTGTAGGAGCATAATTTCGTAGAAAAGCTTTAGGGACTTATGGGTTTAGGAGTCCCTGAGCTGAAGAGGAGGAGTAGCACATGGCAAGGGAGAAAAGGTGAGTAAAATCACCCCAGGAAGAAAAAAAATAAAAATTGGGCAAAGGCTGTCAGCAGCAGCATCTGCCCAATTATTTAAGGGCAAAAAAGGCAACGCTAATTTTTATAGAGTATCAATTTACTGTAACTAATTTTTATTTCAACTCCATGGAAATGCAAAATGTATGTTTCAGTGGTCCCAATTCAAAACAATTTCAAGAGAATATATTCCTACTTTCCTTTCCCTAAACAAGATGCAAAAAATTAACAGAAGAAAGCCTTTCCCTCCTCCAGCTATGCACTAGAGCAGGAGGAGCTACATAAGAACGTTATATTTTCTTCCCCCTCCCTCCCTCACTTTCCTTTTTATTTTTCTTCATTTTCTTTCTGTATCCCTAATTAGTTGCCTGCTTTTGTTGTGAATATTTCTTTTTGTGAACAGAAACAGAAAAAAGTTTTAAAACTTTTAATAAATATTAATTTGAAAAGAATGTTATGAATACAATTATTCCGATGTGGTCATCAGAATACAAGTGTCTCCCTGAGACCGATAAAATTTAACTTTTATTAGAAAATTAAAAGATAGCAAATTAAACAACATAGATAGACAATACTCAAAACATATTAAGAACAAGGCAACAAATGGTGGTCTTGTATGTGCAGCAAAGGATAAGTGAAAAGCTCCGTTCAATAAGTGATCTTCAAGGATCACTTCAATTGATGATGGCTGACATTGGCTAAACAAAATGGTAATGAAGCATAGAATATATGCAAAAAAACACACCACAGTTGGAAAAAACACACAGCAAAGGGTACCCTTTAGAACAAAATGATCTGCTACAAATTTGCCCAGATAATACCGCAATGTATAGGTCAATGGGTGTTATATATAAAGGCCCACCAAGGGTAATAGAGGTATGATACTGGCGGAATGAAGAAATTGGGTAGAGGGTCCTGGGCTGCGTCCGCACCCGACGCGCGTTTCGCCCCCAGAATGGCTAGTCAGGAATGCTTACGGAGAGAGAAAAAGGAAATCCATTTAAGCTATGCTTGTGCGATAGAACTCAGCCTATCCACCTATGAGAGCAAGGATTAAGAAATCAGCATGGTGATTGGTTGGCTGCTGTGATTGATAGGTCTTTCAACCAATCACAGTGGGAATTTGGGTTCAGTTACCGGAGATACTGATAGGACTTGTTTAGAAATATTGCAAATGATGAGTACACTTTAGACAACGGTATCAATAGAAGAATTAAGTGGAATAAGTGACCAGATGCCAACTACCACCAATTTTACATTGCGATGTGAACCGTGAACAAGTAGCCTGACATCTGCAGACGACATTTGGAATGGGAAATTGGAGTTTTGGCATCGAAAAAGACTATGACAATTAAAAAACATATATATATATATTGTGGATTGTGTCATTAATCATTCCTGCATTATAATCAAACATTGATTCAGAGAATTAAATAATCCACTCTAATGAATAGTACTGTGATGGTTGTTATGTATATGTGTCTTTCAAACACAAAGTTCGCTTGGCAATGATTTGCAGCTGTAGAAGAATGAAATGACCTGCCAGCGTAAATTGATTAGATGCACGGATAACCGATGATGTTCTTCCATCGATGTTGCATGATTTTAACCGATTTTATAACTATAACTAGTGTAAAGAGAACCTTACAGTTGTGTTCAAAATTATTCAACCCCCACTGAAATTGAGTGTTTTGGCCAGTTTGACATTGATTTTGATCATTCAGTCATCTTGCTTACAATTAAATCAAAGAGGCACGTGTAGGTCAGACAAATATAACATAACATTTATAATGAAATAACCACAAATGTCTTTTCTGTGCTCACATCATTATCAGTTTTATTCAACCCCCAAGTGACATTCAATCTTAGTACTTAGTACAACATCCTTTTACAGTTATAACAGCTTTTAAACGTGAAGCATAGCTTGACACAAGTGTCTTGCAGCGATCTACGGGTATCTTCGCCCATTCGTCATGGGCAAAAGCCTCCAGTTCAGTCACATTCTTAGACTTGCGCACTGTAACTGCTTTCTTTAAGTCCCACCAGAGGTTCTCAATCGGATTTAAGTCAGGTGACTGCGATGGCCACTCCAAAATGTTCCAGCCTTTAATCTGCAACCATGCTCTAGTGGACTTGGAGGTATGCTTGGGATCATTGTCCTGTTGAAAGGTCCAATGTCTCCCAAGCCTCAGGTTTGTGACGGACTGCATCACATTGTCATCCAATATCTCCTGGTACTGAAGAGAATTCATGGTACCTTGCACACGCTGAAGCTTCCCTGTACCTGCAGAAGCAAAACAGCCCCAAAGCATGATTGACCCCCCGCCATGCTTCACAGTAGGCAAGGTGTTCTTTTCTTCATAGGCCTTGTTCTTCCTCCTCCAAACATAGCGTTGATCCATGGGCCCAAACAGTTCTAATTTTGTTTCATCAGTCCACAGAACACTATCCCAAAACTTCTGTGGTTTGTCCACATGACTTTTGGCATACTGCAGTCGACTCTTCTTATTCTTTGGAGACAGCAAGGGGGTGCGCCTGGGAGTTTTGGCATGGAGGCCTTCATTACGCAGTGTGCGCCGTATTGTCTGAGCTGAAACTTCAGTACCCACATCTGACAAATCTTTTCTCAGTTCCTCAGCAGTCACACGGGGACTTTTCTCCACTCTACGCTTCAGGTAGCGCACAGCAGTCGAAGTCAGCATCTTCTTTCTGCCACGACCAAGTAGCGTTTCAACAGTGCCCTTTGCCTTGAATTTGCGAATGATGCTTCCTATGGTCTCTCTTGGTATGTTTAACATCTTTGCAATCTTCTTATAGCCATTGCCCTTCCTGTGAAGAGTAATCACCTCTTCTCTTGTTTTCCTGGACCATTCTCTTGACTTCACCATGTTTGTAACCACACCAGTAAATGTCTAGAAGGAGCTGAGTATCACAGTCATTTTAAAGCTGCCTAATTGGTGCTTATTATGCTTTATTGCTGCTCTGTGACATCCACAGGTGTTTTCAATACCTGATTGAAAACACTTGAATGAACCTCTGTTCTTCAGAGTGGTAGTCTTTAAGGGGTTGAATAATTGTGTCAATGAAGAATTCACAAAAGAAACATTTACTACTGTATTACAAAACCAATTGATCTCATTTTAGTTGCATATGGTTCTTTAAAAAGTCCTTGTAGGATTTCATTCTGAATACAATTAAAAATGTACACTAAATTCCCTAAAACCCTTTACAGCATTGGGGGTTGAATAATTTTGAACACAACTGTATATGTATATATGTATCACCGAACCTAATTTGATAATAAAGTATATATGTATACACGGGGGTAAGTGGTTGCTGGATGATATTAGATGATGAGGAGTTGGTGCAAATAGTGACCAAGCTGATTTAATAATTTAAGCATTGGGAAGAAAATTATATTTTATGATGGTAATGATTTGAAAATCATGTAATGTTATATATTATGGATTATACAACAAGAGTATGAAAAAGAATTGTTATTATTTGTATATGTAAAAATCGAGATTTAAATACCCACGAGTGTATCAAAAACTTCCCACTGTGATTGGTTGAAAGACCTATCAATGACAGCAGCCAACCAATCACCATGCTGATTTCCTAATCCTTGCTCTCATAGGTGGATAGGCTGATTTCTATCGCACAAGCATAGCTTAAATGGAATTCCTTTTTCTCTCTCCATAAGCATTCCTGACTAGCCATTCTGGGCGAAACACGCGTCGGGTGCGGACGCAGCCCGGGACCCTCTACCCAATTTCTTCATTCCGCCAGTATCATACCTCTATTACCCTTGGTGGGCCTTTATATATAACACCCATTGACCTATACATTGCGGTATTATCTGGGCAAATTTGTAGCAGATCATTTTGTTCTAAAGGGTACCCTTTGCTGTGTGTTTTTTCCAACTGTGGTGTGTTTTTTTGCATATATTCTATGCTTCATTACCATTTTGTTTAGCCAATGTCAGCCATCATCAATTGAAGTGATCCTTGAAGATCACTTATTGAACGGAGCTTTTCACTTATCCATTGCTGCACATACAATACCACCATTTGTTGCCTTGTTCTTAATATGTTTTGAGTATTGTCTATCTATGTTGTTTAATTTGCTATCTTTTAATTTTCTAATAAAAGTTAAATTTTATCGGTCTCAGGGAGACACTTGTATTCTGATGACCACATCGGAATAATTGTATTCAAACAAGTTTCAGGGGGAAACCCTTCAGGTCTCTCAGGACCTTTTCAATCTTTATCCAATATATATTGTCCTGGCATCACTATATTGTTACGCCTTACCTTTTGGTAGTAATATGAAAAGAATGTTATATTTCGTATATTACATGAAATCAAATGTTGGATTTTATCCAGGCAGAATGTGTGCTTTATGCATAAAAAGAAAATGGCAGTGGTTGATTGACCCCCATTTATACCTAACATTGTTAAAGAAGGGTTAATTATAGGAGAATAATATAATTATTTTAGTGTCAAATGTGTTTACGAATTTTCATTATCTTCTCACTGTTCTCTCTATTTGATCTCTCCTAGCTGATAAGATTGCAGGTAAAATAAAGTTGGCTTGTTTTGATGTCCATGAGAAAACGGACACTGCTACATGTCCGGAAGGTGGGTTATATATTTCATATTGAATTGATATATATAATTTTGTTGCTGAGACATATAACCTATAATAGTTAAAGATCGCAATTGACCAATAAAGCAGTGGAATCAGCAGGGATGTCAAACCTCTCCCCCCCCCACTGTTGCTGTCTGCTGAACTAAAAACCCCATGATTATCTCACCATCTATATAATTTATTGATCTATGGGACCTGTAGGCTGGAGTTTGACATCTATACTGAGTCACCTCCTCTAATCTGTCAATCAAATCAATGCACAAAGGTTCTCCTATTCACATTCCCAATAGTGGTGCCTCGGTTCACAAACTTAACTGGTTCCACGACTCTTGTCGCCAACCGAATCACATTTTCCCATAGGGTTCAATGTAAATCAGGTTAATCCGTTCTGACCCATACAAACATGGTCGCGAACCAATTTTTGGTTGTGAACCGAATCACATTTTCCCATAGGGTTCAATGTAAATCAGGTTAATCCGTTCTGAACCATATGGGGAAAAAAATGTAACCACAAAAATATGAAACAAATTCAATAACGCTCTGCACATCCTCGTCACCTTCAATAACGCTCTGCACATCCTCGTCACCTTCAATAACGCTCTGCACATCCTCGTCACCGTCAATAAGGCTCTGCACATCCTCATCACTTTCAATAACGCTCTGCACATCCTCGTCACCTTCAATAACGCTCTGCACATTCTTGTCATCTCTCTGCGCTTTCTTTATCCCACCACGCTTGTTCTGCACTTTCTTGGGAGCCATGCTGGATTTAATATAGTAATACTGAACAGTACTGTGCTACAAAGCACACAAAAAAGCTTCACAGTAGCCCTGTCTGCGACCGCAATCTCGAGTACAGGAAGCCACGACCATGTGTCAGAGTGGGGAAGATGGCCCGGGTAGTGTTTGTAACCCGAGGCGGAGTTCGTGAACGGAGGTAACATGCTGACGAACTTCCTGGTCGCGAATTGAATTATTTGTGAACAGGGGCTTTCGTGAACCGAGGTACCACTGTATATTTGACAAACAGGGGAACATTTTGTATCTAAATATTTGTTAGCGAAATGTATAGACAGAATGTAAAGGCCAATAACGGCAGGTTCACTTCATCTATGAGAACATTTGTTTCAGACAGCCTCAAATTAGATAGTTAGATTAGCATGTAATATGTGTACTTAGGTTGTAGAAAGTTTGTTGTAGTAACTATAATAATAACCATGTATATGAAGATCACAAGTAATGAAAGCATTACGTGTCCTGATTGCAGGTAGCACTCCTTCCTCCTGTACCTGTGG
This sequence comes from Leptobrachium leishanense, assembly GCA_009667805.1. Lineage (NCBI taxonomy): Eukaryota > Metazoa > Chordata > Amphibia > Anura > Megophryidae > Leptobrachium > Leptobrachium leishanense. The sequence continues at coordinate 267,002,914 of CM019063.1, read as the reverse complement.
GATGGCTTGTGGCTCGTGGGACATTAGGTCTGGCACTACATGTCACTGCCAGTGTGAAAACATGGATTGGACCACTGCTCGTTGCTGCAAGACAGCTGTTAAAAACTGATCCAGAAACGAGGAATAACAAATTGTGCTTGGGTCATTATTCTGCCGCACAACTGTTGTAATGCCATTGTTGTTTGTTCTTTTCACTTACAATTAATTCTTTCCAGTTTCTAATGAAATCAAACACTTTTAAGAAGCAAAGTGCTTCCTTTCTGTCCTGATTTAATGTTTATTATGTCTGCAATAGCCTTGCTTGGCAAAGGTTCACATGACCTTAACTTTTCAGCTTTGTTGGTATAATAAAGGAATTACGCAGAAGCCATACTACAGAAGTTTGGGTTTTATTTATTTGCTTTTAACTTTGTATTGCCTAATCAGCAGGACATGAAGCCAATCGTTTAAAGGTAATTGATTAGCTTTATTAACAGCATAAACAATAGTGTATATATATATATATATATATATATATATATTATATATATATATTCCAGCGCTCACGATACAAATCACTGGCCGGAGCAATGCCAAACCACAATAAATTTCACTTAACAGCGGCACTCCAAGGACTTCTTCAATTTTGCTTTATTGCATGTAGATAAAAATCAACGTTTCAATCTGCTCACCGCAGATTTTCTAAAAAAAAAAAAAGGGGGAGAGGGCGGTGAGGGACTGCCAAATATGTTGTAGCATTCCTGGCTCACCCTGGCAACTCTGAGGGAACCGAGGGCCATGGAAGGGGCTACAAGGCCGGGAGACCTGGGGCCAAGAGGATGGGCAGAGCCTAGGTAGCCATCCTAGCAGCTCACCCAGGTTACTTCCCAATGTCCCACACACACAAAAAAAGGGAAGGGTGAGGGGTGGGGAGTCCCAGTGCTCCATTGGACTAACAACATTAAGCCCAAAAATTCGGCAGGCAGAACCATAATATCATTCAGGAGTACATGGAAGGGGGAGGAACAAAAATGAAAAGGAGAAATAAGTGCAGATCAGGTGTAAATCATCAAAGGAGGGGGGTTTCTCAACCAGAACAAAAGTGGGAAAAAAGAGTCCCAGGTGTCATCAGCCTCAAAGGGGGTATCATAAGTAGAGTCTCAAAACCTCAAACAAAAAAAAGGGAAGTATATCACTGCTCAGAAAAGGCCAGAAAGGGAAAAGAGGAGAAAAGGGGGGGGGGGTGTTAATCTCCACAGGGTAAAAAGTGAGGTCAAGACCACAGGGGGGGATCACCAAATCAGCCAGCGAGGAACACAACTGGGCAGTGGGGGTCCCCACAGCCAGGAACCCAGGAAGCAGGGCAATCATCTCAGCCAGTATAAAAACGTGGTGCTGGGCCCAAGTCCCCTTTGAGGACACATGGATGGAGAAGAGCCTGCCATCTAGGCAGCGTCTGAGCCACAACGCTAACTCCCCTCTTAGTGCCATGAACCAGATCCGGGCACCGCAGCATCTCAGGAGGCATCCGGGTCCGAAGACAGCAGTGAACGTGGGGATCCACCACTCCAGGGACCACAGGATCAGCTAGGGCCCCATGATCCGTCCAGGAAACCTCAGCTAGGGGACAACAGGCAGTGGGTAAGCGGGACCTCCGGAACGCAGGAATCACCTCCACAGATAAAGAAGTCAGTCGGGGTACTCCGGTCTGGACGCCACAGCCGGCCAGTAGCAGTTCACCACCAGGGACACCACCTCCGGTACTCCATCCTTTCCCTCCCAGTGCGTCCTAGCAAGGAACCACACAGGCCTCGTGCAGGGGGTCAGTTGGCACATCTTCAAATGAAGCATCTGCCTCCCAACAGGCCCGCAATGCAGCCACGAAATGCCACACGTCTCCACGTTTGAGTGGCCAGTTGCCTTCTTCCTGCAGCCAAGTCAAATATTCATCAAGGTCCGCCATCCCGGCCCCGCAGTCCCCAGGGGGAGGGCAGGTCACCACCGCACTACAAAAAAGATAGGCCGGAGTCCAGAAAGTGCCCCAAATCGAGCAAAAAGGCAAAAATGACCAGGTTCAGGACAGCAGGTCACTCAATGTAGTCCCCCTGCTTACCAGGCACTGCAGCCGACGGTGGGTCGCTATAAACAGCAGGTAAAATGGCAACTCACCAGGAGCTCAGCAAAATGCGACCAGCTCCGTCGGCAGTCAGCTCCGCCCCCGAAACGTTGATTTTTATCTACATGCAATAAAGCAACATTGAAGAAGTCCTTGGAGTGCCACTGTTAAGTGAAATTTATATATATATATATAAATACATTGTATATAAATACACTCACTGGCCACTTTATTAGGTACACCTGTTCAATTGTTTGTTAACAGAAATTGTTAGACAATCACAAGGCAGCAACTCCATTCATTTAGGCATCTAGATGTGATGAAGACGACTTGCTGAAATTCAAACTGAGCAGCAGAATGGGGAAGAAAGGGGATTCAAGTGACTTTGAACGTGGCATGATTGTTCGTGCTAGATGGGCTTGTCTGAGTATTTAAAAAACTACTGATCTGCTTGGATTTTCACGCACAACCATCTCTAGGGTTTACAGAGAATAGGCCGAAAAAGAGAAAATATCCAATGAGCAGCAGATGTGTAGACGAAAAGACCTTGTTGATGTCAGAGGAGAATGGTTCGAGATGATAGAAAGGCAACACCAACTCAAATAACCACTTGTTATTACCAAGGTATGCAGAATATCATCTCTGAAAGCACAACATTTCGAACCTTGAAATAGATTGGCTACAACAGCAGAAGACCACACCGGGTGCCACTCCTGTCAGCTAAGAACAGGAAACTGAGGCTACAATTCACACAGGCTCACCAAAATTGGGCAATAGAAGAATGGAAAACTGTTGCCTGGTCTGATGAGTCTCAATTTCAGCTGCGACATTCAGATGGCAGGGTCAGAATTTGGCATAAAAAAAAGAAAGCATAGATTCATCCTGCCTTGTATCAATGGTTCAGGCTGGTGGAGGTGAAATGGTGTGGGGGATATTTCCTTTGGCACACTTTGGGCCCCTTAGTACCAAATGAGCATCATTTAAACACCACGACCTACCCGAGTATTGTTGCCAACTATGCCCATCCTTTTATGACCACGCAGTGTACACATCTTCTGATGGCTACTCCCAGCAGGATAACGCACCAAATCACAAATCATCTCAAACTGGTTTCTTGAACATGACAATGAGTTCACTGTATTCCAATGACCTCTACAGCCACCAGATCTCAATCCAATAGAGCACCTTTGGGATGTGATAGAACATGAGATTCACATCATGTATGTGCAGCTGACAAATCTTTAGGAGCTACGTGATGCTATCATGTCAATATGGACCAAAATCTCTGAGGAATGTTTCCAACACCATGTTGAATCTATGCCACATAGAATTAAGGCAGTTCTGAAGGCAAAAAGGTGTTCAACCCGGTACTAGCATGGTGTACCTAATAAAGTGGCTATACATAATATCCAAGTGATGCCCAGCACTCTAGGGTCTCCTTAAAATTCCTTAATTTATTTCAAACAAGTAAAAATATAGTCAACAATTGTTACAGCGCCACAGAGAGGAGCTTTCATCAGGACCTGATGAAAGCTCCTCTCTGGGTCTGAAATGATCATTGTCCATGTTTTTACTTGTTTGATACAAATGAAGGTATTTTAAGGAGACCCTGGAGTGCTGGGCATCACTTGGATATTATATATAGCCACTTTATTAAGTAACTCATGAAGTTCGTGAGTGCTCTGGAATATATATATGTATATATATATATATATTGTGCTTTTTTTCTGGAAAAATAGGTGGGGGTACCCTCACGCCCGGGGAAAAACTGATTATTATGACTATTTTCGTGTCCTAATAAACAATAGTTGTAGCTCACTTAAAGGAAGACACTATAAAAGGGAACCATATTTTTTAATACTGTGTTCCTTTAAATGAACTACAACTATTGTTGTAACCGTATGGGGGTTATCCACTAAGTGCCTCTGTTGCAAGAAAAAAATCTGTATTGCAGGGCAGTTTTCAGTTTTTTTGGGGGGGGGGTTTGCAACGATGGCACTGAGTGGATAATCCCCTAGCATTTGTGAGCACCACAGCAATGAAACTCACAGTTTTGCTGAGTATGTATGAACTCCACAGCAATAAAGCTCACAGTAATGCACAGTGTGTATGAGCTCCACAGCAATGACACTCACAGTAATGCTCAGTGTGTATGAGCTCCACAGCAATGACACTCACAGCAATGCGCAGTGTGTATGAGCTCCACAGCAATGAAACTCACAGTAATGCGCAGCGTGTATAAGCTCCAAAGCAATGAAACGCACTACCGCCTTACAGTGCCAGCTCCTCTGATCACACCACTTGCCTGACAATCCGCAGCTCTGACAGATGTGTGTAAACATGCTGCATCCCCCCTCCCCATGCTGTTCAAGGTTTCAGCGGCTGCAGAGAGAGGGGGAGCAGCTCTCCCTTGTCACTTACTAGGGGAGGGGGGTTTTCAGTCCCTACATACACTCCTGACAATCGGAAGCGTTCAGGAGCAACATGAGCTGCCTAGCGCTTCCGATTCTCTGTCTCCTGTTAAATTGGACTGGTGATGAGGTGCCGGTACTGAGTGGTGAGGTGGCGGTACTAAGTACCCCCGAGTACCCCTGAAAAAAAAGCCCTGTATATATTTAAAAAATATGTCCACATAATCAGTTGGTAATTGAAGGAGGATTAATAATTAATATGTTAATAGCTATAATGGAACTAATTTAATACTAAGGAAAATGTTATAACCAGGATTGTATTCAGACATTGTTGTTGTTTTTACTCACGGGGATAAAACATATGCAAATCCTCCTTCAATTACCAACTGATTATGTGATTAGCAATATATGGTGCTATTTATATGAGGCTTAGGCAATTGTAATTTGACAAAAAACAGTTCTGGTCGAAACGTCATTCCTTTTTTGGTGCTGGAATAAATCCAATTTGATTTAATACTGTGGGTTTGGAGTTTATGTTTTCGTGGTATTTGGGGTCGTGGAGCAAGGACCCCCATCCTTTTTACCCACTGCTGCATATGGTGCCTAGACTTAATTATGTACAATCTTTGACAGACAGCCCATCACTCTCTCATACACATACATGCACATATCACAGTTCATTTGTTCACATATTTGCACTACACGTATCACACATTATTCCCAGTCTTTTATTTACATTTTGCACAGCAATATTGCTTTAACATGCATTTATGTAGTATACACTTATTCTCTATTCCTATTATGTTCTATATCAAATTGACTTATACATGTACTTACCACATTCCAAAAATTTATTTTGGACATTAAATGATTGATAGTTGTTCCTGTACCCTTGGGATATTTATTTGGGCTTAAACTTGGCTGTTCCCCCGCAGATTCTTTGTTTGGGTATAATATCATATGTTTTCTTCAGAACCTTCATACTTTTCATATGCATCAAATCTTCTCATGTCCTTTGCTTGTCTTCTTTTTTCTACTCTTACAACTTGATCCTCCAGCCGGTGGTTAGGAGACGCATTATGTTGTTGGTGCGTCCCCTTGACAATGATCCCGGCGGCCGCTCATGATGATGTGGTGAGTAACACGTCATACGCCCAGCGTCCAACACAGGTGCGCCGGTTTAGCTGTTTCCCGGCGTGGCCTTAGATGTGGCGATACAGCATAGGTGGTTGAGTCTAATACCTTTCTACAGTTGTGTTCAAAATTATTCAACCCCCAATGCTGTAAAGGGTTTTAGGGAATTTAGTGTACATTTGTAATTGTATTCAGAATGAAATCCTACAAGGACTTTTTAAAGAACCATATGCAACTAAAATGACATCAATTGGTTTTGTAATACAGTAGTAAATGTTTCTTTTGTGAATTCTTCATTGACACAATTATTCAACCCCTTAAAGACTACCACTCTGAAGAACAGAGGTTCATTCAAGTGTTTTCAATCAGGTATTGAAAACACCTGTGGCTGTCACGGAGCAGCAATAAAGCATAATAAGCACCAATTAGGCAGCTTTAAAATGACTGTGATACTCAGCTCCTTCTAGACATTTACTGGTGTGGTTACAAACATGGTGAAGTCAAGAGAATGGTCCAGGAAGACAAGAGAAGAGGTGATTACTCTTCACAGGAAGGGCAATGGCTATAAGAAGATTGCAAAGATGTTAAACATACCAAGAGAGACCATAGGAAGCATCATTCGCAAATTCAAGGCAAAGGACACTGTTGAAACGCTACCTGGTCGTGGCAGAAAGAAGATGCTGACTTTGACTGCTGTGCGCTACCTGAAGCGTAGAGTGGAGAAAAGTCCCCGTGTGACTGCTGAGGAACTGAGAAAAGATTTGTCAGATGTGGGTACTGAAGTTTCAGCTCAGACAATACGGTGCACACTGCGTAATGAAGGCCTCCATGCTAGAACTCCCAGGCGCACCCCCTTGCTGTCTCCAAAGAATAAGAAGAGTCGACTGCAGTATGCCAAAAGTCATGTGGACAAACCACAGAAGTTTTGGGATAGTGTTCTGTGGACTGATGAAACAAAATTAGAACTGTTTGGGCCCATGGATCAACGCTATGTTTGGAGGAGGAAGAACAAGGCCTATGAAGAAAAGAACACCTTGCCTACTGTGAAGCATGGCGAGGGGTCAATCATGCTTTGGGGCTGTTTTGCTTCTGCAGATACAGGGAAGCTTCAGCGTGTGCAAGGTACCATGAATTCTCTTCAGTACCAGGAGATATTGGATGACAATGTGATGCAGTCCGTCACAAACCTGAGGCTTGGGAGACGTTGGACCTTTCAACAGGACAATGATCCCAAGCATACCTCCAAGTCCACTAGAGCATGGTTGCAGATTAAAGGCTGGAACATTTTGGAGTGGCCATCGCAGTCACCTGACTTAAATCCGATTGAGAACCTCTGGTGGGACTTAAAGAAAGCAGTTGCAGTGCGCAAGCCTAAGAATGTGACTGAACTGGAGGCTTTTGCCCATGACGAATGGGCGAAGATACCCGTAGATCGCTGCAAGACACTTGTGTCAAGCTATGCTTCACGTTTAAAAGCTGTTATAACTGTAAAAGGATGTTGTACTAAGTACTAAGATTGAATGTCACTTGGGGGTTGAATAAAACTGATAATGATGTGAGCACAGAAAAGACATTTGTGGTTATTTCATTATAAATGTTATGTTATATTTTTCTGACCTACATGTGCCTCTTTGATTTAATTGTAAGCAACATGACTGAATGATCAAAATCAATGTCAAACTGGCCAAAACACTCAATTTCAGTGGGGGTTGAATAATTTTGAACACAACTGTATATATTTGTGTATAATACATTGTGCTTTCATCCCTTGATAAAGGCTCTGATGAGCCGAAACGTCCGATTTTTTTAATGTATATTCAATAAATTTCTTTTTATTTTAGTTCCGGAGTGCTTCCCTTTGCTGTTTTTGTTATATTTTTTTCAGGGGGTACTCGCCGATACTCAGTACCGGCACCTCGCCACTCAGTACCGGCACCTCACCACCAGCCCGAACTAACAGAAGAGAGCATGATGCTTCTCCCTTCTCCTGCAGTGTCAGGCAGAGAATCAGAAGCATAGGAACGTGTAGAGAATCAGAAGCGCTCAGTAGCTCATATTACTCCTGAACACTTCTGATTGTCAGGAGTGTATGTAGGGACCGATAACCCCCCTCTTCTCCCAGTAATGACAAGGGAGGGCTTGTTTAATAAAATCTTTCCTCTGTTTTTTCAGTGCCCCAGCTCTGTAGATGTGTGTAAATAATGCTGCACCCCCCTCTCTCTCTCTGCAGCCGCTAAAACTTTGAACAGCATGGGGAGAGGGGGTGCAGCATATTTACACACATCTGCCAGAGCTGCAGATTGTCAGGCAAGCGGTGTGATCAGAGGAGCTGGCACTGTAAGGCGGCCGCCTAAGAGCGCAAGACCAGGAGGGGATGCAAAAAAAATGTTTGAATCCCTGGTCACTTGCCTTGACAGGGATCCAAATTTTTACACTATCTGCCTGGCGCTGTGTCCCTGCTGCTCCTCCTCTAAGATGCAGCCGGTGCCCAGCGAGCTGCATTGTATCTGCCAGGTCAGAGAGCAGACTCCCCCGCGGTGCTGGATACGGACGTCTGCGCTAGCTCTCCTCCTGGTCCCTTCCTCCTTGCTGGTGCCTGGCCCCTCTGATGATGTCAACAGGAGGGCATGCCAAAGGAAGTCTACAATGCCACCTTACCAAGGTATGCAGGGGAGATATGGGAAAACAGCTTCAATAGTGATGTGCAAAATGCCTGCTGGGAACTGGCATCTATGATGATCCCATATTGGCTCCTCGCTGAATGTGATGCCTCAATCATACAAGGTTGCCACGGGTTGTTAATGATAGAAAATGTATTCAGCATATATATAATGAATTATAAAAATAGTACATTAGCCCGACACATTTCGTCCAGATAACCCAGACTTTCTCAAGGGCAATAATCATTACATAAAATCAATATGTACCAACAAAATAATATGTAACAACCATATTCCCCTCTGGTCCTTCCTCAATGGGCCGTTATCCCCAGCATCTTCCATATATGGCCATTGGTATATATCCAGTCTATTAGTCAATTAAAAGGAAAGGAAACTTCCCATTTTCATTGGTTCCTTCTAAACAGTATGTATATCCGGTAGCTGGGGCCACCTCCATTTGGTCCCGAAATGTCATATCCGGTGTTTTGTGCATCTTCAAAAAGTCCCGATTCGTCATGTCCGGTATCCTAATCCCAATATGTCACATCCGATGTTCTGCATATCTTCGAAAAAGACCTGATACGTCATGTCCGGTATGCTGGCGGTAGTCCATGGCATCACATCATCACGAGTAGTTTCAGTTTCACTTTCTATATACCTTTATCCATCCTTTGTCCTTTCAACCTCCAAGGCATCCTGAAGGGATCTGTTAGTCTTGGAATATAACCATGAATGAGTTGATGGCCATATATGGAAGACGCTGGGAATAATGGCCAATTGAGGAAGGACCAATCAAAGTGGCCTTGGAGAGTATAAAAAACCAGAGGGGAATATGGTTGTTACATTTTATTTTGTTGGTACATATTGATTTTATTTATTGATTATTGCTCTTGAGAAAGTCTGGATTATCTTGACGAAACGCATTGGGCTAATATACTATTTTATTTTTATAATTCATTATATATATGCTGAAATTTTTTCTATCATTAACAACCTTGTATGACTGAGGCATCACATTCAATGAGGAGCCGATATGGGATCATCACAGATGTCAGTTCCCCTCAGGCATTTTGCACATCACTATTGAAGCGGTTTTCCTGTGATTCATCTCACCAGTAGGATTTATATCTCCACTGCATACCTTCATCTTTGAATAAGGAGGACGTGAACCACCCCCTGGGAGATCTTCCTACACTACGATATTCAATAGCTAAGTATATTTGTATTCACCACCTTATATTTGCTACTGCCACCTTACCCCCAGCCTACACAGCAGTTCCAGACAGTGTGTGGTGCACCCTGGAAGGTGAGAAGGTGGAAATTAAAGTCCTGGCTGCATTGCTCTGCAGGGACTCAGTGACAGGCAGGCCTCAGAACAAAGAAAAAAACTGCTGCTACTTCCAAATACACTTCAAAACAGCATTTAAAAATATCAGTTCTGGCAACACAGGTATGTTCACCTGGTCCTGCTTTTACCACCATGTGGGGGTGTTCAAGGTCAAAAACCCTCTCATTGGAGTCCCCCAATATTATTCAAACAGTACTTGGTGGATAGTGGAGTTTTATTGCTGTGGTACTCATACACACTGTGCATTCATGTAAGTTTCATTGCTGTGGAACTCATACACACTGCGCATTACTGAGAGTTTCATTGCTGTGGAGCTCATACATACTCAGCAAAACTGAGTTTCCAACACAAAAATAGATACGATACCAGCGGTGCTTTAGAAAGGTGCACTTGTGCCACCCAGGTTTATTCCAATGAGGACCACAGAAAATACAGATGTTTCGGGGTCACAGCCCCTTCTTCAGTTTAAGTGCCCTAACGCTAACACAGACATAAACATATATATATATATATACACAGTGTATAATACCAGGTAAGACAGTCAGACCTCCCCACAGCACATGAAATCAATTGCGAGCAAGTAATCTTGTCATTGCACAAAATGTAAACACAATTTTACTGAGCTCCGCCGAAACTGGGAGTTCCATTGCTGTGGTGCTCACAAATGCTAAGGGATTATCCACTCAGTGCCAGCGTTGCAAAAAAAAAAAAAACCCAAACAAAAACAGCTAATTGCCCTGCAATACAGAATTTTCTTGCAGCAGAGGCACTTAGTGAATAACCCCCATAGGGTTACAACAATAGTTGTAGTTCATTTGCAGGAAAACACAGTATTAAAAAATATAGTTCCCTTTTATAGTGTCTTCCTTTAAGTGAGCTACAACTATTGTTTATTAGGACATGAAAATAGTCATACAGGGTTATCCAAAGAGATCCGAATTGCTTGAGAAAGGTAACCGAACGCTGAAAATCAGCGTTCGGTTACCTTTCCTGGCCATTCGGCTATCCAGAGAGCAGGCAATTCGCCAAATCCTGGCGAATTGCCTGCACATACGGTGCCTGTTCGGTGCCTGTTCGAGGGCAGTGAAATCCCCATGAAAAAGCACTGCTTCGGCTATTCAGAGAACACAAACCAGCAGTGAAAGGTTCCCGAAATGTCCTGCCATTCGGTGGTTTCATTCGGCAAATTTATTCAGGAGAATCCCATAGGCTTCAATGTTAAAAATATTCCCGTTTTAATTCAACATCTAATAAACCGTTCATTATAAAATTCTGCAGCAAAAAGTCTCTTTATTCATTGATTTTTTAGGATACTTTAAGCATTTTTCAGATTTTTTTTTTTTTTAAAAAAGTCCGATTTTTTTTTTGATTTTTTTTTCAGGTTACTTCTTTTTTTTGTAACAGCCCTCTTTATTATCATTCCCTGGACCTCCTGTGAAAATTTCAGACATTTTCGCTCAGTAGTTTCTTTGCAAACAGCATTTCATTTTCCCAGATTCATACAAATGGTTTTTCTAATTTATTCACTGCCTCCTCTACGTCACAGCTGCTTCGGCTCTGTGTGATTCGGCTCCCTTTCGGCTCCTGTTCGGCTCCTGTTCGGCTTTTTCGAAGGTTAATCCAGATGTTTTTGCTTGTTTTCAGCGTGCATTCGGTTAGTTTTCGTCAGGTTTGCGGCAGCTTTTCCCTGCAATTCGGGGACCCTGTGGTGTTTGCTGAATACACCGCAGGGTCACCGAAATGCAATCGGCAAAAGGAACCGAATTGAAGAGAACGAAAAGTCACCGAACGTGCGGTGACTTTTCGAATCTCTTTGGATAACCCTGATAATAATCAGTTTTTCCCTGGGCATGAAAGTACCCCTACCTATTATTCCAGAAAAAAAGCACTGTATATATATTTATTAGATAGGTTGTGTTAGTCCAGATGCCAAAATCACGAGTATAGCAGTACGTGGTGACACCTTTTTTATTGGACTAACTTACACTACATTGCCAAAAGTATACGCTCACCCATCCAAATAATCAGAATCAGGTGTGCCAATCACTTCCATGGCCACAGGTATATAAAATCAAGCACCTAGGCATGCAGACGGTTTTTACAAACATTTGTGAAAGAATGGGTCACTCTCAGGAGGTCAGTGAATTCCAGAGTGGAACTGTGATAGGATGCCACCTGTGCAACAAATCCAGTCGTGAAATTTCATTGCTCCTAAATATTCCACAGTCAACTGTCAGCTGTATTATAAGAACGTGGAAGTGTTTGGGAACGACAGCAAATAAGCCACGAAGTGGTAGGCCACGTAAACTGACGGAGTGGGGTCAGCGGATGCTGAGGCGCATAGTGCGAAGAGGTCACCAACTTTCTGCAGAGTCAATCGCTACAGACCTCCAAACTTCATGTGGCCTTCAGATTAGCTCAAGAACAGTGCGTAGAGAGGTTCATGGAATGGGTTTCCATGGCCGATCAGCTGCATCCAAGCCATACATCACCAAGTGCAATGCAAAGCGTTGGATGCAGTGGTGTAAAGCACGCCGCCACTGGACTCTAGAGCAGTGGAGACGCGTTCACTGGAGTGATGAATCGCACTTCCCCATCTGGCAATCTGATGGACGAGTCTGGGTTTGGCAGTTGTCAGGAGAATGGTACTTCTCGGACTGCATTGTGCCAAGTGTAAAGTTTGGTGGAAGGGGGATTATGCTGTGGGGTTGTTTTTCAGGACCTGGGCTTGGACCCTTAGCTCCAGTGAAAGGAACTCTGAATGCAGTTTGGAGTTGCCCCTTCCTCTTCCAACATGACTGTGCACCAGTGCACAAAGCAAGGTCCACAAAGACATGGATGACAGAGTCTGGTGTGGATGAAATTGACCGGCCTGCACAGAGTCCTGACCTCAACCCGATAGAACACCTTTGGGATGAATTAGAGCGGAGACTGAGAGCCAGGCCTTCTCGTCCAACATCAGTGTGTGACCTCACAAATGCGCTTCTGGAAGAATGGTCAAAAACTCCAATGAACACACTCCTAAACCTTGTGGACAGCCTTCCCAGAAGAGTTGAAGCTGTTATAGCTGCAAAGGGTGGACCGACGTCATATTGAACCCTATGGATTAGGAATGGGATGTCACTTGAGTTCATGTGCGAGTCAAGGCAGGTGAGCAAATACTTTTGGCAATGTAGTGTATATACTATATATTAGAGATTGATGTATTAGCCAATTACATTTGAAACTAAAAACATCACTACAGGAAATCACATATGGAACGTGAAACATCACATATGTCAATCAAAGCCTCACTGTGGAAAATGATGTAGATCAAAGCATGCCAGAGTTCATTCTGTAGGGTTGCAGATTCGAGCCCAGTGTGTGGTTTCAAAAATGGAGTGACAAATATAAAGGGTTCAAGAAATAAAAAGGTTAATTTCTGCAGGGTTAAATAACAGGGGAAACCAGAAGGGGGATACTGAATAAATAATAACAGTATTGGAGATGGCTGGGCGAGACAGGAATAGGACTACTAAATAAGAAAAGGTATCTGGCTAGGCAAGATAGAAAAGGAACTAATTAGATGATCACAATATACAGTACAAGACACTATGCAGACTGGACCGGAGAGGGTGTACAGAACATACTATGCAGACTATAAAACAGAACACTTTAACAAGCGACAGAGGAGCAGCACATGAAAAGGGCTGACTAAGCAGAATTCAGGATGCACAGAATAAACTAAAACATATACCTACTGGAATAACAGAATAAAGGAGAGGGCTGAGGAGCAGGAGACACAGAGGGCAAAGGTTTAAATAGAATATCCAGGCATGGTATCAGAAAGGGGCAAATCCGGTAGAATGGTCAGAGTTCATGCATTGGTCTTGGCAGACAGCTGGCAGAGGTTGTCACTGTCCATAACAGGGGTCATACACGGTATACTTTAGGTTCAGCAGGATCAATGAAGAAAGGTAGCAATGAAGGGTCCAGGAATGAGGGTTGCAGATAACAATGGAAGGTTACTGTAGGAGTCCAGGAATGAAGGGTCACGGTGAAAGTCCTGGAACATGGATTGAGGATAACAACAAAGGGTTACTGTAGGAGTCCAGGAATGAAGGGTCACGGTGAGAGTCCTGGATCATGGATTGAGGATAACAACAAAGGGTTACTGTAGGATTCCAGGAATGAAGGGTCACGGTGGGAGTCCAGAACAATGGATGGTCAATGTGGTAGTCCAGACAGGAGATGTGCTTAGTATGCTGGTCAGGATGCAAGGAATGACTTCAAAGCAGAAGCAAAGACCTGAGGGTGTGGTATGGTTTTAAAGATAGTCCAGGCTAGCCCACACCTGAGGCTGGAGAGGAGAGGGGAGACCAGGTGTGGATTCCCGGGTGCCTGGACACCAAACCAGGCAAAGGTAAAGTCTGGTCTGGAGTCAACATAGAAAAGGGGAAATGGCACCTTATCTAAGCTTCTTATGTCCTTGCCGTCGGCGAGGGCCTTGACAAAGTATCACTACAGGAAATAACATATGGAACTCAAAACATCACATATGTCAAACAAAGCCTCATTGTAAGAAATCTCATATGCAATGAGCTTCAAATGCAAGTGGTGTCAGTTTCTGGTTAGTATCAACAAAAACAAGTATTAATGATATTAGATTCTGGTTAGTATCGATGATAACACAAAAATCAATACATCACTGAAAGAATTTAACAGGGTTATTCAAAGAGAATCGAAAAGTCACCAACACGTTTGGTGACTTTTCGTTCTCTTCAATTCGGTTTGATTTGGCGATCCCATATCGCCAACCCTGTGGTGTATTCAGCAAGCACCACAGGGTCCCCTAATTGCAGGGAAAGGTCGCTGCAAACCTGCCGAAAAACTCACCACAAAACAAGGGCGAACGCACACCGAAACCCGCAAAAACATCTGGATTAAACCGCCGAACAAACACTGGAAAAACCCGAACAGGAGCCGATCACATGGTATAATGTCTAATCACTATATGCAGACCAGCTAATCTACACTGCTGGCCCCTTTAAACGGCCAGAATATCTACCTATATTGACTACAGCAACCAGATACCAGGGGTTAATACCAGAGCGGACTGTAAACCAAATGCCAGGGATCGCAGTGCCAGAAGGGATTGTGAGCCAAGTGCCAGGGGTCATTATTCAAGAAGGGATCGTCACTCTGCCAAGTACCAGGGGTCGTTTTGTCAGAAGGGATCGTCAGTCACAGGACACGAGGTCACCCATGTAGACTGGGCAAAAGGAAATTCAGCCTAAAGCATAGGAAGGTTTTTTTTACGTGAGAACAATAAACCTGTGGAATTCTCTGCCTGTTGAGGTGGTCGGGTCAGAGACTGTACAGACTTTTAAAAAATGACTGGGTGACTTCCTGCAGACACAGAATATTAAGAATTATAATATTTAATATGTGGGTAAACTTCTTCATCCAAGGAGAAATCTGACTGCCATTCTGGGGTCAAGAAGGAATTTTTCCCCAGTTTGTTGCATATCGGCAAGCATTTCAGACTGGGTTTTTTGCCTTCTTTTGGATCAACAGCAGTAGGTGTTGTGTGAGAGGCTGAACCCGATGGACGCATGTCTGTTTTCAGCCTATGTAACTATGTAACCTTGGAGAGAACTATGGATCTCACCATGGTGCTGAAACATATTCAAATACTATCAGGGTTATCCAAAGAGATTCGAATTGCTTGAGAAAGGTAACCGAACGCTGAAAATCAGCATTCGGTTACCTTTCCTGGCCATTCGGCTATCCAGAGAGCAGGCAATTTGCCAAATCCTGGCGAATTGCCTGAACATACGGTGCCTGTTCGGTCCCTGTTCGAGGGCAGTGAAATCCCCATGAAAAAGCACTGCTTCGGCTATTCAGAGAACACAAACCAGCAGTGAAAGGTTCCCCTAATGCTCTGCCATTCGGTGGTTTAATTCGGCAAATTTATTCAGGAGAATCCCATAGGCTTCAATGTTAAAAATATTCCCGTTTTAATTCAATATCTAATAAACCGTTCATTATATAATTCTGCAGTAAAGAGTCTCTTTATTTATAGATTTTTTAGGATACTTTAAGCATTTTTCTGAATTTTTTAAAAAAAAATTTAAAAGTCCGATTTTTTTTTTTTTTTTTTTCAGTTTACTTATTTTTTTTGTAACAGCCCTCTTTATTATCATTCCCTGGA
Source organism: Leptobrachium leishanense (assembly GCA_009667805.1). Lineage (NCBI taxonomy): Eukaryota > Metazoa > Chordata > Amphibia > Anura > Megophryidae > Leptobrachium > Leptobrachium leishanense. The sequence goes on along the minus strand of CM019063.1, from coordinate 266,987,073 downwards.
CCTCCTGTGAAAATTTCAGGCATTTTCGCTCAGTAGTTTCTTTGCAAACAGCGTTTCATTTTCCCAGATTCATACAAATGGTTTTTCTAATTTATTCACTGCCTCCTCTACGTCACAGCTGCTTCGGCTCTGTGTGATTCGGCTCCTGTTCGGCTCCTGTTCGGCTTTTTCGAAGGTTAATCCAGATGTTTTTGCTTGTTTTCAGCGTGCATTCGGTTAGTTTTCGTCAGGTTTGCGGCAGCTTTTCCCTGCAATTCGGGGGCCCTGTGGTGCTTGCTGAATACACCGCAGGGTCACCGAAATGCAATCGGCAAAAGGAACCGAATTGAAGAGAACGAAAAGTCACCGAACGTGCGGTGACTTTTCGAATCTCTTTGGATAACCCTGTATGTTTCAGATCGGCAGTTCAGCACTATGGGCCCCTATGGAGCTCAGGGGGGTCATGAGTTACCTCACCCTATGGTTACGAAGGGACCGCACTGTCCCCTCTCTAGTCTGTTTTTTTACACGTCTGGCAAGATGAGAATCTGGTTTATCCCCGCTCTCAAAAATTGTTTGCCCCTTCCAACAGAGAACTGCCTGAACCTGTCTGGAGAAGAGGAGGTTCAGTTGACCTCCTGTCTCCACTATTTGTTGAAAAAGAAAGGGGTCATTGGATCATTGATGAGAACGTTCCATGTCCCAGGGAAGGGCAGAGAGATCCACCATCTCCGACTGGCAGTCACTTTTGCGCCTGGAGGCGGCCTGAATGATGCAACCCCTAATGTAAGCTTTGTGGCTTTCCCACAAGGTGAATAATGTAGTGTCGGCATTAATGCAAAAGAGGTCCACCAAGCCATGCATAAGCTAGTCACAAAAGGCTTCTTCCTTCATCCTTCCACAAACGGGAAGAACCCCCCCATCCCAGAACCCTCCATCAACGTTTCCACTACAGAGTGGTTGGTCAGACTATGATCGCATTGTAAATCTCATCGTAAAGGGCTGCCAAGTTTGAGGTGATATGAGGTTGCAATAATTTATAAAAATCAGCCGAGAGTCCATCAAGTCCCGGCAATTTCCTGGAGGAGAGAGACATGATGGTACATTTCACTTCCTGCTCAGAGATTGGGCAATCAAGGAAATATCGTTGAACCTCCAATAATGGTGGGGTTGGCTATCCTCAAAAAAACCTGGCCCACCGACTGTTTATCATATTGGGCACTGTACAGGTGGCAGAAGTAATCATAAAATTCCTTATTGATGTCAGCTGGTTGAGTAAGAATGCTAGTGGAGCTGTTTTTAATACTAGCAATGGGTTGGCGTTTCGATTTGGGGTTACCCAATCTTGCCATTAATCTACCCGTTTTGTTTCCCCATTTATAAAAATTATTGCGATAATAGTATGAGTGCTTTTTGGCCCAAGTATTATAAAACGATTCATAAAGAAGTTTGTCATTTATGTATCTGGGGACGGGTTTTTGAATAAAGAAAGTGAGGGAGGTTTTCAAGGCCTCACTTAAAACTCTAAGGGCACTATTACATTCTTAACGCTAACGTTAGCGCTCACCTGTGTGAGCGTTAACGTTAGCCCTGGTGGCTTTACCGTGGGCGCACCATATTACAATCCAAATGCTAACGGGTTAAAAAACCCATTAGAGGGGCGTGGCTAGTTCTGAAGGAGAGAGGACGTGCCTCGAGGGAGCTCTGCCGGATTCCGCTGATACCGGTGGTTTTAGGCTGGGGCTTCTCCTTTTGTGGACTCTGGAGCACTGGCCATAACGGGGATTACTCCGGGTGCCGTTTTGTCCCCCTACCCGGAGCCGAGCTGAGTTTTTGCCCGATGGGCCTGTTACGTGTCGGCCATCTTGCGGCCTACTCCTCTGCATCTGGACGGCCGTCCTTCCCCCTGCTTCCCCAGCAGAGAGTTAGATTGAGTGCTTGGTGGCAATGGATCGTGAGGATGGAGGATCCCTGTCCTCCGGTCGTATCTGCAGCACCAGTGAAGTCGCTATCAAGGGAGTGGACGGAGTGGCGGAGCCTGGAGCGGACTCCCCCTGCACGTGGCATGGAGGCTGCGTTTGCATCCCTTGAGGCCTGCCTGGTGCAGCTGCAGGAGGAGGATGAGCACCCGCTATCTCGGGGCTCCTGGAGGCGACTTATGGCTGCGGTGTGGACTGGTCGGGCACCTGTGGATTTGAATGAGGAGGAGATGGAGAGTACTGCCCCTCGGTGAGTGGAGATGGAGCTGGAGAACCACGGATACACGTTGTTTGGGTGCTCGTGGCGCTGGAGGATGCTGAGTGTGACAGCATTCCCGAGAAAGGATGCGGTGATGCAGAGCGCAGTTTGGATGCCTGGGAGCGCGGAGGCTGAAGAACAGCAGGATGTCGAGATTATGTCTCCTGGGCACGATTTAGTGGTGCCAATCTGCCGAGATTTCCTGGACTGGAAGGAGTCGACAGGGGCGCTGGAGGCACGCGCTGGAGCCGACCGGTGCCTAACGGAAGCCGAGGGTGCCCTCAGGTCCACGATATGGATGCCGCCTGATTTCCTTTTGCCGCCTACCGCCCCGGGGAAGCCTGCGGCCTTACCCTGCGACGCTGATGTCCGCTGTGGGGCTATGGGTACGGGCTTTTCAGACTTGTCTGCCTTGATCTTAGCTGGCAGGCTTTGCCTGATTTTCCTAGCCCTGCCTGCCCAACGATTGCTGTTGTTCCGGGACACTGGCTGAGAGCTGCCCTTTATTATTCTCTGCCTCACCGCTTCGTTGCCGATTCGCAGATCTTCTTCTCTCCCCTTTTCCCCATTTGGCTGAAAATTTCTCTCTTTGTCGTGACCCCCTTTGTGAAAGGACTCTGCTGACTTTTTCACCGCTGTTCCATAGATGGGGATTATGTCGTTCCTATATATTTGATGTGTTTTTGAGATAATTTTTATTCCTGCTCCCCCCATTTCCCTTTTCTTTTGTATGATTTTCTACAAGACTGTGCTTATTTTTTGATTATCTGCTGTATTTTTTTGAGACCCCCCTATTATACGTATATTTTATGTCTATTTGGCCCCGCGAGGCCATTTATGCTGGATGGTGTGTGACCTTTTGTTTGCTTAATAAAAAACTTTAATTAAAAAAAAGTTAGAGATTGAGATCTTGCACTTTTCAGCGCGAGGTTGCTGTACTTTGCGCTCCCTTTGCTTAACATGGGGAGTGCAAAGAGTTAATTAGCGTTAGTATTACAATATACTAATGCTAATTACCGTTCGGCTGCGGTTAACCCAAAAGTTAACCACAGCCTGGACCTGGTGCTAACGGATTCCACTGCTGCAGAATCCATCACCACCAGCAGAAAATACCCCCAAATGACTCACTCACCTTCCATCCCATGGCGAGGACCGCGGCTCCAACCGCCTCCTCTGTCCGCCGGGAGCAGGGAGAGACTGAGGGAAAAAGTCCCCCAGTCTCCCTCTGCGGATCACTACGCCGACCTGCTGGATCTCGCGAGGCGAGATCCGGCAGGTCATATGACCGTCAGCGTCTGCCTCAATGGAGTCCTATGGATTCCGTGGAGGGGATGCCCACGGTGGCGCTTAGCGCTGTTGCGTGCATCCCGGGGCTTAGCGCCAGATTACAATGCAGGCAGCTTTTTTAGCGTCTGCATCGTATTATCACGCTAAAACTGGGACGCAAAGGAGAAAACTGCAGGCACAGGTTTTTCTCCCTAGCGTCCTCGTTTTAGCATGAAGAATGTAATAGTGCCCTAATTTTGTTACGTTTTTCCTTACGTTTCTCAGCGATAAACAATATTATTTGGCCCCCCTCAAAACAGCTTCATAAACAATTTAGACTTGTCTTCATGTTCAATATTATCATCAACAGCAGTGAAAAGTTGCCAAACTGCCCTGTTGCTCGTTAGTTTCATTCGGCAGGTTTATTCAGGCGAACCCCTTTAGGTTTTAATGTTACAAATATTCCCGTTTCAACTCAATATCTAATAAAACGTTTATTATTTTAATCTGCACTAAAAAGTCTCTTTATTGATTTTTTAGGATCTTTTAAGTATTTTTCAGGATTGTCTAAAGTGTTGTTGTTTTATTGTAACCAAATGGTGTCTTTAAAATGGTCTGAATGCTTTTTGATAATTTTTTTATTATTATATTTTTATTTATACAGAACCAGCAGATTCTGCAGTGCATAATTCATTGGACAAAATATAGCTTAGCAAGGATGATGTGGTATGATTGGAATACCCTGTTAGGTATTTGATATATCCAAGAAAATACAATTTATCTACATCGCTCAATCAAAGGAGAAATTTGGAATCAAGAAGAATTTCTTTTCCCTTTTGGGCACAATAGGAAAAGGCTCTAAGTGTTTTTTTCACCTTTTGTATCAGCAAAAGGAATGAGAGAAAGAGTGCACTTGATGGATATTAGTCTTTTTTCCAACTTAAATTAGTATGCTACTATGAGTTTGAGGACACATTCAAAGGTATTCTATGTTTTCCCCCCTTCATTGATAGAGATTTGTAATACATTGTGTTGTTTACCATTCAACACTCAAATAGTTACTGTATTGTCTTGGTTTTTAAGAAAAAGGACAATGTGGCATTTTTCTCTAGGAAATCATGATGCATGGTAATACTGTCAGGAAAGCGAATTGTTCTGAAAGCTACTCATCAATTAATCACAATGTGCAATTACTCTAACCATGGGGGAGAGACGTAGATTCTGAAATAAGCTATTTAGGAACCAAGAACCACTAAGACAGCATGCTGTTTACCATATAATCACAAGCCGGACAAAAAACATTTGTTCCGCATGCATAAAATGTCGAATTACTTTTGCAAAGATTGCAAAGAACAAGGATGTAATTTTGACATTCTGCCTACACAGTGAAAAATAATAGACAGAAAATTTAAAGTGGCTTTTTGAACTTGATTTAAAAAAGTGTATATATATATATATATATAACACCAAGAAAGAGCTCTCCATATTATTGACCACCTTCTCCCATCATTTTTTGCGAAAAGAAACAGTTTTAAAAAATGTTCAAAAAACCTGACTGAGGTAAAATGATGGGGATTCAGTTCACAAAGTTATGATCATAATTTGCTTAAGCCTGTCACAGTCGCCATTGTACTCTATCTTTGACAGGTCCTATCTAATTGGACAGAAAATGATGGAAGAAGGTGGGCAATAATATGGAGTGCTCTTTCTTTGTGTTTTGTATTTGATGTCTTAGATGCACCCACTTACTTTTGAGGTTGAGTGCAACCTTTTGTTGTTTTGTATTTTTTATATATATATATATACACTATGGGGGTTATCCAAAGAGATTCGAAAAGTCACCGCATGTTCGGTGACTTTTCGTTCTCTTCAATTCGGTGATTGCATTTCGGTGACCCTGCGGTGTATTCAGCAAACAGCACAGGGCCCCCGAATTGCAGGGAAAAGCTGCCGAAAACCTGACGATAACTAACCGAATGCACGCTGAAAACAAAGCAAAAACATCTGGATTAACCTTTGAAAAAGCCGAACAGGAGCCGAATAGGAGCCGAATAGGAGCCGAATCACACAGAACCGAAGCAACTGTGACGTAGAGGAAGCAGTGAATAAATTAGAAAAACCATTTGTATGAATCTGGGAAAATGAAACGTTGTTTGCAAAGGAACTACTGAGCGAAAATGTCTGAAATTTTCACAGGAGGTCCAGGGAATGATAATAAAGAGGGCTGTTACAAAAAAAAATAAGTAAACTGAAAAAAAAAAAAAAAAAAATCGGACTTTTAAAAAAAAAAAAAATTTTCAGAAAAATGCTTAAAGTATCCTAAAAAATCTATAAATAAAGAGACTCTTGCTGCAGAATTTTATAATGAACGGTTTATTAGATATTGAATTAAAACGGGAATATTTTTAACATTGAAGTCTATGGGATTCTCTTTATTAAACTTGCCGAATTAAACCACCAAATGGCAGAGCATTAGGGGAACCTTTCACTGCTGGTTTGTGTTCTCTGAATAGCCGAAGCAGTGCTTTTACATGGGGATTTCACTGCCCTCGAACAGGGACCGAACAGGCACCGTATGTTCGGGCAGTTCGCCAGGATGGAGAATTGCCTGCTCTCTGGATAGCCGAATGGTCAGGAAAGGTAACCGAACGCTGATTTTCAGCGTTCGGTTACCTTTCTCAAGCAATTCGAATCTCTTTGGATAACCCTGTATATTGCCAAAAGTATTCGCTCACCCATCCAAATAATCAGAATCAGGTGTTCCAATCACTTCCATGGCCACAGGTATATAAAATCAAGCACCTAGGCATGCATACTGTTTTTACAAACATTTGTGAAAGAATGGGTTGCTCTCAGGAGCTCAGTGAATTCCAGCATGGAACTGTGATAGGATGCCACCTGTGCAACAAATCCAGTCGTGAAATTTCCTTGCTCCTAAATATTCCACAGTCAACTGTTAGCTGTATTATAAGAACGTGGAAGTGTTTGGGAATGACAGCAACTCAGCCACAAAGTGGTAGGCCACGTAAACTGACGGAGCGGGGTAAGCGGATGCTGAGGCGCATAGTGCAAAGAGGTCACCAACTTTCTGCAGAGTCAATCGCTACAGACCTCCAAACTTCATGTGGGCTTCAGATTAGCTCAAGAACAGTGCGCAGAACTTCATGGAATGGGTTCCCACAGCCGAGCAGCTGCATCCAAGCCATACATCACCAAGTGCAATGCAAAGCGTCGGATGCAGTGGTGTAAAGCACGCCGCCACTGGACTCTAGAGCAGTGGAGGCGCGTTCTCTGGAGTGACAAATCGCGCTTCTCCATCTGGCAATCTGATGGACGAGTATGGGTTTGGCGGTTGCCAGGAGAACGGTACTTGTCTGACTGCATTGTGCCAAGTGTAAAGTTTGGTGGAAGGGGGATTATGGTGTGGGGTTGTTTTTCAGGAGCTGGGCTTGGCCCCTTAGTTCCAGTGAAAGGAACTCTGAATGCTTCAGCATTCCAAGACATTTTGGACAATTCCATGCTCCCAACTTTGTGGGAACAGTTTGGAGCTGGCCCCTTCCTCTTCCAACATGACTGTGCACCAGTGCACAAAGCAAGGTCCATAAAGACATGGATGACAGAGTCTGGTGTGGATGAATTTGACTGGACTGCACAGTCTTGACCTCAACCCGATAGAACACCTTTGGGATGAATTAGAGCAGAGACTGAGAGCAAGGCCTTCTCTTTCAACATCAGTGTGTGACCTCACAAATGCGCTTCTGGAAGAATGGTCAAAAATTCCCATAAACACACTCCTAAACCTTGTGGACAGCCTTCCCAGAAGAGTTGAAGCTGTTATAGCTGCAAAGGGTGGACCGACGTCATATTGAACCCTATGGATTAGGAATGGGATGTCACTTAAATTCGTATGTGAGTCAAGGCAGGTGAGCGAATACTTTTGGCAATAGAGTGTATATATATATATATATATATACAGTATATATAAAAAATGCCAAAATGCCATGCACTCACTCTTTTGATGGTCGATCGCTCAGTGCTCTCCTTCTGGCTTTTGTATGTAAAGATTTTCAAAGGATAACAGAAGCACTCTTAGACTGTTAATTTCGTGATTTATTGGTCTGAAAAGTCAACGTTTCAATCCCAGCTCGGGATTTTCCTCAGGACATGTACATGAAACGTTGACTTTTCAGACCAATAAATCACGAAATTAACAGTCTATGGGCCATATTACATAGTTGGTGCTAACTTAACCAGAGCTGTTGTAAACTTACCAGAGCCATTATAGCCTATGGAGGTTTTAAGTTTACAACAGCTCTGGTTAAGTTAGCACCAACTATGTAATATGGCCCTAAGAGTGCTTCCGTCATCCTTTGAAAATATTTATATATATATTCATATAATCACGAGTATAGCAGTCTGTAGTGATACCTTTTTTATTGGACTAACGTTACATTTAAAGTACAAGTTTCGAGAGTGTAACTCCCTTCGTCAGGTATAGAAGCGTACTGATCAGAATGGTAGAATTCAACAGTGAGACATTCATATGGCGCACAGTTGGGGGTGTTAGATGTTGTACATCGCCAAATGGCATGGTCAGAGGGGAAAAAAAAAAAGAACATTTAATTGTCTCAGGCAAATAAGACAGCATTGATGCAATCATGTCCACTTCAAAGGGAATGTGAAAGGACAGAACGGAAAAAAAACACAAAACAGTGAGTATGGGGAAGACACAGAAAAATAGGAATTATGAATATTATGTGATGTTATTATAGTGGGTTAGAAAACCCGAATCTACATTAAGTCCTTGTTTTATAGTGTTGAAATATGTGATCATTTTCATTTCATATGTTTTGCGTTCCCGGTGGTCTTTAAAATGGCCTTTGAGGATTTTAATTTTGAGGTTTTGGATGGAGTGGCCTGCTAGATTGAAGTGATGTCCCACTGGGGTGCAATATGTGTTTTCCTGGTGGTTCCTGATGGAGTGTCTGTGCTGGTTTATCCTGAGACTTACAGGGTAATTCAAAGAGATTCGAAAAGTCACCGCACATTCGGTGACTTTTCGTTCTCTTCAATTCGGTTCCTTTTGCCGATCCCATTTCGGTGACCCTGCGGTGTATTCAGCAAGCACCACAGGGTCTCCGAATTGCAGGGAAAAGCCACCGCAAACCCGACGAAAACAAATCGCAAAACCCACCGAATGCACGCTGAAAACCCCCAAAAACATGTGGATTAACTCGTCGAAAAACTCGAGCATGAGCTGATCACACGCAGCAAAGCCGCCGAGACCGCAGACGAGGCAGTGAATAAATTAGCAAAACAGTTTGTGTGAATGTTTGAAAATGAAACGCTGTTTGCAAAGAAACTACTGAGCGAAAATGTCTGAAATTTGCATATGAGGTCCAGGGAATGATAATAAAAAGGGCTGTTACAGAAAAAATAAGTAAACTTAAAAATAAAAAAATCGGACTTTTAAAAAAAAAAAAAAAAAAATCAGAAAAATGCTTAAAATATCTTAAAAAATCTATAAATAAAGAAACGCTTTACTGCATAATTTTATAATGAACGGTTTATTAGATATTGAATTAAAACGGGAATATTTTTAACAATGAAGCCTATGGGATTCTCCTGAATAAACTTGCCGAATGAAAGCACCGAATGGCAGGGCATTAGGGGAACCTTTCACTGCTGATTTGTGTTCTCTGAATAGCCAAAGCAGTGCTTTTCATGGGGTTTTCACTGCCCTCGAACAGGCACCGAACAGGCACCTTTATGTTCAGGCAATTCGCTAGGATTTGGCGAATTGCCTGCTCTCTGGATAGCCGAATGGCCAGGAAAGGTAACAGAACGCTGATTTTCAGCGTTCGGTTACCTTTCTCAAGCAATTCGGATCTCTTTGAATAACCCTGTTAGTTTAAGGCTGGTTTCACCAATATAGCAGCCTTTATCACACGCCGTGCACTGGATCATATATACCACATTTTCCGATGTGCAGAGGTATGATCCCTTGATGTTGTGAGTGCCGTTGTTGTGCCGCGCATTGCTGCTGTCACATATATGTTGGCACAGTTTGCAGCGGGGTTTGTTACAGCATTTGGTCCCATTCTGTATGTCGTCCTGTTCCTGAGCGAGTTTGCTGCGGACCAGTTTTTGCCTCAGGTTTGGGGGTTGTTTGAATGCCAGTAAGGGTGGCTGTGGGAATATTTCTTTGAGTGCAGGGTCCTCTGTGACCAGTGGCTGCAGATCTTTGATGATTTTGCGAATTCCCTCTAGAGTTGGGTTGTAGGAAACAACTAGAGGGATCCGTGTGGTGTTTTTCTTTTCTTCGTAGCACAACAGCTGTTCGCACGGTGTTTTCAGAGCCAATTTGATTTTTTCAGAGATTGTCCTTTCCTTGTAGCCCTTCCGCTGGAATGATGCAGATAGTTTGCTCAGGTGTTTATCCCCGTCCCCAGTGTCCGAGCAGATTCGGTGGTACCTGACGGCCTGGCTATAGATGATGCCTTGTTTGGTGTGGTTGGGATGAAAGCTGGTGTTGTGGAGGTAGCTGGGCCTGTCTGTGGGTTTCCTGTACACAGATGAGTGCAGCGTGCCGTTGGCAGCTGATATGGTACAGTCCAGGAAGCTCACACTGTGCTTGGAAAAATCCATCTTGAGTTTGATCGATGGGTGGAACGTATTAAATGCCTTGTGAAAGTCTAGAAGGCGTTCCTCTCCTTCTGTCCATATGATGAAAATATCATCAATGTATCGTAGATATTTGTGTGGTTTGTGAGGGTGAGTGCTCAGGAACCTCTGTTCTAGATCTGCCATGAAAAGATTGGCGTATTGTGGCACGCTGCATTCATCTGTGTACAGGAAACCCACAGACAGGCCCAGCTACCTCCACAACACCAGCTTTCATCCCAACCACACCAAACAAGGCATCATCTATAGCCAGGCCATCAGGTACCACCGAATCTGCTCGGACACTGGGGACAGGGATAAACACCTGAGCAAACTATCTGCATCATTCCAGTGGAAGGGCTACAAGGAAAGGACAATCTCTGAAAAAATCTAATCGGCCCTGAAAACATTGCGCAAACAGCTGTTGCGCTACAAAGAAAAGAAAAACACCACACGGATCCCTCTAGTTGTTTCCTACAACCCAACTCTAGAGGGAATTCGCAAAATCATCAAAGATCTGCAGCCACTGGTCACAGAGGACCCTGCGCTCAAAGAAATATTCCCACAGCCACCCTTACTGGCATTCAAACAACCCCCAAACCTGAGGCAAAAACTGGTCCGCAGCAAACTCGCTCAGGAACAGGACAACATACAGAATGGGACCAAACACTGTAACAAATCCCGCTGCAAACTGTGCCAACATATATGTGACAGCAGCACTGTGCGGCACAACAACGCCACTCACAACATCAAGGGATCATACCTCTGCACATCGGCAAATGTGGTATATATGATCCAGTGCACGGCGTGTGATAAGGGCTGCTATATTGGTGAAACCAGCCTTAAAATAAGTCTAAGGATGAACCAGCACAGACACTCCATCAGGAACCACCAGGAAAACACATATTGCACCCCAGTGGGACATCACTTCAATCTAGCAGGCCACTCCATCCAAAATCTCAAAATTAAAATCCTCAAAGGCCATTTTAAAGACCACCGGGAACGCAAAACATATGAAATGAAAATGATCACATATTTCAACACTATAAAACAAGGACTTAATGTAGATTCGGGTTTTCTAACCCACTATAATAACGTCACATAATATTCATAATTCCTATTATTCTGTGTCTTCCCCATACTCACTGTTTTGTGGTTTTTTTTCGTTCTGTCCTTTCACATTCCCTTTGAAGTGGACATGATTGCATCAATGCGGTCTTATTTGCCTGAGACAATTAAATGTTTTTTGGTTTTTTTTTTCCCTTCTGACCATACCATTTGGCGATGTACAACATCTAAGTTGGGGGTGCCAACTGTGCGCCCTATGAATGTCTCAATGTTTAATTCTACCATTCTGATCAGTAAGCTTCTATACCTGACGAAGGGAGTTACACTCTCGAAAGCTTGTACTTTAAATGTAACGTTAGTCCAATAAAAAAGGTATCACTACAGACTGCTATACTCGTGATTTTGGCATCTGGACTAACACGGCCTACCTAATCTATATACATATATATATGTGCAGAAAATTCAGCACTCATGGGTTCAGGTACACATGCCTGGTGCAACGCCTACTATAATAGATCCAGTATACAAATAGCAGCACTCTGGGTCTTTAAAGCAAGATAATCTTTTATTTGTAGTCGGTCAACGTTTTAGCTTACTCCCCGCAAGCTTTCCTCAGGACAATGATATATATATGCGCGGGTTACCAGCACTCCAACTCAAATATCGTATATTGCCTGGGTGCCAAAATCCAATATGAAATAATATAGAATGCAAAAATATGTATGCACTCCGGGACTTTTGTAAAACAAAAAAGTTTATTAAAAAATCAAGTTAAAAATGCCGACGTTTCGACCGCACACTGGGCCTTCATCAAGGGTGACATGTACACATATTGAACACACATAAATAGTGTAACACACAAGCTACTCACTAATCTCGTTGTGATGACGCTACGGAACACGCCCCCTCCGAGTTTGAAAACCAGAACTGACTCATTGCAACGGTGAGTCTCCCGGTCCGTAGTTGATCACATGATTCAGACCTGTCAGAGAGTGTTCTTTGTATACTGTAACCACAGCAACTAGGCCGTGTGTTGCTAAAACAACACCAATTAAAAACAAGCATGGAGGATAGCCTTACTCAGAGCTGGGAAGCAAGAGCTAACAAAAAAATGTATTAAACCTTGTCCTCAATGTAGCGAATGTATCATGTGCTATTGGAACTATAGAAGATATAAACATATGTAAAGATATAAGTGAATAATGTGTGGAGGTGTGGAAAAGTGTAAAATGTGGGGTGAGAAAACAAGTAATGAATGTGAAAATGAATAGATCCTATGTGAAAAAGTGTGTGAAAGAAAAAAAGACCTGTGATGGGTGTTAAATAATAACATTAAACAAACAAAATCAATTTTCCTATTTAAAATTACCATAGAAACATAGAAAAATGTCGGCAGATAAGAACCTTTCGGCCCATCTAGTCTGCCCAATTACATGGATACTTTACCTGGATTTATCTTTTGTTTAGGATAGCCTTATGCCTATCCCATGCCTGCTTAAATTCAATTACTGTTTTAGCCTCTACCACTTCAACTGGAAGGCTGTTCCATGTATCCACCACCCTCTCAGTAAAATAATGCTTCCTGATGTTACTTTTAAACCTTTGCCCCTCTAATCTAAGACTATGTCCTCTTGTTTTGCTACTTTGTTTCCGTTTAAATATACTCCCTTCCTCTACCTTGTGGATTCCCTTTACGTATTTAAATGTTTCTATCATATCTCCTCTGTCTCGTCTTTTTTCCAAGCTGTACATGTTAAGATCATTAAGCCTTTCCTGGTAACTTTTCTCCTTCAAGCCGTACACCATTTTAGTAGCCCTTCTCTGAACTCTCTCTAAGATGTCTATATCCTTCTGGAGATACGGTCTCCAGTACTGCACACAGTACTTCAAGTGAGGTCTCACCAGTGCTCTGTACAGTGGCATGAGCACTTCCCTTTTCCTACTGCTAATACCTCTCCCTACACCATAATTGGAATTCCATAAACCTTTGCAAGTTTCTTCTCAAATAAGAAAATATAAAGAAAAGACGCATGCTGACGCTAGCGGAGACAGTAAAATCAACTACACACAATGTAGAGCATCATCATGTCATGTCTGACTTTTCTTTGTTTGAAATCTAATAAATTGGTCTGTCTAACAACCAATGAAAATGTTTGTCTTGGACAGAGTTTAATTTCTGCCCCAAACAGGAATGTGATATAACAGCCAATCAGTATACAGATATATTTCCACGTCAGAATTTGGCCAGCACAGTTAAACAAAGAAACACTTATTACCATATATGGTTCAGAGAAATCTTTTTCCTGCCTTGCAGCTTTCACCCATTTTCCAACATTCCTAAGCCCTGGGTCACTTGCCATAAAAGGGAGGGTGTAAACCACAGCCCAATATATTTACTACAGTACATATTTGAATCACAATACATATATATGTATATATACAGGAAATTAAAAAATATCTGTCAACGGTGTAGTGAAAAAAGAATGAAGTATGGAACTCCATATGATAGGAGCTTTTTCATTCTTTAAACAGTACTGTATCTTCGTTAGATATTGCGGAAATTATATTTCTTTATCTCTAATAGGTGTTTGCATTGTATTGCATTATATGGTATACATGTTCCAATCCTCCAGGGTAGTATGTATATTTGCAGGAATTGCTATGGATTATATAAGATGATACGGTACATATTGTATGGGAAATGTTAGAATGTTGTTTTGCCCTGCCCATTATGTGAAGAGACCCCCTCATGTCTTTTTTTGTTGTTTTTAATTTCTCCAGTATTCTGATTTATATCATGTTTAGTCCACCAAGGGGTTAAGAAATAATAAGTGTTTAAGTGTTTAATTGCCCAATTAAGATGGTTGGAGTGTTCTTTGGAACATATGTAGGTCAGACTGGCTTTTATGCTTTATGTATGATTAAGGCCTTTGGGCCGAAACGTCACATTTTTCCATGCAGGGTCTGCTGTCCCTGTAAATATAGTTTACTGACACTTCAAACCACTGGAGGACCTGCTTCTGACTGCTTCACATTGGTGTTGTTGGGGCTGCGGTGCCCCCTGTATAGCGGTGACCTCGCGGTTGGGGAAGAGGTGGGATCCCATCAGAGTTGGATCGTGGCAATTCCTGTTTTCGTTACTCTGGTGTTTTGACCTCTGGCTCTGGAAATTGTATACTCTGCTGTGTGAACCTCTGGTTTTGTATCATTATTTATTCAGATATCTGACTTCTGGTTCTATAATCAAATCTATATATTACTTCTTCCTGTCTGTCTTCATGTACAGTTTCTATCTATCCGACCACTCTAAGGATCAGAGGATAGAGGGTAGCTCTACGTATAGGGATCGGTTTTCATATATCCGTGGGGAATCCGTGACAATTGCCCAGTGATCCAGTAGCAAAACTTGGCTCTTAACCACCTGATTGGGTCTTTTATTGATTTTATATTGCTTCTTCTGTGGCATTATTAAAAGAGCTTTCTCCTTTACTTTCCATTGCATTCTTTTAGAACACTGAGCCAAACAACCATCTAGAAAGACATATAAAGAAGGGAGCATCAACCCTAATGATCCGGAGGGGTGTATACTGAGCCTGGTATTTCTAAAGGCTCAGGGCCATTTACGCTGGCAATTGTCTGCTATTTTCTTAAATTTGTGAGAATATTTACATCTTGCACTATGATCTGTTATACGAACTGTTTCGAGGGGCATTGACTACATCATCTCTTGCAAATTAGAATCTCAAAGTATACATCGTACCCCTCTAATAGTGGCATAGTTTTCACTAGGCCCCATTATACTTTATTGTTATTTATTTCACATGGATTGGAATTTTACTGAAGAAAAAGAGATTCTAGTCCAATTCAACATTTTCATAGTTATTAATAGATCTTGGGAACCAAGCTAACCGTACTGATATTGGGATATTTTGGGGGAATTAGAGATGCATTTGAGAATTTAAATAAAGAAATTAAATAATCTTTTCTGCAAATAGCCTAAAATGCTAATTAATTAATCCCGAAAAAATCAATATAGTACTCTTATAAATTATTCATCTTATTATTACAAAGAACAATTCACTTTCTGGGCTTTGTGGGCGAAGTACACACTGCCAAAAATTTCCAACTCGTTTAATAACAATGGTTTATTTTTATAAAGGAAGAAAAAAATCTATTTTCTTTTCTACTGCAAAACTACTTCCAGCAATTTACAGTTAATATATATCTTCAGGAGATGGAATATATCCTCACATGACAACTCACATTTTGTGTTCTGTACATCTATTTTGAAAGTTAATGCTAAAATGAAACAAATTAGATTTGTTTGTGCTACGTATAAACGTTTCACTAGGATGAAAATGTATTTAGTTTGTTCAATCTATTTTGAATGTAAAAAACAGTAATTACTTACAAATCTTTAAATAGGAAAAATATGTATTGTATATATATATTATATATAATTTTTTCTGTATTATCTTCAGCATCCAAGAATAACAATATATCGCTGCAGCCTTTTCACTGAACATTTAGAACAATCAAGCTTCTTTTCGGCATTCTTCCAAGACTTAAACTCTAGAGTAATGCTTATTTTCACTTTACTAGCACATGGCTAAGGGATTTAAATGGATATTCTAGTATTGCCCTCTTGAAAGTATATGGTCTGTGCTGAGATGGATAGGTGAGTTAAAGCACGAGCGAAGTCCCCTTACGGGTAAGTAACAGTCCATATCCAACAAAGGAAAAGGGGGTAACCCTGAAACATGAATGTGAAGAATAGGATATTGAATTGCTGGTAAAATAAAACTTAACTTTTAATAGAAACTTGAAAAACCTGAACAACACGGGGACAAAGAGGATAAAAAGTCTCTGATGCCTAAGTCAGCGTGATGTGTACCACATTAGAAGCGGGGTGTGCCTCGGTGTGTCTTCCCTAAAGGGTACACACAGAAAAATCTTAAATCTATCACATTTCTAGCATAGTGAGAAAACTGGCCTTCTTGGGTCCGTGGTAATAGAATAGAGAGAAACCTACTACAGAGAAAGTTCACCAAAGGGTAGGTAGCTAAACAAGGGTGAAGGTGGATAGAGTGGAGAGACTAGTTGCAATAGTCAATGCTGGGAACACTACCAGCATATCACCAGCCAAAACAGCAAAAAATTGCCATGACAACAAGGCTGCATGGACTAGGAAAATATTAAAATAAAAAAAGAGAGCTGCATGGGAGTTTCACTCCATTACTCGACGCGTTTCGCCATGTCAGATGGCGTCCTCAGGAGCATGCAGGAAGTAATGCTCAAACAGACAAAGTGGCAACAAATGGTCAGAAAAAGTCCTGGTGGAACATTAAATACTGAAGAGTGAGATTACCTTTGGGCAGGTACAGGGCAGAGGTTGTTCCACAGGTGTAGACATGCCCTTAGGCCAAAGGTAGGGAGAGTGTAGGAAGTTGATACATAATAACCCAGTACATTTGTCCATCCCACGTCTGTGGGTAGAGGGTGCTGCCTTCAGAAATGCCTCAGTGGGTGGAGCCACTCTACCCAGAATAGAGTTCATATATAGAAACGGTATGTGACTCTAGGGTTGGTGAGACTGCCCCCTTGATCAAATATGTAGCAGGAGGGAGGAAGAACAGCCCCTGTATTCAGCGAGGGTTCCTCCCCCCAAGTTCACACAGCTGGCTTGGGTGCACACATGTGTGTAAAGGACAAGATCGAATCTGTCCCTCCTAGAGCCATGCATGCTTGTGGCCATTTGGGTGCCTCCTTGTGAAGATGCACCGGACTCTGTGTACGCATGCGTGTGGGGCAAGGGTCTAGTACGTCACATAGGAATCAGAAGGGGGATCTTACAGCAAGTGTGTGCCCAGGGAATATCCGTGCATGCGTGCCGAACCTCCCGTATGAACGAGTGGGAGAGAGACAAGTGTCCATTCTCTGGGTTTTCTGATTTTCCAGAGTACACCTTGTGGCCACCCTACTGTACTGCACCATTGATAAGATAGCATCCTGGCTGAAAACTAGTGCACGTCTTATAAATGTGACAACATTATAGCAAACACTGCATGGGAGCTCTAGTACGGGTAACATAATTTAATGTCTCCTTTACAGCTGTTTCCATTTCTCTCGCTAATTACCTTTTCTCAGCCCCACCTTCTGGTCCTTCCCATGCAATCATCACAACATTTCTTCTAGCAACCAGCTTCACCTTCCCTCTGCTCCCATCTGTTTCACTTACCCCGTCCCTTAGATTGTAAGCTCACGGGATGTCTGGCTGAGCACTTGGTTAAAGTGCTGTACTTTCTAGACAAGCTATCCTTTGGGCAGGGTTGTCTTTTCCTTATTTATCATGTATGTCTCATGTTTGTGCTGCCCCATTGTACAGCGCTATGGAATATGTTGACGTTTTATAAATAAAAGATAATAATAATAATAATATTGACTGGGCTTAATGTATATTGTTCTACACGTAGCACCACTACCAGGAAGCAGGTAAATGTAATGTGGGAGGTGTGTTACTCCTCACTTTCTAGCAGACCGTATAGTGAACTCATGATAAATAAATGCCTGCATCAACCACAGGAATATAGAGTAGATGGAAACAGTATGTGTGAGCTCCAAACAGGAAGATACATTCTGAGGAAGGATGTAAACGTAAAGCCCTCATTTAAACGCAGAGGGTGTAGGGTCTGGAGTTTGTAGATCCAAAAGGTTTCATGTTGGAGGAGGCACCTATCCAGGTTGCCTCCTCTGACCCCCAAAGTGACCTTCTCTATGATCCTAAACCTAATCCCTTCTGGGCCATTGGCATGGTGCAGTTTCAAGTTTCTCCGAGATTGGGGTCTCTTTAGGATAGTGCACGGATCTTACATGTTCTAAGATCCTGGTTTTCAATTTTCTTATGGTTTTACCCACATACAATTTATAACATGAACACGTGAGAAGGTACACTACCCCAGATGTGTTACATGTAAATCCCTCAGTAACAGAGAAAACGTTTGCGTTAGCTGAATCCTGAAATTGGTGAGCAATAAATTTGCAAGTTCCACATGCACCACATTTGTGGGTCCCAGGACTCAATTTGGGAAGCTAATTCATTGTTGGTCTAGATTTCACTGAGGTGAGATAACTGTGGCAGAGTACGGAAGTGAGGCTTTTGGGGTGATGACTGAAACTAATTTGGAATCTGCCTGGAGAATTGGCCAATAGGTGGTCAAGACTTCTTTAATCTCATCATTGGCCCTGTCAAAATTGGCTATCAATCTGATGTGTTTAGAATCATTGTCCGGTCTTTTGTCCTCCAAAAGGGATTTTCTATCAGTGCTGAGGGCCCTGTAGCGCGTTTAAGTACCCGATTGGGGTAACCTTGTCTTCGAAAGCACCCTCTGAGATCAGCTGGTTGGTTAGTAAAGTCATGAAGGTTGGAACAGTTCCATCTAAGTCTTAAGTATTATCCTATTGGAATACAGGATTTAAGCTTAGGGTGGTAGTTGTTCCAGTGCAAAAGGTTGTTGGTAGCCGTGGGCTTCCTAAATACAGTGGTCTCAATATGGCCCCCCTTGGTACTGATCGCGAAATCAAGTAAATTAAGACTGGACTCTCGAATTTCAGAGTGATCCTCAAACTGAGAACTTTATTATTGAGGTGTTCACAGAACAATGAAAAGTCTCCAGCGCTGCCGTTCCATATAACCAGAATGTCATTGATGTAATGTCACCAAAGATGGATCTTTGACGTAAAGGGTATAGATGGTTCATTGAAGACATACTCTTTTTCCCAGTACCCTAAATACAGATTGGCGTATGAGGGGGCACTTGTGCTCATGGTAGTCCTAAGAGACTGGAGATAGTATTCCCCATAAATGAGGAAAAGGTTCTTGCTCAATATAAATTCAAGAATCTCCAGTAAAAAGTCAATGTATTCAAGTGACAGATCAGACCAGATTTCTAAGAAGTACCTAACATGTTGGATCTCTTTAACATGGGGGATAGAGCTGTAAAGGCTCTCTGCATCAAGGCTGCAAAAAAAGAGGTTTGGTGCTATTTTCGTGGATCTTGGACAAGCAGTTAAATGTTACCACTACTGGGACTGTTGGTAGTAGTGCTTTTTTATCCCTTTCGCTGATAAAGCCCAAGTCCTGGCCTTTCTGTAAATGGGCTTGCAGTTCCTGATAGAATCTAGACTGGGGGTTACAGGGTAATCATTGGTATGTGGTGCGATTGTCTAGGATACGCATAGTCATGTGTATGTAGTTTGCTCGATCCATCAAAACTACATTGCCTATTTTATCTGAGGATTTGATGATAATATCTTCATTTTTGGCCAGATCTTTTAAAGCTTGTTTGTCAAAATTAGACATATTGCTGTTCTGATTCAAAGAATATGACACAGATGGACAAATAGCATTGGTCACCATATTCATGAATGTATCAATGTGGTGGTACTCTTTAATGGTGGGGATAAACGTGCTTTTCAGAGTGCATATAGAGATTGAGGACGGAGTGGATTACTTTTTCTGTAAAGTGACACCATATCCTCAAGAGTGTTATATTCGCGTTCAGTTAGATTCATCTGGCTTGCTTTTCTCCTTTTCTGATGTAAATGAAACTTATGTAAAGTCGGCTTTCTAGCGAAAGGATTTATGTCCTTCGACCACTTGAACTTATTGAGTGGAGGGGTGGGAATGAAGGACAGGCCTTTACAAAGGAGGGTCTTATGGAAGTCAGTCAGGAGGAAAGAGGATAAATTAACGATCTTGGTGTCTATCTCTGTGTTGTTTGCCTTCCCCTCCCCCTCTCCAAGTAGGATGCGTGCTGTCTCTCGTTCAAGATGTTTCTATGGGAGGGGAACCCTGTTCTAAAAAAAGAGACCTCTCTTCTTTTCAGAATGCCCCTTCTTTGGGGGGGATGGTCATGTTCAGAATCTGACGTATCATATTCTGATGTGAGTGTCTGGCTGGGCCTTATTCGGGTTGAAACTTACAATCTAAAAGGTAAAGAGGGTGAGAAACAGGAGGGGATGACTGCAAGGTGAAGGTGATGCCATTGGTTGGGGAAATAAAGTGTATTAATGAGTTTAGTGGTAGGCTCTCCTGAACAGGAATGCCGTGAGGGAGTGTTTGAAGGAAAGCAAATTAAGAGAACGTCTGACTGCACGAGGGTGTCATGCTGGGCGCCCACTTGGGCCATCGTGGTGGCTTGGAGTGTAGCCCTTTAGGCAGGTGAGCCGCTGGTTTGATACAGGACAGATATACAATACAGATTCCAGGGCAATACAGGAACCAGACTGAGACACAAGGGACAGGAGGGCCAGGAAGAAAACTAAAGGGATCCCTGTGCTGGGAATGATTTCTAAGAAAACCTCACAAAGAATAACAGAGCAAGGGGAGCAAGAAGGGCAAGGGTTAACAAGACATACAGAAATACTAGACTGAAGAGATCCATGTATGTTGGCCTCTGAGTAAACTACACTCAGACAAACAAGAGACAACATAAAACAGGGGAGTGGTTAGGACTAGCAGAGATTGGCAACCAAACAGGCATACAGTAATGCACCGGGCAGACAAGAGAGAGATCCAGAGAACACGCTAAAGGTCATACATAGGAATATCTAGATGCTTGGTACAGGTTACAGGGTATAGACCAGATAATAAACCAGAGCCAGAAGTCATACACAGGAGCGGTTCTCAGCCAGGTCAGGTCAGTAACAGGATTAGCAGAATACAGAGTACAGGGAGCAAGAAAGAGAATATCCAGGAACATAAGCCAAAAGTCAAAAACAGAAAATACTAGACATGAAGCTATGCAGCAACGCGGGAATCAGGATCCAGGAACAGGACACAAGAACCACAACCACCATAGAACTCCACAAACGGTCAATGAAGCTCTGTGCTGCTGGAAGTTATATAGGCATTGGGTCTGTGTGATTGGGCCATGTGACCTCAGACCAGAAGATCACAGCAGAACCCTAGAGCAGCCCCAGACAGCACAGCCATAAACAAAAAAAGGGGAAAACAGATGTGAATGCCTCACCACCAGGGGGTGCGGCCAAAACCAGGGAAAATGTGACAGAAGGAGTACATTCTGGGGGGTAAGAGCCTGTAAAATAGAGGAACCAGGGCTCAATTGTCTAGTACCTCACATTATCCCAATAGGCTTGCTGTAAATATCTGTATGCATTGTTATTTGGTTAACATATGCGTATGGGCTATAATGGCAGTTGCTACTTTGGGGACAGAGGAAAAAACTTGTCAGACGAGTTTCCACCTGGAAAGTCCAGGCATGACCTTTCATGGACACATACCTAGGGCCGGTGCTAGACTATTTTGCACCCTAGGCAAGACCAGCTACTTGCCCCCCCCCAAAAAAAGTCACATATATTTTAGATTTTTATAGGATTTTTTTAATACATCACTCAATACAGTAGGATTTGGATGACTATTAATTTATACAACACAGCATAAGTCCCTATCATTAACATACACTACAATATGGTTACATATCATGCATGCTTTTATACACAGCAATAAAAGTGCAAGATGCAATATATGTACATTATAGTAGTGACATTATTAAAAGTACAAGATAAATCCAACTCAGGATAACATGGTAGCCAATAATAGAAGATGCAGAAAATAAAAAAATAATAAGGAACAGAGCAGCTGCATGAGCGACACAGTTCACATCCGTAAGGTCGATAGGGTCGGCAAAGCAAACACTCCCCAATGAGTAATCCAAAACCATAATGTCAGTACAAGCCAGACTCCAAGAAGCATAACTGACCGCATTTCAAAAACGGTTCGATATGCAAAAACAACCAATAGAGGAAAAGAGAGCAGAAAAAGAGAGAGAGAGGAGAACAAAGGAGAAGAGAAAAAAAGAGAAAAGAAAGGAGAAAAGGCAAAAAAAAAGGAGAGAGGGGAGAGAGAATCGGGAAGGGCCAAGAAGTGCACAGGGGAACACTGAAGGGAAAGGCAAGAGGGCAACAGAAGGGCACAGCAGAGGAGGGGTACTAACCACCAGCATCACCACAGCAGCCTGGCATCCCCTCAGGACAACATAGCATGACCTTCAACAAAGGACACATATGTCTGCCAGTAGAACCACTTGAGGAGATGTGCTGGAGTCTTACTCGACGCTGAGGCCAAAAAGCTTTGGAGTAATAGGATATCCTCGATCCTCGGCAACCAAGCAGCGGGCCCGAGTCTGTCACCGCCCGTCCAATGTAAGGCCACGAGAGACCGCGCAGCAAATAAAAGAGGCAGCAACACCGAGTGTCGCAGGCTGCTGGGGGAAAGGGGGATCCGCAGCAGGAGAAAAACCTGGGCCTTGAAAGGCAAGTCCATATCCGTCACCCGGGTAATGGTGGGGTGCACCAGCTCCCAGAAAGGTCTCAGTATTGAGCAGGACCACTATGAGTGTAGGTAATCACCGGTGGCGGCAACTCAGTGCCAGCAATGTGCAGTAGATCGGAGCCCAATACGGAACTGTAGCACAGGGGTGCAGTACCAGAAGGATTTAATTTTATATGCTTGTTCCTGGAGCTTGGACTGTTGTGAACCAAGTCATAAGTTTTAGCCCAGGCCTCGTCCCTGAACTGTGCATTCAATAACCCCTCCCAATTTGGGTCAAAAGAGGGTGGATCAAGCGAGGATGCAGTGGTCAACAGCGAGTACAGGGTCAAGATGCACTAGTGGAAAGACACAATCGTTCAAATTTATTTATTTATTTATTTATAAAGGATTTTACAAGGAAGGATACATTGAGATTTCTCTCGTTTTCAAGTATGTCCTGGGTTCAAGAACATTGAAGTGTTACAGTTGTTACACAAATACAAAGTAATACAATGCAAGATATTAAAAAAAACACATATACAGATTAACAGAACATAAATATGTAGGAAATAGTCATTATGTTACATGTTTACAGGTGCATTCTGTATTGAGGTATGTTAGTAAGGAGCTCTTAAGTGACTTAAGACTGGGGGAAGATTTGATGGTGTCTGGGAGGTTATTCCATAATTGTGGTGCTCTGTAGGAAAATGAGGACCGAGCCATTGTCTTTTTGTATTGTGGTATTGCAAGTAAGGTGCTGTTCCTGGATCGGAGGTTATAGGATGAGGGAACTGCTGAGGGAAGCAGCCTATTCAGGTAGGGTGGTAGCTTCCCAGAAAAGCTCTTAAACACCAGGTTGGAAAAGTGAAGGGTACGTTTAGACTCCAGCGATGGCCAGTTTAGCTCTTTTAACATGTCACAATGGTGGGTCATGTCGTTAAATTGTAATGCAAAGCGGCAGAAGGAGTTATACAATGTAGTAAGTTTCTGAAGGTGTGTTTGCAGGGCGGCTGCATACACTACATCTCCGTATTCAATTGCCGGCATAAGCATTTGTTGTACAATCTGCTTTCTTACCGCGGGGCTCAGGCAGGATTTGTTTCTGTACAGGGCACCTAGTTTGGGGTAAAGTTTAGATGAGAGTTTTTCGATGTGGGGCCAAAGGATAGATTAGGGTCCAACCACATACCTAGATATTTGAGAGAAGTGATTGTGGTCAGCGTGCCATTTGATTTTGTCCCAACACATAAGTGGGGATTTTGCAATTTGTGTAGTTTAGGTTTTGTTCCAAAGAGCATCGTTACAGTTTTGTCATTATTTAAAAAAAGTTTGTTGTGTTTGATCCACTTTTCTACCTCTGTGAATTGTTCTTGCAGCACGGCCTCCAGCTGTGGGAGATTTGGTTTGCTGGTATAGATTACGGTGTCGTCTGCATACATATGTACAGTTGAGATGTACAGTTAGTTGAGGCTTTGCAGACGTTGGGAAGATCATTTATGAATATTGTGAAAAGCAGGGGGCCTAGTATTGAGCCTTGGGGTACACCGCAAGTGACAGGGAGGGGGAGGGAGGAGCTGCCAGAAATTGACACATAATGTGATTGGTCGGATACATATGATTGAAACCAGGTTAGCGTGCGATCACCAATGCCAGAGTTTTTAAGTTTTTCTAACAAGATGCCATGGTCTACTGTGTCAAAGGCCTTGGCAAAATCAAGGAAGATGGCTCCAGTTAGGTTTCCTTGTTCCATCCCAGCTTGGATATCATTGCAGACTTTTAAAAGGGCGGTTGTAGTTGAGTGATTTGGACGAAAGCCGGATTGATCTGGGGTTAAGTAGTTCCAATATTGATAATAATCACGTAATTGTGTTTAGACGCATTTTTCCAAATTTTTGACATTACAGGGAGCAACGATATCGGACAGTAGTTGGATATCAAAGTACTGTCACCACTTTTATGGATAGGTACCACTCTCGCAGTCTTCCAGAGTTTGGGTATGTATCCAGTCGCCAGTGATTCATTGATTAGGGTTGCGACAGGATTTGCAATTGCTGGTGCACTGATTTTCAGCAGCATTGCTGGTATTTGATCAGGTCCAGACTGGTATTTCATTTTTTGCTTACGGAGAAGTTTAGTAACGACACTGACAGGCACTGGTCTAAAACTGAATTCCTGTCTGATACAGGGACTTTGCACAGTTGGAGGGGCCTGACCTGCATGAGGCCTTTCTGATTGCATGTAATTTCCTAGATTGGCAATCAAAGTGGTGGCGCATCCAACAAAATAACCATTAAAGGCTTTTGCTACATCTAGGGGGTGTTGCAGGATTTGGTTGTTTACTTTGACAGCAGCCGGCTGGGAGTGGACTGGGGGTGCTTGTATGTTACTTATGGTTCTCCAAAAGTTTCTAGGGTTTGATATGTTATTGTTTAGATTTTCATTGAAGTAATGGGCTTTAACCATTTTTGTTTGTTTTGTGCATTCATTCCGGCATTTTCGGTATTCGTAGTGATCGTTCATGGAACCAGTACTCTTAAAATTTGACCACAGTGAATCTCTAAGCTGTAGGCTTGTGCACCGATTTTTTTTTCGGTTCGACTCGTTCGGATTTTGTAAATTTTCGTTTCGACTCGTTTCGACCAATTTCCGTTTCGGTTCGGTTCGTTTCGACTTTTTTTCATGATTTCAGAAATTTTCGTGTTTTTCAGAACGTCTGTTCTCCTCGTTTCAAAGTGTCTATTCGTTTTGACTTAAACTAATGGTTTTTCGGATACGATAATTATACGATACGATAACATTGAGATTTCTCATGTTTTACAAGAAGGATACATTGAGATTTCTCTCGTTTCCCGGGAAGGATACATTGAGATTTCTCATGTTTTACAAGAAGGATACATTGAGATTTCTCTGGTTTTCCAGGAAGGATACATTGAGATGGGAATGATACCAAATTTAATTACAGAATCAGCGATATAAATACGATGTCCGAAATTACTGAAATGGAACCGAAATCACGAATTGAACGAAAATGAATTTCGATTTTACACATTTCTAGTCCATTCGAAAATTCCGAAAAGTTTTTGTTTGAGCTCGAAACTTTCTTCGGATCTGCCGTTTTCGGATCTGAAAATTTTTGGAAAATCGGCCGAATTCGAATGAACGAATCGGGAAATTTCGTGAAAATTCTGAAATTCCGAAACCCACATCCCTACTAAGCTGGTACATTAGTGTAAGATCAGCTGTAACCCAGGGGAGATGGGTCCCTTTTACTCGCACTTTACGCAGCGGGACATGGGAATTCCAGACTTGCAGGAGCTCAGACTGAAAGTATTCAATTGCACAGTCTAGGTCTGGGATTAGGTTTAGTCTGTACCAGGGGAGCTGTTTGAGATCACTTAGGAAGGATTCAAGAATAAATTTCTTGAAAGACCTGGTGGTTATTACCTTTGGGGGAGATTTCATGGCCTTTATTTTGCGCACGCAGTACACTAGACAATGGTCACTAAAGCTATAAGCGAGAACACCTGCCTCCTGTATTCTATCAGATCTATCAAATGGTGTGGGATCCCGCAGGAGTCGATGAGTACCAGGGAGCGAGCAAAGATAATGTAGATTCTGATTATAGTTACCATTCTATGAAAGATGTCTCAGGTACCCAGTCCCAGGGCGGTTTTCTATTTATTTCTATTCCTATTTTCACTTTTAGCTTTCACTATTCAGGACACTAGCATGGTTTTGTTTTCGTTTTTTGTGTTTTTTTTATTCAGTTTTCATTTCACAGACAGAAAATCGAACACAATATATGAGCATACAGTAATAAGTAAACAACAAATAAAATACCAGTCGATCTAAAATATGGAGACAGAAAAACCAAGAATCTGGCTTGGATAAGGGTGCCTCAAAAAGGGCGTCATAGCAGCTAACCAATTATCAGGGGAATGCTCTCTGGAACCATGCAGTTCGTGTAGATACATAGAAGGATCTAGAACAAGACAGGGAAAGAAGAGTAAGAGAAAAGGAAAAGGAAAAAAAAAAGGAGGGAGAGGAGGGAAGGACCAGAGACTTGGCCTGAGGGAATCGCACCCAAGAAATCACATCCGAACACCAACAAGCAAGATACAAGGGCAAGCTAGGAGAGTGTCCCAGACAACGTGGACGCCGACAGACAACCCACATACCGAAACCAGTAAAACCAGGTTTGTGTGAAACATTCGCTATCTTTATACGTTACCACCAAGGTCTCGTCAGTGGCACGGAGCCAGTTTACCTTCTCTACCGACTCTGCTCATGAGGGGATCGTAGGAGATCTCCAATGGGTCGGGATTGAAAGTCTCGCACTGAGAAAAATGCAAGGCAGTAGGCAGGCTCAGACTGGGACAAAAAATAGGCCCAGGCATTTTGGACTGAGCAGCCCACATTTTTTTCTACACAGTGCACATTACTGTGAGTTGTATTTCTGCAGAGATCTGTGATACGCTCATACACACCTCACATTATTGTGGACCTTGGTGATATGCTCATACACACCGCACATTACTATGGAACTCTGTGATACCCTCAGGCACACCGCATATTACTGTGGAGCTCTGTGACATCCTCATACACACCGTACATTACTGTGGAGCTCTGTGATACCCTCAGGCACACCGCACATTACTGTGGAGCTCTGTGACATCCTCATACACACCGTACATTACTGTGGAGCTCTGTGATACCCTCAGGCACACCGCACATTACTGTGGAGCTCTGTGACATCCTCAGGCACACTGCACATTACTGAGGAGCTCTGTGACATCCTCATAAACACCACACATTACTGTGGAGCTCTGTGATACCCTCAGGCACACAGCACATTACTGAGAAGCTCTGTGATTCGCTCATACACACCACACATTACTATGGAGCTCTGTGATACCCTCATAAACACCACACATTACTGGGGAGCTCTGTGACACCCTCATAAACACCGCACATTACTGTGGAGCTCTGTCACACCCTCATACACAATGCATATTACTGTGGAGCTCTGTGAAACCCTCATACACCCTGCACATTACTGTGGAGCTCTGTGACATCCTCATACTCAATGGCGGTTTGTCCAGGTTCAACAATACAGGATTAATGCAGACTCAATCTGAATTGGGATTCTACATACCATGGCACAGCAACCTTGGCCCTCCACATGCTTTGTAACTCCATCCCCCTTGATGCTCTGTCACCCTAATGAGTGGCTGAGCATCACAGGAGTAGTAGTTTAGAAACCTCTGAAGGGGTCCAAGGTCGCTGACCCCTGGCATATGGTCCAAGTCCTATAGCAGGTGTCAGCAGCCTTGGCCCTCCAGCTGGATGACCAAAGCTACTAACCCCTGCCTTATATGGACCTTTATGTCAATATTAAGTACCAAGTCACGGATCATACACCATGGCATCAGTTACCAAAGTGAGGGTAGAGCCTTCCACCTTGGCATCAGGTGCCCAGCCCTGTAGGAGTCAGGATGCTCATTGTCCCAGGGGCCAGTTTTAACTCTCAAAGTTTGGTTCGGTCCCCGAGAGCTATTTGCCCCTCCCCCTGCAGCAAACTTTCCCACATCGCCCCCATGTACCACTGCGCGGTAACTCACCCGCTCCACAGCAATCCCAGCTGATACAGCGGGCTCCCAGTATACCCAAGCTGGACACGGACTGCCGCCTGGAGAAAAGGGATCTGTCCCGGCCGGTTCATCCACAGGCCACTCACACTCCCGGTCCCCCCTACCCGCACTTCCTGTCTGGCCTGCATGGGAATCAGAGGCGAACTACAGCTCCCAGCATCCCTCGGCACTGTGAGGCTGAGAACTTGAGGCCTGTTCAATACCTCAGCAGTTGCTGAATTGATGCAGCGCAGCAATTCAGTTTGCTGCAGCAGTGACTCTGAACGCTTTGGATGCGAATTGCAAACCAAAATGGAGATTTCTGTAGTTTCTGCAATATCCTCAGTTTTATTAGCAGAAACTGAGAATGAGACCAGCTTGGAAATAACTAAAAGCAGTCAGCACAATTCCGTTTTGTATGCACACACCACAAATGATAGTTTTTATTGAATAAACGTAATGGTTACTTCTGAAAAAAATATATAATTGAACCGTAATATATGTCTATGTACATGGGGTAAATAATAAATAAATATTTTGTGCTTTGGTGAACAAAAACCTCAAAATTAACATTGCCGTACTGAATTTTACTTGCTTCATGGCGGCGGCCATCTTTACTACGTCACACTCAGCTACTCGCAGCATCTACTCGAGTAGCTGCAAGTGCTACGTTAGCAGTACTGAGCGCTGAGTACTTAGGTCAAAGGACGGCGTCCGATGGCCAGCCGCTATCTTACAATCGGCCTAGGCTGCCTCGCCGGCGGCTGGCTATAGCCAGCCGACCGACCCATATGTTACTCATATAGGGGCTTCTCTCAGGAACCAGGGCCTCACCTTGCTGCGAGTTATATTCATAGGGATATATATACAGACCGACCACTTCCAAGGATCGGAGGGCAAGGATAGGGTGGTGCGTGCCTGGTGGTACCGCCACCGTGACATAATGACCCAGCCTTTACATAATCCCGCAGAGATGTGTACCGTGTTGGAAACCTTATTGCACATGTTTGAGGAATTTGTGGTTCACCTCAAAGGGTTACTGAGCCTGTGTCTAGACTCTGGCAATCAGGTCTCATTTGAGAGCAGGGTTCGTGGTCCGCTTTCTCCTGATGAAAAGAACAGAAGACGTGAGTACAATCTCTGTTTCTATTGTGCCAGTTCGTTGCACTTTTTGTCTGGCTGTCCCCTCAAGCTGGTGCGTCCTGGGGCTGGAGTGCCGGTGTGTCCTGGTGCTGGAGTGCCGGTGCGTCTCAAGACTTGTGGTGAGTCTGTGCGCCCTGATACTGGCCGAGTGCCAACTGTGCCCATGTCCCACAGTAAGGCTGCTAAAGCTAGACCACGCATGAGATCCACAGCTGGGAATCAGAGGGTGCCAGACCACGTAGGAGTCTGACGGTGCCAGACCTAGCTGGGAGTCGGATAGTGCCAGACCACGTAGGGAATCTGATGGTGCCAGACCCTGCGGGGAGTCAGATGGCACCAGACCCCACTTTGAGTTCAGACCTCCTGAGAAATCCAGGTCTGAGAAAGAGGCACTTGAGTCTATGAAGGATGAATCCTTTTTGGCCACAAGGCCAGAGGATGAAGTACCCATGGAGGTTATGTCGCTCTGGGCATCCGATAGGCTTGTGCACCGATTTTTTTTTTTCGGTTCGATTCGATTTTTCGGATTTTTAAACTTTTCGATTCGGCTCGTTTCGACCGATTTCTGTTTCGATTCGGTTCGGCTCGACTCGTTTTTCGTGTGCATTTTTTTCGGAATTTCGACCATTTTTCGTATTTTCGTGTCACTTAGTTCGTTTTTTGTATCGACTTTTCGTATTTTCGAAAATCTTCGTTTTTTCGGAACGTCTGTTCTCGATTTGACACATTTCAAGTACATTTGAAAATTCCGAAAATATTTCGTTTCGGCTGGGAAAACTTTTCGGATCTGCCATTTTCGGATCTAAAAATTTTCGGAAAATCGGCCGCATCCGAAAACACGAATCGGGAAATTTCGTGAAAATTCCGAAATTCCGAAACCCGAAACGCACATCCCTAGCATCCGATAATAAACCTCAGACTTATGTGAATACCTCTGATGGCTGTAGGGGTTTAAAGACACAACTGGCTGGTTCTGAGCAGCGACTGGCAGCCAAAAGACAGTCCCTATTGTTACTGGGTGTATTACATGTAGAGCCGTAACCCCAGTGCCCATTGGCGGTAAGCCAGTCCTGTCTCCGTCTGGCAATGCGCAGCCAGTCCTGTCTCCGTCTGGCAATGCGCAGCCAGTCCTGTCTCCGTCTGGCAATGCGCAGCCAGTCCTGTCTCCGTCTGGCAATGCGCAGCCGGTCCTGTCTCCGTCTGGCAATGCGCAGCCGGTCCTGTCTCCGTCTGGAATGCGCAGCCGGTCCTATCTCCGTCTGGCAATGCGCAGCCGGTCCTGTCTCCATCTGGCAATGCGCAGCCGGTCCTGTCTCCGTCTGGCAATGCGCAGACGGTCCTGTCTCCGTCTGGCAATGCACAGCCAGTCCTGTCTCCGTCTGGCAATGCGCAGCCAGTCCAGCCTGGCAATGTGCTACCAATGTTGCCTGATCCTGGCACGATGCCAGCGGTAACAGTAGTGATGTCTGATTCTGGTAAGCTGCCAGTCAGATCCATGGCAAGCTGTGTGTCAGCAGTGCCAGAGCTACATTGCAACACCACTGTACCCATGCCCCAAAGAGAGTCCGAGGTTTCCAAACCTCATGGTAAGGCACAGGTAGGCGAGCCTACTCCCACTGTTGCCGTGTCGTGTGGGGTGGTCACCAGTTCTAGATCTCGTTCAAGGAGAAGACGTGAAAAGGTGTCTAACCCTAGTCCCACTGATTCTATGTCCAGTCTAACTGATGCCAAGATCCCCCTACCTCGTCATGTCCCTGAGGGCTATGTGCAGTCGCCCTTTGGACTGGTGTTCAGGAAGGACCACTGGGTTGCCATTCAAAGGAACCCTCATAGACGGGGGCGTCTTGTGGAGGAGGATGACGACTCTGAGTGGGACCTCAAAGGACTTTGGTGACTGGTGTTCGTGATCTGGTTTCCTAATTCTGTCTGTCATGTTTGTTGTTTTGGGTGCCCTGGGGTCACCCGTGGAGGAGGGGATAATGTCACGTTCCATGCTGGCATACCTGTCTTCCTGCCCTCTGTATTTGTATATTGTGTTTTTTCCCTTGTGTTTCTGTTGCTGCCAATTCCTGGGTGGCCTCCTAGGGGTTAATTGGTGTTCTGTGTGCTGCTCACCTGTTTACCCTTGCCTTGATTCTCCTGACTATATTAGAGCAATGTACCTATAGGACATTGCTGGGTCATTTTTACTTTGCCTGGTCTCCTTGCGACTTGTGTCGTGAGAGCTCCTTGCTGTGTTCCTGTTATCCTCCGTTTGTTCATCCTTGTTTAGTTTTTGCCTCTGTTATTTCTGTTCCAGTTTATGTCAGTTCCTTTTGTGTATTTAGTTCTGTCTATTGCTGTATTTTGGTTTGCTGTTTATGTTCCATTCTGATTCCCCGGTTACCGATTTTGGCTTGGCTGACTTCCCTTCTGGTTCCTATTCCTATATCCTGTATGACGTACTCTCTCTGGTTATGACCTTTTGGCTTTCCTCTATATGACTACTCTATAGTATTTTCCTTGTCTGTACCGTTTCCAGGTAACCCTGTCATCTGTATACAACAAAAGACTCTGTACGGCTTCAAGGTAATACTTTCCTTTAGATTAGATCCGGCTATCCTAAAGACCGGCCTTTCAGTGCAGGGAATCTTTGGTATTGCCGTACAGAGGTCTTTTGTTAACCCTGTGTTGCTTTCATCTGTCCTTGCAGTTTACACTGCATCTCTGCATATAGGGGCTTCTCTCAGGAACCAGGGCCTCACCTTGCTGCGAGTTATATTCATAGGGAGATATATACAGACCGACCACTTCCAAGGATCGGAGGGCAAGGATAGGGTGGTGCGTGCCTGGTGGTACTGCCACCGTGACACCTTGCACCCGACCACAGGTCTGGTGCAAGACTGGTTGAACACTATGCCAATCACCGCTCAGAGTCCTGATTGGGCAAATTTTGCCCAATCATGGGCTCACAGAGCTAAATCCCGCAGCACACTATATAACGTTTCAACGCGCCGATTCTGCACGCATTTCAGAGGAGATTTCAAAGAAGATAGTTGTGTGTGTTGTTACTGCCGGTCTGCCACGCTACTGGGGGGGTCTCTCATTTCGACCAAATATCAGGGAATTTAGGTGATGTGTGTCTTGTCACTGTGCCAGAAAGTTTTTTTGGGGTTTACAACTTTATTTAAAACATTTGTGTATTGAGTGGATTTTCTGGGTCTTGTCACACTGTGCCAGCAAGTCTTTTTGGGTGTCACTTTTACCAAATATCAGGGAATTTAGGTGATGTGTGTCTTGTCACTCTGCCAGCAATTTTTTTTAGGGGTTTACAACTTTCTTTAAACATTTGTGAATTGAGGTGATCTTCTGGGTCTCGTCACACAGCCAGCAATTATTTTTGGGGCTCACTAATTTCTTTAAAACACTTGTGAATTAAGGTGATCTGTGTCTTGTCATACAAAAAGTACCACGCTGTATTTTGGGGCTCTCTAATTTCTTTAAAACACTTGGGTATTAAGGTGATCTGTGTCTCGTCATACAAAAGTACCACGCTGTATTTTGGGGCTCACTAATTTCTTTAAAACACTTGGGAATTAAGGTGATCTGTCTCTTGTCACTGGCTGCCAGCTATCAGTGTGTCTCACTGAGTTATACCAGAGTTATTTAAATCTTTATACCAGAGTTGAATCAGAGTTCTGTATATATTAATCTATATATCACTCACCATGTCTGAAAGAACAAAAAGGACAGGCAGACGCTCCCAGACACAGATAAGAGGGCAAGCAGCCCCTGTGTCGGGAGGCTGTGTCTCTGGTCGTGGTGGACGTGGTGCATCCTCTGCAGGGGCACGCTTGTCCTTTCTAACTGGTGCTGGCCATCTTAAGCAGCAGCAACATACAGAGGACTTGGTGGATTGGCTAACCAGGCCATCCTCATCCACCGAGTCCTCTGCCAGCCAGGCTTCTAGTGCTTTACAGTCCACCTCAGCTGCCAAAGCATCTAATGCAGCCTCCATGTCCACAGCTACTCCTGCCGTGGCCTCGCTATCACACACGGAGGAGTCAGCTGAATTGTTTGACTACAATGACAGTGACATGCTGCTTGAGGATGCGCAGCAACTACAGTGCTCTGATTCAATCTCTGAGGTTGAGCAAGGGAGTATAATCAACCTAGAGGAAGGGGGTGCCAGTGATGACACACAAATAACGGGCACTCATGTTGCCCCAGCAGCTGCAGCATACTGCCAAGTTGGCTCCAGTGACGAGGAGATAGGGGGTGAAGATGACATTGATGATGATGAGGTCACTGACTCCACCTGGGTGCCAGATCGAACTGAGGAATCAAGTGGGGAGGAGGAGGAGGCACAGCAAACACGAGGCACAACATCCTCTATGACCAACCGTAGCACTAGCCAGTCCAAGGCATCACATGTCAGAGCTGCTCCGGTGCAGAGCGCTGTTGTCTCAAAGAACACATGCAGGAACTCTGCTGTCTGGGAGTTCTTTAAGAACTGTGCAGCAGACTAGGGATGTGCGTTTTGGGTTTCGGAATTTTCACGAAATTTCCCGATTCGTGTCTTCGGATTCGGCCGAATTTCCGAATCGGATCGGACCCGAAAACCGACAGATCCGAAAAAATTTCCGAGCCGAAACGAAAATTTTTCGGATTTTTAGAATGGACTTGAAATGTGTCAAATCGAAATTTATTTTTGCTCTATTCATGATTTCGGTTCCATTCGTGATTTCGGTTCCATTTCGGTAATTCTGGACATCGTATATTTAACTATTATCGGTTATATCGCTGATTCTGTAAATTTTGTATTTGTAAATGCGTATCACTTGTTTCTTGTGGCATTCGGGTCAGTTTAGCATTTTTTAAATCGTTTTGTTCATTTTTTTTGTTCCTTGGCTTTCATACCATTTTAATATGATTAAATAAAGTTGTGAAATGTATATTCATAAGAAAAAAAGGATCTTTACTTAATAAAAAAAAACACGATAGAATCGCCAGAATTATCGTATCGACAGAATGAATTATCGGATCCGAAAAACAAACCAAAAATTTATTATAAAAAAATATATAAAGTATAAAAAAAGTAAACCATAGTAGTTTACGTCAAAACGAATAGAGTTAGACACTTTGAAACGAGGAGAACAGACGTCCCGAAAAAACGAAAATTTCCGAAATCACGAAAAGTCGATACAAAAAACGAGCAGAGTGACCCGAAAACACGAAAAATGGTCGATATTCCGAAAAAAAAATGTACACGAAAAACGAGCCGAACCGAACCGAATCGAAACAGAAATCGGTCGAAACGAGCCGAATCGAAAATTTTAAACATCCGAACAAATCGAACCAAAAAAAAAATTGGTGCACAAGCCTACAGCAGACCCCACCGTTGCTATTTGTAATCTATGTCAGAGGAGGCTGAAGCGTGGGATAAACACCGGACACTTGGGTACCACGTGCTTGAGGCGACATATGAACAAGTGCCACACATCCCGTTGGGGCAAAACTTTGCGTAGGTCCTCCTCATCTGTCTCTACCCACACTGTATGATCAATACGAACGCCGCAATCTCCAAGACAGCGGGAGCCCACAACATCTAGCGCCGAGTCACCTTGTATAGGGACGCCGACAGTCCACCATCCTCATCCAGTGCATAGAAAACGGGTCTCAGGCTGCTAGATAAAGAAGTTTAATATGGGAAAAAAAAAACAAGGAAAAAATCGTGACGTTTCGGCCTCAAGCGGCCTTAATCATACATACAGATTGAACCAAACACCTCTCTTTTAAACCTGTATTAACCAATCCAATGTCCTTTCTCATTAATCAGCAGGTGTATAGCATTGTCCATTCTGAAACACGAATAATAGTACCTAAAATGTAAATACGCAATAACAAACATGAAAAAGAAAGAAAAAAATGTATAAACAACCAATGTAACAAAAATGGGCATATAAACATACAAACAGAGCTCACACTCCATCGCATTTGGATGCAGCACACCATAGTGGGGGCTCCTAGCAAATGAGCTAAGGGAACTAAAAACGTCATGAATATGCAGCCATATGAAGCGAAAATATAAACCAAAAATGTGCTCTACGTGGGGAAAGGGCACACTAATAACAATGGTGAAGATTAAATTCTCTGTTGAGGCCCCTAGGCCATAGTGTATCTAACCTGTGTATCCAACGCTTTTCCTTTTGTTTTAACGATTTAATCCTATCTCCTCCTCGTCGTAAAACTGGGACATGGTCTATAATCTGAAACCTAAGTTGTGAAACGTTGTGTGTGTGTTCCAAAAAGTGTTCAGGTACCGGCAAATCAATCCGGCCCGTCCTGATGGTAGACTTATGTTTTGACAAACGTTCTTTCATCTTAGTCGTGGTTTCGCCCACATATAATAAGCCACAAGGGCACTTCAATACATAAACCACAAACGATGACTCGCATGTATAGAAGTCCCGAATCCAGATTTTATCACCCGTATGGGGATGCAGTAAAAAGTCCCCCTTAATTACTGCATTGCACGAGGAACAACCAAGGCATGGAAACGTGCCTCTTCTGGGAGTACCCATGAATTTTTGCTGTTTTACCTTCAAGGGGCCAATGTCAGCTTTGATTAAATGGTCTCTAAGGTTACGATTACGTTTATATGCAAAAATGGGGGGATTATGAAAAAATGGAATCTCTCTATAAGCCCTATGCAAAATACCCCAGTGTCTCCTAATAACGTTGTTAATGCGTCCACTGGCTTGGCTATATTTACTAACAAACGGAATCCGTGTTTTATGGCGATATTTGGGTGTTCTCCCCGAGATCAGAGTTGTCCTGTCCAAACTCTCAACCCTATGCAATTCATGTTGAAGGAGGGATGTGGGGTAGCCCCGTTTTTTAAATTTATTAATCATAACTTCTAATCTGTCCTTACGGATCCTGGGGTCTGATACATTCCTAGTCACCCTCAATAATTGGCTACGTGGTAAGGATCTAAGTGTATTAACTGGATGGAATCTCCGAAAGTGTAACAAACTATTTCTATCAGTGGGTTTAGTAAATAAGTCACTAGACAAGCGTTCTCCTTCTATAATGAGTGTTAGATCCAAAAAATCTATCCTCTCACGGCTATGTGTCATGGTGAACTTAATATTCTCATTAACCCCATTAATATCCGCAAAAAAAGTTTCCAACTCCTCTAAACTACCAAGCCAAATTCCAAAGATGTCGTCAATATAAAAATATATATTTTTTGGATCTAACACTCATTATAGAAGAACGCTTGTCTAGTGACTTATTTACTAAACCCACTGATAGAAATAGTTTGTTACACTTTCGGAGTTTCCATCCAGTTAATACACTTAGATCCTTACCACGTAGCCAATTATTGAGGGTGACTAGGAATGTATCAGACCCCAGGATCCGTAAGGACAGATTAGAAGTTATGATTAATAAATTTAAAAAACGGGGCTACCCCACATCCCTCCTTCAACATGAATTGCATAGGGTTGAGAGTTTGGACAGGACAACTCTGATCTCGGGGAGAACACCCAAATATCGCCATAAAACACGGATTCCGTTTGTTAGTAAATATAGCCAAGCCAGTGGAGGCATTAACAACGTTATTAGGAGACACTGGGGTATTTTGCATAGGGCTTATAGAGAGATTCCATTTTTTCATAATCCCCCCATTTTTGCATATAAACGTAATCGTAACCTTAGAGACCATTTAATCAAAGCTGACATTGGCCCCTTGAAGGTAAAACAGCAAAAATTCATGGGTACTCCCAGAAGAGGCACGTTTCCATGCCTTGGTTGTTCCTCGTGCAATGCAGTAATTAAGGGGGACTTTTTACTGCATCCCCATACGGGTGATAAAATCTGGATTCGGGACTTCTATACATGCGAGTCATCGTTTGTGGTTTATGTATTGAAGTGCCCTTGTGGCTTATTATATGTGGGCGAAACCACGACTAAGATGAAAGAACGTTTGTCAAAACATAAGTCTACCATCAGGACGGGCCGGATTGATTTGCCGGTACCTGAACACTTTTTGGAACACACACACAACATTTCACTACTTAGGTTTCAGATTATAGACCATGTCCCAGTTTTACGACGAGGAGGAGATAGGATTAAATTGTTAAAACAAAAGGAAAAGCGTTGGATACACAGGTTAGATACACTATGGCCTAGGGGCCTCAACAGAGAATTTAATCTTCACCATTGTTATTAGTGTGCCCTTTCCCCACGTAGAGCACATTTTTGGTTTATATTTTCGCTTCATATGGCTGCATATTCATGACGTTTTTAGTTCCCTTAGCTCATTTGCTAGGAGCCCCCACTATGGTGTGCTGCATCCAAATGCGATGGAGTGTGAGCTCTGTTTGTATGTTTATATGCCCATTTTTGTTACATTGGTTGTTTATACATTTTTTTCTTTCTTTTTCATATTTGTTATTGCATATTTACATTTTAGGTACTATTATTCGTGTTTCAGAATGGACAATGCTATACACCTGCTGATTAATGAGAAAGGACATTGGATTGGTTAATACAGGTTTAAAAGAGAGGTGTTTGGTTCAATCTGTATGTATGATTAAGGCCGCTTGAGGCCGAAACGTCACGATTTTTTCCTTGTTTTTTTTTTCCCATATTAAACTTCTTTATCTAGCAGCCTGAGACCCGTTTTCTATACCCACACTGTATGTCCTGCCATGCAATTGCCTACAACCTCCACCGACAGGGATGATGCTACAGTAATGGATGTACCAGCAGGTCCTTCCTCACAATGTGACATCATTCCAGTATCTGAAGATTTACGCAGTCAGATTACGTTGCCGCAGCTGCTGCAGCGAAAGA
This sequence comes from Leptobrachium leishanense, assembly GCA_009667805.1. NCBI lineage: Eukaryota > Metazoa > Chordata > Amphibia > Anura > Megophryidae > Leptobrachium > Leptobrachium leishanense. The sequence continues at coordinate 266,948,910 of CM019063.1, read as the reverse complement.
AAAAATATAGTCCCAACCAGCCCCAAGCAAAGCGTCTAAATGCCAGTTTAGCAAAATTACTTGCATTGCAGCTGCTGCCTTTCCAGCTGGTGGACTCTGTTCCCTTCCGTGAATTTGCTGAATGCGCTGTACCACAGTGGCAGGTTCCAAAACGCCATTACTTTTCACGCAAGGCCATTCCAGCACTATAACAGCACGTGGAAGATAATGTTACCCAGTCATTGGGAAAGGCAGTCAGCAGCAAAGTGCATGTGACTTTAAACACGTGGTCCAGCAAGCATGGACAGGGTCGTTACATTTCCTTCACGGCACACTGGGTAACTCTGATTGCAGCTGGGAGGGATCCAAGACGGGGCTCTGTGCTGGAGCTTGTTCATCCACCACGCCTCCAGAAAGCTGCTTGTATGAGGTCTGTCTGCTCCACCATCACCACCTCTTCCTCCTCCTCCTCCTCCTCCTGCTTCTCTGTCTCTGGCGAAGTAGCAGTTAAACCGACGCCTGACAGGGTGTACACAATGGCTCAAGCAAAAAGATGCCATACTGTGCTTGAGCTGGTTTGTTTAGGGGACAGGAGCCACACCGGGTCAGAAATTTTGTCAGCTCTGCAGGGGCAGGTGCAGAGATGGTTAACACCACGCCAGCTTGAGCTGGGAATGATCGTCTGCGATAATGGCAGCAACCTTCTCTCCGCCCTATGCAAGGGTAAATTGACGCATGTACCATGCCTAGCACACGTCCTAAATCTGGTGGTACAGCGTTTCCTAACCAAGTACCCAGGGCTGCCAGAGCTTCTCATCCAGGCCAGAAAAGTCTGCAGCAACTTCAGACGGTCATTCCCAGCAAGCGTTCGCCTGGCAGAAATTCAAAGAGAATTTCACCTTCCCCATAAACCGTCTGATCTGTGACATGCCCACCAGGTGGAACTCGACATTAGCAATGCTGCAGCGTCTGCACAAGCAGCAGAGGGCCATCAACGAGTACCTGTGTGAGTATGGCAAAAGGACAGGTACAGGTCAACTTGGTTTTTTCCCCCCCGCAGTGGCTGATGATCAAGGATGCATGCACTGTACTGTCACCATTTGAGGAGGCAACGAGGATGGTGAGCAGGGATAGTGCATGCATCAGTGACACAATTCCTTTAGTGTTCCTGCTGGAGCACATCTGCGGGGAATTATAGATGTGGCTCTAGAGGCAGAGCAGCGGGAGGAAGAGGAGGCCTTCCCTAGCTCTCAAGGCCCCAGTCTTTCCGCAGACAGCATTCCAGCGGGTCCTACTCAGATCAGACAGGAGGAGGATGAGGAGGAGGAGGACTATTTAAGTAGTGGGGGCATTGAAGGTGGGGATTCCTCAAGGCAGGGTTTTGTGTGCCCCAAAACAGAAGGGCTTGTGCGTGGCTGGGAGGAGGAAGTGCACGATACGGTCATCCTCATTGACCAGGAAGACTCGGCAGCTAATGCCACCTCCAACCTACGCTGCATGGGCTCCCTAATGTTGCAAGGCCTGCTAAAGGACCCCAGGATTCGTGCTATCAAGGAGAGGGATCATTACTGGTTGGCAACCCTTCTTGATCCACGATACAAGGGGAAAGTTGCAGAGCTCATCCTGCCCGCACAGAGGGAGCACAGGATGACAAAACTTGATGACGCTCTAAAGCGAAACTTGTATAACACCTTTCCAGGCACTGTTAGATTACCAAGTGCTGACACACGTGCTTCTGAGGCTGCAGGTGATCAGAGGAATAGCGGTGAAGGCCAGGGCCGCTTGACTGATGCATTTTTAATTTTTTTTTTAGTCCTCGACTCCCAGGGACGTCAAATGTAGGCACCCATTGCCAGCGTCTTCACCATATGGTGCAGGACTACCTAGGGGCAAGGGCAGACCTGGATACCTTTCCAGCAGATGATCCACTGGCTTACTGGGTGTTGAGATTGGATCACTGGCCAGAACTTAGCCAATATGCTATGCAGCTACTAGGTTGCCCTTCATCTAGCATGCTTTCCGAAAGGACGTTCAGTGCCGCTGGAGGTTTTGTCACAGACAAAAGAGTGCGTCTGTCCACCGACTCTGTAGACCGGCTGACATTTATAAAAATGAATCAGTCCTGGATCAGCAGCTATCAATCCCCTGATGCTGAAGTAATGGAATAGATAGGGGATGTCCTCTTCTGCATTCACAAAACCTCCAGCACTGAACTCTTCCACAATACCACAAAAGGGTTACGGTGTGAAGGCACTTGCTGCCATGAATGGCACAATATCTGGCTGCACTGACGCCCATTAAAAAAAAAAAAAACTTTCGATATAGGACCACATGGTCCACCCTTGCATTCTTCCACAATACCACTGAGGGGTTACTGTATGATGATACTTGCTGGCCTGGCACCAAAGGCACAATATCTGGGTGCACTGACGCCCATTAACAGATCAAAAACTTTTCAATATAGGACCACATGGTCCACCCCTGCACTCTTCCACAATACCACAGAGGGGTAACTGTATGATGATACTTGATGGCCTGGCATTAAAGGCACAATATCAGGGTGCACTGACGCCCATTAACAGATAAAAAAAAAACACTTTTCTATATAGGACCACATGGTCCACCCCTGCACTCTTCCACAATACTACAGAGGGGTTACTGTATGATGATACTTGCTGGCCTGGCATTAAAGGCACAATATCTGGGTGCACTGACGCCTTAAACAGATGCATATCTTTTCAATATAGGACCACATGGTCCACCCCTGCACTCTTCCACAATACCACACACAGGGCCGGTGCAAGCATTTTTGTCTAGTCAGGCGAAGGTGCATTTTGGTGCCCCCCCTTCCGTGTCATGTCAAGCCAATCAGGATAGAGGTGCCATAATAATCTATATATATGCACACATACATACAGTTGTGTTCAAAATTATTCAACCCCCAATCCTGTAAAGGGTTTTAGGGAATTTAGTGTACATTTGTAATTGTATTCAGAATGAAATCCTACAAGGACTTTTTAAAGAACCATATGCAACTAAAATGACATCAATTGGTTTTGTAATACAGTAGTAAATGTTTCTTTTGTGAATTCTTCATTGACACAATTATTCAACCCCTTAAAGACTACCACTCTGAAGAACAGAGGTTCATTCAAGTGTTTTCAATCAGATATTGAAAACACCTGTGGATGTCACGGAGCAGCAATAAAGCATAATAAGCACCAATTAGGCAGCTTTAAAATGACTGTGATACTCAGCTTCTTGTAGACATTTACTGGTGTGGTTACAAACATGGTGAAGTCAAGAGAATGGTCCAGGAAGACAAGAGAAGAGGTGATTACTCTTCACAGGAAGGGCAATGGCTATAAGAAGATTGCAAAGATGTTAAACATACCAAGAGAGACCATAGGAAGCATCATTTGCAAATTCAAGGCAAAGGGCACTGTTGAAACGCTACCTGGTCGTGGCAGAAAGAAGATGCTGACTTCGACTGCTGTGTGCTACCTGAAGCGTAGAGTGGAGAAAAGTCCCCGTGTGACTGCTGAGGAACTGAGAAAAGATTTGTCAGATGTGGGTACTGAAGTTTCAGCTCAGGCAATACGGCGCACACTGCGTAATGAAGGCCTCCATGCCAGAACTCCCAGGCGCACCCCCTTGCTGTCTCCAAAGACTAAGAAGAGTCGACTGCAGTAAGCCAAAAGTCATGTGGACAAACCACAGAAGTTTTGGGATAGTGTTCTGTGGACTGATGAAACAAAATTAGAACTGTTTGGGCCCATGGATCAACGCTATGTTTGGAGGAGGAAGAACAAGGCCTATGAAGTAAAGAACACCTTGCCTACTGTGAAGCATGGCGGGGGGTCAATCATGCTTTGGGGCTGTTTTGCTTCTGCAGGTACAGGGAAGCTTCAGCGTGTGCAAGGTACCATGAATTCTCTTCAGTACCAGGAGATATTGGATGACAATGTGATGCAGTCCGTCACAAACCTGAGGCTTGGGAGACGTTGGACCTTTCAACAGGACAATGATCCCAAGCATACCTCCAAGTCCACTAGAGCATGGTTGCTGATTAAAGGCTGGAACATTTTGGAGTGGCCATCGCAGTCACCTGACTTAAATCCGATTGAGAACCTCTGGTGGGACTTATAGAAAGCAGTTGCAGTGCGCAAGCCTAAGAATGTGACTGAACTGGAGACTTTTGCCCATGACGAATGGGCGACGATACCCGTAGATCACTGCAAGACACTTGTGTCAAGCTATGCTTCACGTTTAAAAGCTGTTATAACTGTAAAAGGATGTTGTACTAAGTACTAAGATTGAATGTCTCTTGGGGGTTGAATAAAACTGATGATGTGAGCACAGAAAAGACATTTGTGGTTATTTCATTATAAATGTTATGTTATATTTGTCTGACCTACACGTGCCTCTTTGATTTAATTGTAAGCAAGATGACTGAATGATCAAAATCAATGTCAAACTGGCCAAAACACTCAATTTCATTGGGGGTTGAATAATTTTGAACACAACTGTATATACACACTCTAGTGTTGCACCGATACCACTTTAAGACTGAGTACAAGTACCAATAATTTTTTGAGGTATTCACCGATATCATGCCCACTCAGATACATATATACAGACCAGAACATGTCCAGATACATATATATATATATATATATATATACATACACAGAGACCTCAGACCAAAACATGTATATATATATATATATATATATTGCCCCCAGCTCACATGGATATATTTGCCCCAGCTCACAAGGGTATATATATATTGCCCCCAGCTCACATGGATATATATATAGCCCCAGCTCACAAGGGTATATTTGCCCCCAGCTCACATATGGGTATATTTGCCCCAATCTCACATATGGGTATATTTACCACAGCTCACACATGGGTATATTTGCCCCCAGAGCTCACACATGGGTATATTTGCCCCAACTCACATATGGGTATATTTGCCCAAACTCACATATGGGTATATTTGTCCCAGCTCACACATGGGTATATTTGCCCCCTGCTCACATATGGGTATATTTGCCCCTAGCTCACACATGGGTATATTTGCCCCCAGAGCTCACACATGGGTAAATTTGCCCCCAGCTCACATCATTCTTCCCCTCAATTAATTTCACCCCCTCAATTCCTCCACCCCCTCAATTCATTCTCCCCCTCAATTCCTCCACCCCTTCAATTCATTCTCCCTTCAATTCAATCTCCCCTTTAATTCATTTCATACCCCTGCTCACACGCGCACATCACCCCTGATCACACATCACCCCTGCTCACACACACACATCACCCCTGTTAACACGCGCACATCACCCCTGCTCACACATCACCCCTGCTCACACGCACACATCACCCCTGCTCACACACACACACATCACCCCTGCTCACACACACACACACATCACCCCTGCTCACACACACACACACATCACCCCTGCTCACACACACACACACACATCACCCCTGCTCACACACACACACACACATCACCCCTGCTCACACACACACACATCACCTCTGCTCACACACACACACACACATCACCCCTGCTCACACGCACATCACCCCTGCTCACACACACATACATCACCCCTGCACACACACACACCCCCCATGCTCACACCCACCTCCCCATGCTCACACCCACCTCCCCATGCTCACACCCACCTCCCCATGCTCACACACACCCAATGCTCTCATTCACCCATGCTCACACACACAGACACACACTCCATGCTTACACACCCACCTCCCCCATGCTCACCCCCATACTCACACCCCCTGCTTGCTACTTACCCTAGGATTCAAATCCCTGGCTGCCTCCATGGTTGCAGCTCAGCTGGTCTCTCTCCACTCCCCCCACCCTGCACGTGCTGGACACTTCCAGCACAGGAGCAGGGGAGGGAGGCTCTGCTAGCTGCTGTGAGGAGGAAGGGGGTGGATGGGTGGGGCCAGCATGTTCCCATGTAAGCTGTGGTCTGGCAGCCTCATCTTCCTCCTCCTCTGCACCCTGCACCCCCCCCCCCGCAGGGCCTTTACTTCCGGTGCAGCGTGTGGGAGTGGGATCCCACACGCTGCCGAGTAAATGGGAAACCTTGTGCCCGATCCTTGCAAGGCCTCCGCTCGCTGGGTGGTCCAGATTTTTCCGCCCCTCAACTAGCAGAAAGCCAGAATAGTAAGGCAGCCCGCCTGTGCTGCCTTACACTAGCGCCGGCCCTGACCACAGAGGGGTTACTGTATGATGATACTTGCTGGCCTGGCACCAAAGGCACAATATCTGGGTTCACTGACGCCCATTACCAGATCAAAAACTTTTCAATAAAGGACCACATGGTCCACCCCTGCACTCTTCCACAATACCACAGAGGGGTTACTGTATGATGATACTTGATGGCCTGCCATTAAAGGCACAATATCTGGGTGCACTGACGCCCATTAACAGATAAAAAAAAACACTTTTCAATATAGGACCGCATGGTCCACCCCTGCATTCTTCCACAATACCACAGAGGGGTTACTGTATGATAGTACTTGCATGCCTGGCACTAAAGGCACAATATCTGGGTGCTCTGCCATTGACGCCTGTATCAGATTCATATCCTCAGAGGGGTTACTGTGTGACGGCACTGTTGCCGACGTTAAAAGCCCAATTTTAAAGCACCTATTGTTACTTTCATCCAAAGCCTGCATACGTTTCACAATAATTTAGCCCAAAAAAACACTAAACTTTTTCTGCGCGTCCTAAAATGTCTTTTCATACAGGCTGCCGCCCCAAGCAGTTGTTTATGGATAGATTAAAGGAAAAGCATTTACCGTCATATGAAATGTCATTTATTTGTTTTTAAGTCTTTCTATACATCCTAGAAGTCCGCCACTTCACGGGCAGGTTATGGGGACCTCCTAGGCACGATATTTGAAGGAATTTTTCGTTTTTATTTTTAACCCTTATTTCATGGAAAACTCACTGTCCCTTTAAAAACGTTTTTTTTTTAAACTTTTTGTCCTTGTTTCCTGTCCCCCAGGGCACTACCCAGACCCCCATACACCTTTTATGGCAAATATGTAGCATATATGCCCTCTTGGAGGGCACTCTAAAAAAACGAATTTTCAGCCCCATTGACTTGCATGGGGGTTTGGGTTCGGGTTCGGTCCTGAACAAATGGGAAGTTCGGGTTCGAACCGAACTCGGGAAGTGTTCGGCTCATCCCTACCCCTAATGCCCTGCCATTTGGTGGTTTAATTCGGCAAATTTATTCAGGAGAATCCCATAGACATCAATGTTAAAAATATTTCCGTTTTAATTCAATATCTAATAAACCATTCATTATAAAATTCTGTAGTAGAGAGTCTCTTTATTTATAGATTTTTTTAGGATACTTTAAGCATTTTTCTTAATTTTTTTTTTTTTTTTAAAAGTCCGATTTATTTTTTCTTTCTTAAGTTTACTTATTTTTTCTGTAACAGCCCTTTTTATTATCATTCCCTGGACCTCATGTGCAAATTTCAGACATTTTCGCTCAGTAGTTTCTTTGCAAACAGCGTTTCATTTTCACAGATTCATACAAATGGTTTTGCTAATTTATTCACCTCCCTCGTCTGCGGTCTCAGCTGCTTCGGCTGCTTCTGCTGTGTGCGATCGGCTCCTGCTCGGGCTTTTTCCGTGGTTTTCGCAGGTTAATCCAGATGTTTTTGGGGGTTTTCCGGGTGCATTCGGTGAGTTTTGCGGTTAGTTTTCGTCAGGTTTGCGGCAGCTTTTCCCTGCAATTCGGGGACCCTGTGGTTTTTGCTGAATACACCGCAGGGTCACCGAAATGGGATCGGCAAAAGGAACCGAATTGAAGAGAACGAAAAGTCACCGAACGTGCGGTGACTTTTCGAATCTCTTTGGATAACCCTGTGTGTTTCATCCGTCCAAAGAATGTTTTTCCAGAACTGGTCTGGCTTTTTTAGATGTTTTTTTGGCAAAGTCTAATCTGGCTTATCTATTCTTCAGGCTTATGAATGGTTTGCACCTTGTCCGGAACCCTCTGTATTTGCTCTTGTGAAATCTTCTCTTGATTGTAGACTTTGCCAATGCTACGCCCACCTCCTGGAGACTGTCCTACACTTGTCTGGATGTTGTGAATGGGTTTTTCTTTACCATATAGAGGATCCTGTGATCATCCACCACTGTTGTCTTCCGTGGACATCCAGGCCTTTTTATGTTGCTGAGCTCACCAATGTGTTCTTCTTTTCACAGAATGTACAAAACTGTTGATTTGGCCACTCGTAATGTTGCTGCTATCTCTCTGATGGATTTGTTTTGTTTTTGAAGCCTTACAATGGCCTGTTTCACTTGCATGGACAGCTCCTTTGAACGCATGATGTAAGTTCACGGCAATAGATTCCAAATGCAAATACCACACTTAGAATCAACTCCAGACCTTTTACCTGCTTAATTGATAAAGCAATAACTAAGGAGTAGCTCACACCTGGCCAGTGGCGTAGCGTGGGGGGGGGCTGGGGGGGGGCCGTGGCCCCGGGCGCAGTTTTGTTAGGGGCGCATTTGCGCCCCTAAAACTGGCCCGGGAGTTGAGGGGACCCAGATGCCGGGCAGCGCGGGAGTACCTGCCCGGTCCTGAAGAGTCCGTCCTGTTAAAGGGAAGCAGCTGCAGGCGCAGCCGGTCACGTGGTCCGGCTAATCAGGTGGTACTGAGTCTCTGTACCAATTGACTGGCCGGACCGCGTGACCTGCGCACGCACGCCACACAGCCGCATCACCTTCAACAGGACGGACTCTTCAGGACCAGGCAGGCATTCCCGCGCTGCCCAGCATCTGGGTCACCTCAACCCCTGCCGGAGCTGGAGCAATATCCAGGTGAGAGCTGGGCAAATCCATGTGTAAGCTGGGCAAATCCATGAGCTGGGGGCAAATCCATGAGCTGGGCAAATCCATGAGCTGGGAAAATCCATGAGCTGGGCAAATCCATGAGCTGGGGGCAAATCCATGAGCTGGGCAAATCCATGAGCTGGGCAAATCCATGAGCTGGGGGCAAATCCATGAGCTGGGGGCAAATCCATGAGCTGGGCAAATCCATGAGCTGGGGGCAAATCCATGAGCTGGGGGCAAATCCATGACCTGGGGGCAAATCCATGAGCTGGGCAAATCCATGAGCTGGGGGCAAATCCATGTGTGAGCTGGGGCAAATCCATGAGCTGGGAAAATCCATGAGCTGGGCAAATCCATGAGCTGGGGGCAAATCCATGAGCTGGGGGCAAATCCATGAGCTGGGCAAATCCATGAGCTGGGGGCAAATCCATGAGCTGGGCAAATCCATGAGCTGGGGGCAAATCCATGAGCTGGGGGCAAATCCATGTGTGAGCTGGGGCAAATCCATGAGCTGGGAAAATCCATGAGCTGGGCAAATCCATGACCTGGGGGCAAATCCATGAGCTGGGCAAATCCATGACCTGGGGGCAAATCCATGAGCTGGGCAAATCCATGAGCTGGGGCAAATCCATGAGCTGGGGGCAAATCCATGAGCTGGGGGCAAATCCATGAGCTGGGGGCAAATCCATGAGCTGGGCAAATCCATGTGTGAGCTGGGGCAAATCCATGAGCTGGGAAAATCCATGATCTGGGCAAATCCATGAGCTGGGGGCAAATCCATGAGCTGGGCAAATCCATGAGCTGGGGGCAAATCCATGAGCTGGGCAAATCCATGACCTGGGGGCAAATCCATGAGCTGGGCAAATCCATGAGCTGGGCAAATCCATGAGCTGGGGACAAATCCATGAGCTGGGCAAATCCATGAGCTGGGGGCAAATCCATGAGCTGGGCAAATCCATGAGCTGGGGGCAAATCCATGAGCTGGGGGCAAATCCATGAGCTGGGCAAATCCATGAGCTGGGGGCAAATCCATGAGCTGGGCAAATCATGACCTGGGGGCAAATCCATGAGCTGGGCAAATCCATGAGCTGGGGGCAAATCCATGAGCTGGGGGCAAATCCATGATCTGGGCAAATCCATGAGCTGGGGGCAAATCCATGAGCTGGGGGCAAATCCATGAGCTGGGGGCAAATCCATGAGCTGGGCAAATCCATGAGCTGGGGGCAAATCCATGAGCTGGGGGCAAATCCATGAGCTGGGGCAAATCCATGAGCTGGGCAAATCCATGTGTGAGCTGGGGGCAAATCCATGTGTGAGCTGGGGCAAATCCATGTGTGAGCTGGGGCAAATCCATGAGCTGGGCAAATCCATGAGCTGGGGGCAAATCCATGAGTTTGGGCAAATCCATGTGTGAGCTGGGGCAAATCCATGTGTGAGCTGGGGGCAAATCCATGTGTGAGCTGGGGCAAATCCATGTGTGAGCTGGGGCAAATCCATGAGCTGGGGCAAATCCATGAGCTGGGCAAATCCATGTGTGAGCTGGGGCAAATCCATGTGTGAGCTGGGGCAAATCCATGTGTGAGCTGGGGCAAATCCATGAGCTGGGGCAAATCCATGAGCTGGGCAAATCCATGAGCTGGGGGCAAATCCATGAGCTGGGGCAAATCCATGTGAGAGCTGGGGCAATATCGATAACGTGTCCACAGGTGGGGGCGCACAATTCTTGGCTGGCCCCGGGCGCTGACAACCCACGCTATGCCACTGCACCTGGCCAAGAAACAGCTTTGATTAAATTGTCCAATTACTTTTGGTCCCTTGAAAAAAGGTGGATGGCTATTCTTAAGAGCTGTAATTCATAAACCCTTCCTCCAATTTGGAGGTTTATACCCTCAAATTAAACCTGAGAGTGTGCACTTTCAGCCCATACCGATTATACAACTATAGCTTGAATATGCTTTGGTAAATACCTGAAAAACCTAAAATTGTGCCTGTGTCCAAATATATGTCAGGCTCTGGTTCTGGGGTGGAACTAGGTAGTGGGGATATGGCCCAAATGCGGTTACTACAGACAGGATTGTGGGTGGAGGAGGGTGAATTGGAGGAGACTGACCAGATCTGTAATGGTTGGCCCCCTCTTGGGCCATCATGGTGGCTTGGAACATGGAGTGTAGCCCTTAAGGCAGGTGAGCTACTGACTGGACAGATCAATAAAACAGACTTGTTTCTCCAAAACCAAGGAGCACAAAAGCAGGACTGAATTGCCACTAAGCTCCGAAGGTTTCAAGACCGACAGATAACCCAGGACACGCTCAGGAACACCAACAATGTAAGACAGTAGATGAATTGTGCAGGCTGCAGGGCAGTCAACAGACTGACAGACTTGGCGAAACAGGACCTGAACTGAACTCCACTGCAGGACAATACAGGAACCAGACAGAGACACATGGAACAGGAGGGCCAGGAGAAAACTAAAGGAATCCCTATGCTGGGAATAATTCTTTGTGAGGGTTTCTTAGAAGTAACAGATCAATGTGAACAAAAAGGGCAAGGGATTAACAAAACAGACAAAAATCCTGCACCCAAGAGGTCCTTTTAATGGCCTCGGAGACTATACTAAACTAAGACAGACAAGGTACAGAAAACATGAAACATAAGAATGGTCATTCAGGCAAGGTTGGCAACAGATCAGCATACAGAGTACCAGGAGTTAGCAGAAAAGGATCGTCAGGAAACACAGCCGAGGTCAAAACCAGAATACACTAGGACAAAAATGCTTTGCAGCAACACTGGGAACACACAGGACACAACCACCATCAAACTCCACAAACCGTCAATGAGGCTCGGTGCTGCTGGGATATTTATAGGGAGTGGGTCTGTGTGATTGGGCCATGTGACCCCAGACCAGTAGATCACATCAGAACCCCAGAACAGCACAGCCAGACACACCACAGGGGAAAAACAGACATGAAGGCCCTTCACCACCAGGGGACGCAGCCAAAACCAGGGAAAATGTAACAAGATCCTTGAGTAGCTGGAGACTGCAGACTGGAAGGATACTCGTGGAAACACGGTGGGAAGCTTGGTAGTGACACAAAGGGTTTATACAGGGAAACAGCAGACTTGGAGAAACGAAGGAAAAAACGGGGCTGAATGGACCACTCCACAGGGCATAACCCAAACGAATTCTATAATGATACATGATACATGATACAATGATACATGATGTGACAGAAGCAGCCGGATGAATTCAGCAGTGTTTAGAGATATACTGTCTGGACAGATTCAGCCAAATACAGCAAAGTTGATTGGACGGCACTTCACCGTACAGATGGACAATGATACAAAACACACTGCAAAAGCAACCCAGGAGTTTTTGAAGGAAAATAAGTGGAATATTCTGTAATGGTTGAGGCAATCACCAGATCTCAACCCAATTGAGCAGGCATTTCACTTGCTGAAGGCAAAACTAAAGGCAGAAAGACCCACAACAAAGAACAACTGAAGACAGCTGCAGTTAGAGCCCGGCAAAGCATCAGAAAGGAGGAAACCAAGTCTTTGGTAATGTCCATGGGTTCCAGACTTCAGACAGTCATTGCCAGTAAAGGATTCTCAAAAAAATATTAATAATGAACATTTTATTTATGATTATATTAATTTGTCCAATTACATTTGAGCCCCTGAAAATGGGGGGACTGTGTATAAAAATGGTTGCAGTTCCTAAAATTTGTACTTGATATTTATGCTCAACCCCTTGAATTAAAGCTGAAAGTCTGCACTTCAAATTCATTTGGATTGTTTCTTTTTAATTTTATTCTGGTGGGATACAGAGCCAAAAGTATGAAAATTGTGCCTGTGTCCAAATATATATGGACCTAACTGTATATATACCAATTATGGAGATTATCTGCACTGGGCATTTGCTGGCAAATGGGAAGGAGAGTGCTGGTTCATGGTATGTACCATAAAATCTTCCCCCAATCTAAAGTCACTTAAGAGCTCCCTATTAACATACCATGATACAGAATGCACCTGTAAACATGTAACACACAGGGTAATTCAAAGAGATCCGAATTGCTTGAGAAAGGTAACCGAACGCTGAAAATCAGCGCTCGGTTACCTTTCCTGGCCATTCGGCTATCCAGAGAGCAGGCAGTTCGCCAAATCCTGGCAAATTGCCTGAACATACGGTGCCTGTTCGGTGCCTGTTCGAGGGCAGTGAAATCCCCATGAAAATGCACTGCTTTGCTATTCAGAGAGCACAAACCAGCAGTGAAAGGGTCCCCTAATGCCCTGCCATTCGGTGGTTTCATGTGGCAGATTTATTCAGGAGAATCCCATAGGCTTCAATGTTAAAAATATTCCTGTTTTAATTCAATATCTAATAAACCGTTCATTATAAAATTCTGCAGTAAAGAGTCTCTTTATTTATAGATTTTTTAGGATATTTTAAGCATTTTTCTGGATTCTTTTTTTAACTTTACTTATTTTTTCTATATCAGCCCTTTTTATTATCATTCATTGGACCTCATATGTAAATTTCAGACATTTTCGCTCAGTAGTTTCTTTGCAAACAGCGTTTCACTTTTCAAACATTCAAGCAAACTGTTTCCTAATTTATTCGCTTCACTCGTCTGCGGTGTCGGCTTTTTCCGGCGGCTTCGCTGCGTGTGACCGGCTCCTGCTCGGGTCTTTCGTGGTTTTCGATGGGTTAATCCAGATGTTTTTGCGGGTTTTCGGCGTGCATTCGCCAGGTTTTACGGTTAGTTTTCGTCGGATTTGCTGTGGCTTTTCCCTGCAATTCGGGGACCCTGTGGTGTTTGCTGAATACACCACAGGGTCACCGAAATGGGATCGGCAAAACGAACCGAATTGAAGAGAATGAAAAGTCATTCGAACTTTCGAATCTCTTTGAATTACCCTGTCGGTGAATATATTTATTTTCTGTTAATATGTATATTTGAGCGTTTTTTTTAATACCTTGCATTTTATTACTTTGTATTTCTGTAACAATTCAATGTTCTTGAACCCAGGACATACTTGAAAATGAGAGAAATCTCAATGTACCCTTCCTGGTAAAATCCTTTATAAATAAATATTATACTATCATATAATAAAAAATAAATGTTATTTAAACATAGCAAACCATTTCAAATTCCACACAGCATATAATACAAAAGTCAGTACGTTTTCTTTGAAAACAATTGCTATCATGAGAAATAAAAACAAAACCGCCTACAAACAAACATACAGTGTACCAATTCCCATGTAAAGAACAACAACAAACACACTCTTAGGCTGGGTTCACACTTGGGCGTAGCGCTGCGTTGCGCAATGCGTGCGTTTTTACGCGCGTTCGCGCATACGAAAAAACTTGCGAACGCGCATTGCAGGGCGTTCGCGGCTAAGTCTATGGCCGCAAACGCGCTGCTGTATGCCCGAAAAGAAGCTCCCGGACTTCTTTTTGCGTCGGCCGTTTCAAAGCGTGTTCCTGCACGCTCCAAAATGCTTAGGTGTGAACGGGGCCCATAGTAAAGCATGGGATTTCCCCGTTCATGCGTTTCAAAGCGCGCACAAACGCGCGCCAAAATGTCTAGGTGTGAACGGGGCCTTATAAAATCAATGCAAACCATGAAACCGTTAAAAACATAAAATTCTATGTTAACCCACTTTCCACCGCGTGAGGTGCAATGCTATCCTTGTGGCGGGGGGTCTTATTGCTGCAGGACAGCATACTTCGCTCCCTCGCATTGTATGCATTCTGGCCCCGCCTCCTTTACCGACACACACGGCTCGATCCACTTGCGCATGGCACAATCCTTCCTGGAGCTCCCAAGCATCTCTAAACGGTTATAAGCAGCCAAGATCGAACACCTGTGAACAAGGCGGAGTGCATAGCAAATTGATTCGGATTCTGAATTCAATTGATTCTGAAACTGAAGAAAGTCAAGAGAGGTTTTAGTAAGCTTTCTCTGATTTTCTTCTCTAATCAAAAACATTAATTCTAAGACAAGGGGATTTTTTTTCTACACAATATATAATTATCAGTATATACCTTGATCAATGCTGAACATTAGAGTCTGTGACAGGTGTAAAATAAATATGAGCTCCGGTAAACTTACCAACTCCGTAAACTTTCACAGCTCTATGAACTAGTTACTATATCACAACTAAGCCGTTTAGCGACTGGCTTGAGTTGTTATGTCTAACGGCTCCCACCGATATTACAAGCGTCTTCCGCTTCAGATGTTGCGGCATCTTAAATTAATGACTCTTATGCTTTGTATTGAAGATATTAATTTGTGAGTATGTGGAGAAGAACGAGCTATTCCAACACTTCTAATACTTCTCTGGTGCCAATTAAAAAAAATAATAGTAATACTGTCGTTCAGAAGCTCTTGTTAAGGGATTTTGCAAAGCCAAAATCCCTAAACACTTCAATATGCATGGATTGAAAAATCCCTTATGTACCTGAGATCCCACAGTACAGAGGGCAGCGAGCAGGGTCGTGCTGATACTTAGAGCAGTGCCACTACCAGTTTCCCTCTAACTTGCTATCTAGCCCCTTGCATTTCATGCCAGGTCTTTTAAGGCTTTTATTTCAAGGTACCTTGTCATACCTCTGTGGGTTTCTACGTTACATGTTAGTTTGTGATTAGTAAACCTGATGCAGCGATGTTAAACTCACAGTCCCCAAGATGTTGACTATAATTTCCAGAATTCTTTGAATGCAATAGAGAGCCAGGGAATCATGGTAGTTGTAGTTCAGAAACAGCTGGGGGTGGGGGACAGAGTTTGACAGCCCTGTCCTAATGGATGCAAGTCCTAATTAAACACACAGCACAAATTTATGGTTTTCCCCAATTTGGTTATGTTGGTTCTTAATTCTGAACTAAAAGAACCTTCCTGTGAATACAACAAAGAACCTTCTTGTGAATACAACCAATTCTTTTGGTTGTTTGAAGGTGATATGGGCAGTACGGAGGCATCTTTAGGTTTTTTTAATCATGGCCCTTACTACTTTTTATCCCTGTATGTCACAATTAGTTGCAATTACGGTACTCCTACATCTATTTTATTTTTTTCTAAAGCGTTACGGCTATGTAGTTGCTTTATTACTATTATTACCACTGTTACCCAACCCCCCATCACTCATGCAGATTCTGTTTTTTTTTAATGTAAACATAGTTTTTCTTGACTTTAATTTAAACCCTTACCACCGGAAGGGTTGTGCTTGGCAGCAGGTTTGTTAACACCAATGGACTTGCCAGCTGCTGCAGCGGGCCCCTCCTCTGGCCCGCCTATGCAGCTGATGCGCAGCACGCGTCATGGAGTACAGCAGGACATCAACCGTTGGGCGGGCCTGTCACGGCCCATATACTTCAGCAGGGCGTGCTACGCTCTCCCGCTGCAGGGACGGCATAGTACACCCGCGGCGGGAGATAGTTAAAGGACAAATCATATGTTTGCTGAAGATTGCGGACTCACATGTTCCTTTGTTCAGCAAATAAGTTGAGGACACGCAGGACCTCCTTATCCCGTCATAAATACAATTATACATCTCATACTGCACTGGGTGGTGAAATGACTCAAAATGTTGCGAGCACAGTCAGATTTGTAATTTGTGGACACTCAAGTCCCATCATAGATACAATTATGTAATTCTTGTGAGATTTACACCCCTTCTCTCCTCTATTCTCCGGTTTGTCCTGGTGGTTCAGTCTCCCTGTCACGACTCACCGGCGACCGCTCCCGTCCATGCCCGGCCTCGAGCACCCCCTCAGGATCCGCGGGTCGTTCCTCCTCGGCGCCGTCCGGATCTCGGGCCCGCTGAACCTCGGGTCCGGAAGGTCCTTCCCCTCCGGTGGCATCCTGTGGTCGGCGTGGTGTGGTGGCTTGCCGGCGATGCCGCATCTAGTAACCATGTGGGACGCCAGCCGGGAGGATCGGGGCAAGATGGCGCCCGAGGGTTGGTGGAGGAGCCGTGGACCTGTGAGGATCAGGGAGAGGGCTCACAGGTCGTTCTCCAATAGGTGGGGATTGGGGCGGCGTCCGACATGGAGGCATGTCCATCTCAACCCCATTCACTATATAAAACCAGAGCTCGCTGTCTAGCATTGCTTCACAATTGCTCAGCATTGGTTCCAGCAAGAAGCTTCTCAACCTTTCTCCTGATCTATTACTATAGACCCTGAGTGTCCCTCATCTAAAGAACCAGCCTCCAAAAACTTGAACCTTGGCTTGAATAACGACAGCTCTTCTGGATCTCCCTTATTGTACCGCGACTCCTGCATTCTGATAACCACCTACTGGGTTCCACCTTAACCCTAACCAATGAACGTGACACTCCCACTCTCCATTCCATTTTTGTATATACTCTGTTCCATCTTTGGACTCTATTCCTTTCCGCCTTCCCCCCTCCTCTCCCACTCCTAGGTTCCTGCCATATCTGTTTTTTCCCATGGCTGGCTGGCTCCTGATTGCTCACCTGGTTAGCCAGCCATTTATTGTGGTCTCTCCCCTTCCTCTATGCTCTTTCATTCTGTTCTGTTTCTTTCCCTTACCTGTCATAGTCCTGTCTAGTAGTTTGTGTGTATTTGTTTCAGTCCTGTTTGTCTTGGTTTTTGTTTTAGTATTCTCAGTTTGTTTCTGGTCTGCTGTGCTTATACATCTTGCCTGCAGTTACCAGCGAACTCCATCCACCCGGTGTCCTCCTTACCTTTTTAAGTCATCCTTGTTCCTGTATATCTGGACATTGATAACTGCGTAGCCCACTATCCAGTGGGTCTGGAGATTTGCCTGCAGCTTCCCGAATTCCAGATTTCCACCTTACCTGTGATACTCTGCTGCAAAAGATCCTGCTGCTGGTTCAATTGGATTCTGCATTTCAACTACATAGCCCACAATCCGGTGGGTCTAGAGACTTACCGGTGTCTTCCAGTCCTCGAGCTCTCTCTAAGGAAACAGACCTTCAATCAAGGTACTGTTGCCAAAGGCTCCTGCTTCTCGCTCAAGTGGATTCTGAGAGACTACCTGGCCCACTATCCATAACACTGCCGGTGTTTTGATTTGAAACCTTTACTTTGCAAAGACTGTTTGCGGTTTTGTATGTTTTTAATACATTAGGTATTTTTGGCATTCACGTCTCCTGAGTCTGCTTGTCCTGCACACCCCCACGCTTGGGTAATAAAACATAAACCCATAGGTCCAGCAATGGCCCCATCCTGACTTGGGCCTGACAGTTCTAAGCATAAAAACAATACGGCAACCTGAGGTCCCGTGTTTACAAACAGAAATCAACTATAACGATGAATCATAAAATATGGGGAATAGAGGAAATGGGGGGGGGGACTCCACACCATCAGTGTAATCAGCCCTTGACAGTCTCAGAGATGTGCTGAGACATGATGGTCTCAAGTACCTTCTTTGAGCATACAACATTTGTCCCAGACAAGGGAGACAGAAGTGCTCAGAGTCTACATGGCCCTGCCAGCCCTCCCTTGTTAACAGGGAGCAGGAGGTTTGGATACACTTGATATATACCCTGAGCTGGGCCTGGAAGTCAGCCTAGTAGTACCATCTTAACGTACCAGAGCGTGATAATAGGACAGGTCGATTGCTTCCAATGCAGAGGAAGAAGGCTCTTAGCTACCCTTTTAATATGTCTATCATTATTGAGTTCTTGTAGGTTGTGGGGGAAATTATAGTGTGATGGAGTTTGGAGTAGCATTACTGCAGGATCAAATGCTATGGGGGGGGGGGGCTAAACCAGGCGTAATTCTGTATAAACTGTACAGGAGGAAACCAGTAATATATGCTGCCACCTTGTGCTGCAATCTTAGAACTACTTGAGAACCATTTGGATACAAAGTATCAATTATCTTCAACCTTCTTAATCTCACAGTACACTGGGCTAAATTCACTAAAGGGATTATTAACAAAGCCACCAATTTGCCACCGAAGGGCACCGAATGGTGAATTTCACCGTACTGTGCAATTTCAGGGCAGTTTGTCTATTCACGAAGCTGTCAATTCTCCAAATACAGGCGTATTGGCAGCGAAATACAGCGTGGTTTGCTGCAGTTCAGCGATCTTTGGCAGTTGCGAAATTGTCCAATAGAGAAGCAATGGTCCGACTATTTACAGAATGTCGAACTGCACTGACGTGTCGGCGAAATGTCCTGATTTTCAGTGATACCGCTCGACAGGTTTAAACAGGCGAATCCCATGGAATTCAAAGTATACATATATCCTAGGATACTGATCAGTAAGCATCCAGACCTGAAGAAGAGAGGTTATACTCTCGAAAGCTTGTCTTTTAAATGTAAATAACAAAAGGTATCACTACATACTGCTATACTCGTGATGTTTAAAAATAAAATACAACCCTCCCATTAAATCTATAACATGTAAGGGTGTCTGCCCTTCTTCCCGGTCTAAACCTACTGCTTTAACACATTATAAACCCCCCACTTGATAACCCTGTAATAAATAAGGCCCTACACCCCTTACCCAAAATCTATTGTTAAATCCCCTAAAACAATCAGTTCACCTCTGTAGATCCAGCCTGGTCAGGTGAGTCTTACCTGGGGATACAACAAAATCTATATATATGTGCAGAAAAAAACAGTTTCCTGCCTATTCCCTAATGGGGTGTCTGCGTGGAACAAAGTATCCATCCTGCTTCATGTACTGTTGCTTAGAAAGCAGCTCTTGATTTCATTAGGTAGGACTCGTGTGACCAGAGGTGCTGTTACATGGCAAGTGGGCTTACACTTTAATGGCCATTCAAGTAAACCAAAACCTCTGCGTTTTGTTTTGCATGGAGCTACAATGATGAGCGCAAATGACAACCTGTTTTCTTCTTATGTTTTATACATGGAGGAGGCTGGATACTTCTGGTCTATGCAGCAACCCTGATAGGGAATAGGCGCAAAACTGTTTTTTCTGCACATATGTATATTTTGTTGTATGTCCAGACGGGTCATTATTGCTGCTGCCTCTTTCTGTATTTTTCTTTTTAATCCCAAAGTGGAATTGCTCCTGGTGAGGGTATAAATATAAAACCATCAGTCTGTCTCATGACTGAAAAACAGCATGAGGATAAGCGGTTGCTTAGAAAGGACTCTGGTCCTAACCAGAAGTGACGTGACGTGGCAGATGGGCTTACACTTTAATAGCTATTCAAGTAAACCAAAACCTCTAATTTGTTACGTATGGAGCTACAGTGGAGAACGCAAATGACAACCTTTTTCCTTAGAGATTTAAATAGGCAGGTTTTTTTAAATTATTTTTTTGTGCCAAGATCCAACATGGAACAGAGTAGTGGGAACCGCCACTTCCTCTCTCCATATGCAGCAGAACACAAGGAACAAGTAGTTCCCAGTGGTCTTTAATGGATTCTTGCGACATCCTATGGACTTCAGTTGATTACAGCAGAGTGCAACGCAACCTGACCTGCAGCTCACAAATATTCAGACTCCAGTTGCTAAGAACAGCAGCTCTGGTGGAATACAGCCATTAAACGCTTTGCTGGGGAGCTATTTCACACCCTGTGCTGAGCTTATTTTCACAATTTTTTTGCTCATTTTTTAGGCTCGTGTCAGACGAGCGCACTGCAGAGCGGAAGGAACATCCGTGAGAGCGGATGACCCTTCTACGCTCCGCTGTTGCTGAGTGCGTCCAGCTGTGCAAATCGCGATCCTCCACAGGAGGATCGCGCTTTGCAGCTCCGTTGACGCTCTTTCTAGCGCATCAACGGATTCGTTCCCAAGAAGGACGCTTGCTGCACACGCACAAGCGTGTGACCGGCGCCTGTCGCTGCATCACGCGACTGCGACGGCTGCCGGTAAGTGCGGGTGCACGGCCGCACAAGGTGCGCTCATCTGACACGAGCCTAAATGGGATTTGAAGTCAAGGTTTATTGTAGAACCTAGGCAAATTACATATCTTTTTTTCAGCAGACTCAGGAGATTCAAAATACAGTATATAAAGTTCTATATGTATTCGTCATAACCCATCAGAACGCTATAACAAAAAAATGTGTAGCGCTCACTCCCGGAGGAGCCGCTGAAAATGAACCACGGGTCAGTCTCCCCGCACTAGGGAATAAATATACTCCAACACAGTTGTGAGTTTTTATCATTTAAATAGTTTACTAAAATCTTGAGCAGATGTTGAAACACGGTATTCACGAGAGTTATTACAATATTTTCGTATTCCGGTAAAACGCGCAGCGGAAAAGAAACGAAACACGAGGCTTCGTATTTCGGAAAATAAAATATTCGCGACCGAACATAAAAGAATGCAATTTCCCGATAGTTCAGAAAAAGGGACACGTAGCGAAACCCCAAACATACAATCCCTTTCGTATTACGGCAAACGCGCAGCGGAAAAGAGAAAAATGTATTCGGAACGTATCTTTGTCCTTAACCCCCGTTCCGATTCGTAAAAGGAAATGAGTCCTGTACAAGTTAAGTTCCAGAATGTGAGAAGCGTATCCGTGTGTGTGTGTGTGTGTGTGTGGTACCCGGGTACTGTTCAACTGGCCAGTGAATTTATTAAAGGAAGATCTTCGACTAGTCAGTTGGGGCCCTGTAAACTTTAAAGAGAAACAGCAGAGCGTCCTTTAATCATACAACAGCCTTGGAGGCCTCTCACCCATCCGATGACTGCTTTAGGCTCCGCTGACCCAGGACGTCTCTCCACCCGATTTTGACTGGGGATACTAGCGGCCCGATCCGTTGTCTGACTCTATACAGCTTATCCAGCTCACCGCCTGCTCTCCGTTCGATTCCTCCGGTCTGCAGCAATGCCTGGATTCCGGCGGGTCTTCTTCTCCCCAGCTGGGGTGATCCTCTCTGCAATAACAGGTCTCTCTTGGTCTTTACTTGGCTCTCTCTGGGTCTCTGGCATAGGCCCTCTCGTGATCTCACACAATGCGTCTCCTCTCTTCCCTTCCCTGGCGCGCTCTGGAACCTTCCCCACGAGGCAGAGGATGTAAGGGTCCAGTCCCCACCCACTTCCTGTCCTCCTGCAAAGCATGCCGGGCACTGTAGTCCCAATATCCAGTATCTCTGATCGCGATAGTCTCCATCTTGTGGCCAAAAATAGGTACTGCCACAGCAAGATCTTTAGCACAGCGCTACACTCTCCCCCTCCTAGAACTCTTGGGTCTCTCCAAGGAGGTACAACAGTTACATTACGTTCCACAATATTTGAATACAATTTACATAACATGTACAGGTTCAGCAGCATACATACAGTGGGTTAGGAACACTTCCTCAAGTTGACTCATATTTTGGGCCACCTCAGCTAGCATAGCAGACACTTCGGGCAACCTCCGCACCGTGGTGATGGCCTCTTCAGTGCTATGTCCTGGTGAGTCGTAGGTGAGTCGTTGGGGCGGTCGAACAGAGCGTTTTGGTTCTGGCTCAATCAGCTCCTCTTCAGGTGGAAGTACTATAGACGTTGGCTCAGTCCTTCTCTCTATTACTGGAGCAGACGTTTCTTCAGAGTATGATCCTTCCAGCGAAGGCATAGAACTATAATCACCTGAGTAAGCTTCCGGAACTACCGAGATCCCCACATCCTCATGGACTTCCAACTGAAATTCAAGAGGCTCAGGGATATCAACAGTCTCAGGGACTTCCAACAAGAATTCAGGAGCTTCAGGCCTCAAATTACTCTCCCATCGTTCAGGAACTGAGGTAATCTCTTCAGGCTCCGGTGAACGTATCCAGTCCAGACAGAAACTTTCTTCTTCACTGTCCCTTTCGCTCTCTTCGACAGCCGGGTCTGTTGAGACCGAGTAACAGGAGGCAAACATGGAACAGGCGGATTTGGCAGAGGCGGTTCGTCCCCAACTGGCATTCTCACAGCCTCTCTCAAGGGTAACAAATGATTCCGGTGCCAGTTCTTGAGAGGCCCAGCCTTTCCGTCCGGGCGAATCTGATACACTGGTAGACCTGGTAACTGTTTGCAGACAATGTAAACCTGGGAACTCCACCTATCCGCCAACTTGTGTCTCGCAGCAGCACCCAAGTTCTTCAATAGAACCCTATCACCGGGTTGTAGATCTTGTATTCGAACTTTCAGGTCATAGTTCCTTTTGTTTCTTTGCTCCCTGTTTCCCGAGGTCAACCGGGCCTGTTCAAATGCAGAAGCCAAATTCTTTCGAAGTCTATCCACGTAGTTTCTATGAGAAGCTACTGACGTCTGGTCTAGAGACAACCCAAATGCCAAATCAACCGGCAGTCGAGCCTCTCTTCCAAACATAAGACGGTACGGCGAGTATCCAGTTGCATCACTCTCCGTACTGTTATATGCATGCACCAGAGTAGCTATGTGTCGACTCCAACTCTGCTTCTCCACATTCGACAAGGTCCCCAACATGTTTAGCAGTGTGCGATTAAACCTTTCAGGCTGAGCATCACCTTGAGGGTGATATGGTGTAGTTCGGGTCTTCTGGATTCCCAACAACTCCAACAATTGCCCCACCAGTCGGCTTTCAAAGTCTCTACCCTGATCAGAGTGTATCCTTCTTGGCAGTCCGTAATGAACAAAGAATTTTTCCATCAACACTTTGGCTACTGTTGGAGCGCGTTGATCTTTCATAGAAAATGCTTGGGCATAACGAGTGAAATGATCAGTCACTATTAGAATGTTCCCTTGCCCACTAGCATCCGGCTCTAAGCACAAGAAGTCAATGCACACCAAATCCATGGGTCCCTGACTCTGCAGATGGCTCATTGGAGCAGTTCGGGTCGGTAGAGTCTTTCTCTGAATACACCTCAGACAGGAATGACAATAACTTTCCACTTCAGTCCTCATGCAAGGCCAATAAAACCTATCTCGCACCAGCTTAAAAGTTCTCTCTGCACCCAAATGTCCATGCTCATCATGTAGTGATCGCAGCACACTCTCCCTATGTTTTGTAGGGAGGAATAACTGTTGAATCTCTTCCGCGTTGTTGGAGGGGCCCTTCGGTAGACCACCCCATCCAGCATCTTTAACCGCTCCCATTCTTTGTAGACCAACCTGGCTCCACTCGGGGAGTTGGTTAACAAAATCTCTCGCTGGTTTGCAGTCAGGGCCTTTAGGGTCAAGGCAATTAAAGGGTCTCTGGCCTGATCCGCTTTCAGGTCCTGTCTCGAAAAAGTAGGTAAACTTTCATCCCTTAACTGCGTAGGGTTACAGTAGAACTCAGGAACAGCCGCAGCCATAACTCCTATGGCCTCTGCTTCAATCCCTCCTTTGACCCGGCGCTCTGTTCCTTGACACAAAGCTTGCACCCCGTCTGGAGTCAACTGAGTCCATTCTGTAATATAGGGTCTTCTCGATAACGCATCAGCATCTCGATTATTCACCCCAGGGCGATACTTCAGGCTGAACCGAAACCCTGACAGAGCGGCCAACCACCGATGTCCCGTTGCGTCCAGTTTTGCAGTAGTAAGGATATAGGTGAGAGGATTATTATCCGTCTTAATCACGAACTCAGCTCCATACAGATAGTCTTTCAACTTGTCCACCACTGCCCACTTCAAGGCTAGGAACTCCAGCTTGTGAGTAGGATAGTTCTTCTCTGAAGGAGCAAGGCTCCGGCTCACATACGCCACAGGCCTCAGCAATCCATCATACTCCTGATATAAGACTCCTCCCAGACCTTCTCGGCTGGCATCCACATGTAGTTCATACGGCTTGTGAGGGTCCGCATAGGCCAAAACAGGAGCTCGGGTTAGACTCTCTTTCAACTTTACGAAAGCTCCTTCACATTGACTGGTCCATTCACCTTGTATAGACTCTCGAGCTTTCCTTTGCCCCGGAACTGACGGGTTTTTGTCAGAGACCTTGCAGCCTTCTTCTGTGGTTTCTTTCTGCAGGAGTTTGTTCAATGGTTGAGCTATTTTCGCGAATCCTCCCACAAGTCTTCTATAGTAGGAACAGAATCCCAAGAAAGATCTAAGCTCAGTGACGTTTCGGGGTCTAGGCCAAGAAGCTACGGCCTCCAACTTCCGAGGGTCTGTTGAAACACCTTCTGCTGAGACCACATGTCCTAGATACGTAACAGACGGCAGACAGAATTGGCATTTCTCCAGAGACAGTTTCAGCCCCTCTTCATGGAGCCTCTTCAAGACCTTCTCCAGACGTTGCTCATGTTCTTCCAGAGTCTTCCCAAACACAATTATGTCATCCAGGTACACTAATACTTCGATTAGATTCATATCCCCGACTGTCTTCTCCATCAACCGTTGGAACGTGGCTGGAGCCCCCGTAAGGCCTTGAGGCATTCTGTTGAATTCAAAGAACCCCAGAGGGCAGATGAACGCCGTTTTCTCCTTGTCTTCAGGATGCATTGGTATCTGGTGATACCCACTTCGCAGGTCTAGTACACTAAACCACTTTGCTCCAGACAAACACTGTAGGGCATCTTCAATCCGAGGAGTGGCATATTGATCGGGGATGGTTCTCCGGTTCAATGTGCGGTAGTCTATGCATAAGCGGACAGAACCATTTTTCTTCCGGACCAACACTATGGGAGATGCATATGGACTCCTGGACTCTTGAATCACCTTGGTTCTTTGTAATTTGTTCAGCTGCTCTCGCAGATCATCTAAGTCTCCTAGCGGAACTCGCCTTGATCTTTCACGAAACGGCTTGTCTTCTTGTAATCGAATACGGTGTTCAGTACTCTTAGCTAGGCCCACATCGAACTCGTCTTTCGAGAACAATTCCTTCCACTTTAAGACTTGAGACTGAAGACGTTTCTTCCACTCAGGTGAAATGGGAGCGTCCTTGGGGTAGAATCTTTCATCTGGAATCTCTTTACCTTCTCCCCCTCCTGAGTCGGTAGAGAGGGGTGTAGCAGACTCTACTTGCCCGATAGGCATTCGTGCTTTAAGAACCACTGGAGAATCCGTCACATTGCACACACTGACCGAGACGGACCTTCTCCGTTCCACCCAGTCTCCACAGTCTTCCCACTTCGGCAGGTGCTTTTCGTTCTTCGACCATCCTCTGATAGACCGGACGTAACATTGGGTGTACTCCTTGAGTTGAACCTTCTTCCAACACGATAGGTGTCAGGAGACGCCGCACTAGGTCAGTATTCGTCCCCACTATCAGGGAGCTTCTGTTCGCACCCGAGGGTCGAGGACACACAATGGCCAATGCATCACAACCCCCAGACTGCCCGATGACTTCAGATCCGATCTCCAACTTTACTTGCAGGTACCCGTCATAAGGAAGTTTCTCAGTGCCGATACCCCATATTTCCAAATCCTTCAATTCTTGCAAAGAGATGTGCTTTAAGTGTTTCTCGTAGAAGTCTCTGTAAATCAATGTCACTTGAGCCCCTGAATCTAACAGGGCTTTGGTGTAGACTCCTTCCACTTGGATTGGCACGATAGGAAAAGGACCTATCAGTTGGTCAGGAAATTTGGTGGCGGTATCCAGACGCTTAGACCCAGTTTGCTGTACCCTGGCCTTTTTCTTGGCCCGTGCAGGTTTTGGGTGTGCATTGCCTCCCCATGACGTAGACCCGGATGCTAAGGGAGTGACTCTCTCAGTCCTGGCAGGCTCTACAGTTGGCTCGGCTTTGGGCCTCCTCGCCCTCTTAGTCTTTACTTGGTTTCTGGAGCGGGGCTCAACCCTCGGGCACTCAGGTTGCTCCTTTACTGGTGCCCTCTGGCGTTTCCCGCCGGTGAGGTAGATAACAGTCCTTCCAGGGCTTCCAACAGTCCCTTGACTCTATCCTTCTCAGGCTTCCGGCCTTTGCACTGTGCGCGAAAATGGCCCATCTCTCCACACCCGAAACATCTCTTCCTAGAGAGCGGAGACGCAGTTGCTTGTTGAGATTTAGTCAAAAGATTTGGACCAGACGCCACAGCAACCTCCGTCGTCTGCATACCTGTGAGGAATTTCTGCATTTCTGCCTGCATTTCTGTCACCTTCATCAATACCCGACACAGTTCCGCGTGCGCTTGTTGCAATTCAACTTGAGCTTCCTGAACTTCCTTGACGGTTTTGGACAATTCACCCCGTTCGGGAGGTTTGATTCTTTAGCAGCCCTCTCTGTAGATTTAAAACCAACTAGGTGTTCTTGTTCGTCCTCATCCGACCCATAGGTATCTAGAGAGTCGCTTTCAGGCTGCAGGCCGCCGCTATGTCTCACAGGTTGTGCATACGCCCTTTCCCCCGCCTGAAAGATTTCTCTTCTAGTAAAGCCTCTTCCTCTCGCACAACTCGAATCAGTTCCAGGTACTTTAACTCTTGACTACCTGCTCTGCTTCTCAGCTGCATCATCACTGGATCTAGAGGTTGAGAGCCCCTCAGGATCTGTTTTATTCGGATCTTATCTACTTCGGCCGGTTCGGCCCCTTTCTTCAGGAGTATCTGGTGTAGAATCTTATCCAGGCGCCTCATGTACTCGGTCATTCTCTCACCTCTTTTCTGATAGGTGTGTTCGTACGGATATACCAGTTCGGCCGCCTTTTCAGTTCGTCCAAAAACTTCTTCAAGAACGTTTAAGTAATCTAAAGCAGTACAATCTTTTCTGCTCAGTTTCAGGTTTCTCACCGCTTCTGACACAGGTCCCTTTAAGCTCTCGGTAATCCTTTGCTTTTTCTGGGCCTCAGGGACATCCCACTCATCCAGAGCCTGCATCGCCTGTTCCACCCATTCTTCAAAGGTTTCTTCTCCCGCCGGAGTTGGTACGTTTCCTGTAAAATTTCTTAACCGTCGATAACCGAAGTTAGTGTGAGGAGGGCTTGTTTTCTGACATTTAGCCAGCAGATCTCCAATAGCCACGATAAATTCAGGCCCTATCATGGCCAACGGACTAGACGCAGGGACACTTGCGGATTCACCACGTGGCGTACTTGGCTTAATTAGTTGGACTTCCACCTCTTCGGCCAGTTTCACGCTCGTGCCCTGAAAACATGGCGGAACACCCTTTCTCCATTCGAGAAGAACATACATGTGAGAGGTATCTGGGTTTTTTTTAATGTCCAGAATTAACCCCCGATGATCTGGTGCTAGCGTGGCCACGGCCTGGCGAATCTGATCTTCAGCCCAAGTGTCTGCTGGAATATCCATGACTATACAACATTCCGACTGGCTACTGTGCCCCACACCACTCGGCAACAGTGTCTGGATCCATATTTAACCCTTTAGATGCGGTTTTTCCAGAGACTGGATCCCGGAAACGAGCCCCCACGTGTAGCGCTCACTCCCGGAGGAGCCGCTGAAAATGAACCACGGGTCAGTCTCCCCGCACTAGGGAATAAATATACTCCAACACAGTTGTGAGTTTTTATCATTTAAATAGTTTACTAAAATCTTGAGCAGATGTTGAAACACGGTATTCACAAGAGTTATTACAATATTTTCGTATTCCGGTAAAACGCGCAGCAGAAAAGAAACGAAACACGAGGCTTCGTATTTCGGAAAATAAAATATTCGCGACCGAACATAAAAGAATGCAGTTTCCCGATAGTTCAGAAAAAGGGACACGTAGCGAAACCCCAAACATACAATCCCTTTCGTATTACGGCAAACGCGCAGCGGAAAAGAGAAAAATGTATTCGGAACGTATCTTTGTCCTTAACCCCCGTTCCGATTCGTAAAAGGAAATGAGTCCTGTACAAGTTAAGTTCCAGAATGTGAGAAGCGTATCCGTTGTGTGTGTGTGTGTGTGTGGTACCCGGGTACTGTTCAACTGGCCAGTGAATTTATTAAAGGAAGATCTTCGACTAGTCAGTTGGGGCCCTGTAAACTTTAAAGAGAAACAGCAGAGCGTCCTTTAATCATACAACAGCCTTGGAGGCCTCTCACCCATCCGATGACTGCTTTAGGCTCCGCTGACCCAGGACGTCTCTCCACCCGATTTTGACTGGGGATACTAGCGGCCCGATCCGTTGTCTGACTCCATACAGCTTATCCAGCTCACCGCCTGCTCTCCGTTCGATTCCTCCGGTCTGCAGCAATGCCTGGATTCCGGCGGGTCTTCTTCTCCCCAGCTGGGGTGATCCTCTCTGCAATAACAGGTCTCTCTTGGTCTTTACTTGGCTCTCTCTGGGTCTCTGGCATAGGCCCTCTCGTGATCTCACACAATGCGTCTCCTCTCTTCCCTTCCCTGGCGCGCTCTGGAACCTTCCCCACGAGACAGAGGATGTAAGGGTCCAGTCCCCACCCACTTCCTGTCCTCCTGCAAAGCATGCCAGGCACTGTAGTCCCAATATCCAGTATCTCTGATCGCGATAGTCTCCATCTTGTGGCCAAAAATAGGTACTGCCACAGCAAGATCTTTAGCACAGCGCTACAAATGTCTAAAGTGTAAATTTGCAATCATTTCAACATGCAAATTTTTCCACATTTTATCATTCAAAACTTTGTGGTTTAATATACTATGGGTTAGTCTTTAACCCCTTAAGGACCCCTGTACGTCCTGTCCACAGGTCTCCCTTAGACCCGCGAACGTACAGGGTACTTCAGCGGCGCCAAATCCCCCTCCCGCCCGATACTCACCTCCCTCGCTGGATCGCTCGGGGATCTGGCAGGGAGGAAGCCTGCCCATGTGATTACATGGGCAGGCGAGGCTGATGACGTCCCAACGCTGCGTGGTGACGTCATCAGCAGGTGCCCCCATTCAAATCAATGGAGGGGAAGGGGGGGCTCCTTCGGAGCCCTCTATCTCCCCAAACGTTGAAGCTAGGGAGATGCTTTTTGCACCGCTGAAAAGGGGAGAGTCTCCCCTTTTCTGCGGTGTATAGCATTAACCGTTTCGCTGCCGGATCGCGTTTTAGCGCAAATTGGCGCCAAAACGCGATTTGAACCTGGAGGGGGGCTGACATCTTGGATGTCAGCCTAGCCTCCAGGTCCCCCCCCCACCCACTGACAACCTCACCATATGTGTGAGGATGTCAGTGGGCCAGTTAAGGGGATCCTAAGGATCCCCTTATCTCCCGATCCATGGCAGCTAGATGGTTTCGGACATTTCAGAAAATTTTCTGATTGACCCGAATCAAATTTTAAATTTCCAGAAAGGAAATTATGGGAGCAGAAATTTGCTGAAACAAAGTTTTTGCCAGTACACATGTCTAGTATTGACACTTACAGAAGTCTGGAAGGAGGTGTCCATCTTGGCTTTTTGGTGTAGTGAGTATGCAATTTCGCACAGGTGAGGGGGTTTGTACAATAGAAATAAATTCTGCAGATCTTTATTTGAAAGGGTTTAATGTTTTCACTTGCTAGTTCAATAAACCATAATCAGCTAATCATGCTCACAGTGGACATGTGTAACCCTTGTACAGGATCAGTACATCTATACAGACTATCACACTTACAAGACACATACAGGATGGCAACAATAACTACTTGAGTTACACAAGGAGTGCACAGTATCTTCATCTTGATCAGTTTATTTCTGTTGGGGAATCCTATTACATAATGTTAAGTCTGCTGGAAATAAAACACTCTCAATTTCAACTGCTTTTCTTTTTTTCTTTTTATATATAAGCCACAAAGCACAATTTTACTCAGAAATGCTGATCTACAGAACCAATGTTCCACCTTTTCATCACGCGACATACTGGTAAGAGCAAAAAATTTTGGAGGTACACAAGATATATTGATTAATTTAGAAAAGAATGAAGCTGTTCTGCTTTAGTTTAGAAGTTCAATAACACATCTCTTCGTGCCATTGCTCAATTATACCCACATTATGTTACTGTCCTGTTACGGTTGTCATTCTGTAACTGTATAAAAAATTCCCACTGCAAACCTGAGGACCACTGTGACAGTGGTTAAAAATCACCTACAGGTCTATTCACAGAAAGGTGAAACTCAGGAGAATGACTGGAAGTGAAAATTTGAGGTTAAAATAACCAAACCAGAAAAATTCTCCCATTTGACTTAGATCAGGGGTCAGCAACCTTGGCTCCCTGATGTTTTCAGAACTACATTTCCCATGTGGCTCAGTCAGCCTAATGGGTGACTGAGCATCTTGGGAGATGTAGTTCCCAAAACATCGGGGAGCAAAGGTTGCTGACCTAGATTGTTCTCTTCTCCGGAGTTTCACCTTTCTTTGAATAGACCTATTTTCTTTTATTGGGAATAGCTCCCAATGCAGATTCACAGTAAACATAGAAAACAAATTCTATACTTTCAGTGTCTAATTATTGTGTCACAAAGTGTTTTTTCATGCATTCACTTTTTGATCTTATCAAACTTGTTACGCGGTTGTTTGGAATTGGATATTTAAGTAATCTGTTGAACATATCTCAAACTATAAAGTGATTCTACACAATTTTAAAGTATGTTTTCTTGGTGTACGGCTTTCCATACAATACTGGGGGTTAAAATGTTATTATTTTTATTCATCCAGTCATCTTTTAAAATGTTTATCAAACTTTTACAATCAAGATATTTTAATCCAGTATTTTCCTGTTTGTGACATTTTTGTCTTATAGATTCATTGGACTATCAATGTAAACCTTTAGATTTATAAAGTGACGATGGACAATACGTTTGGTGATAAAAGGTTTTAATTCAGTCATTTCTCGAACACAAAATATGTGTATGTGAATAAAAAAAAAAAAAAAAAAGGAATATTTTTTTGCCTAGGGTGCCTAAAACTCTTGTATGCGTGTGTGTAATATATATATATATATATTACAGTCATGGCCAAAAATATTGGCACCCCTGCATTTGTCAGATAATGCATCACTTCACACAGAAAACTGTTTCAATTACAAATGTAATTCTCAATCTCATGTTTCTTTCTTTTGTTTGTATTGGTAGGACACAAAAAAGCAGAGGGGGGGAAAAAAAGCCAAATCCTGACACATTCCATGCAAAACTCCAAAAACGGCCTGGACAAAATTAATGGCACCCTCAATTTAATATTTGGTAGCACACCACTTGGTTACAGGAAGCGATGGATTGCAGTTATTTTTTCCATCAATGAGTTTCTTATACCGATCTACTAGAATTTTGGACCACTCTTTCTCCAACTGTTCCAGGTCTCTCAAATTGGAAGGGTTCCTCTTCCCAACTGCTATTTTGAGATCTCTACACAGGTGCTCTATGGGATTTAGATCTGGACTCATTGCTGGCCAGTTCAGTACTCTCCAGCGCTTTGTCTTCAACCATTGCTGGGTTCTGTTTGACGTGTGCTTTGGGTCATTGTCCTGCTGTAAGACCCATGACCTCTGACGGAGACCCAACTTTCTGACAATGAGCCCAACATTGCACCCCAAAAATTATTTAATTTTCTTCAGATTTCATAATGCCAAGACATCCAGTGCCTGAAGCAGCAAAGAAACTCCAAAACACCAGTGAATCTCCACCATGTTAGACTGTAGGGAAAGTATTATTTTCTTTAAAGGCCGTAATTCTTTTTCTGAAAACAGTAGAATGATGGGCTTTACCAAAAAGCTGTAATTTCATTTCATCTGTCCACAGCACATTCTCTCAAAAGGATTTTGGCTTCCTCAGGTAGGTTTTGGCAAACTCCAACACTTGTAATTGCAAGTTTTCTGGGTGAAGCGGTGCAATATCTGACGGGAATGCAGGGGAGCCAATATTTTTGGGCAGGGCTATAGAATACACACACTGCTCAGCATAAAGTACACCCCTTTGAAAGTAAGATTTTAATCAATATCTCAAACACAAGAACAAATTCTAAAATTCTGACAAAACAGTTTTATAGAACATTTGTTTAGCTCATTACATGACTGGTTAATAATATAACTTCGTTTGCAAAATCTTAAATTTTACTCAAATTAGTTGATGCAAAAATGAATACACCTCACAACAAAATCTACTACATCTAGTATTTTGTATGACCTCCAAGATTTGTAATGACAGCACCAAGTCTTCTAGGCATGGAATGCACAAGATGGCGACATCTATTTCCATTTCTTCAAGAACGACCTCTTTTACAGCCTGGATGCTGGATGGAGAGTGATGCTCAACTTGGCTCTTCAGAATTCCCCATAGGTATTCCATTGGGTTCAGTTCAGGAGACACACTTGGCCACGGAATCACTTTCACCCCGTTCTTCAAAAATGCAACAGTGGCTTAGATGTGTGATTTGGATCATTGCCATGCTGGAAAAGTGCACCACGACCAAGGGCACAGAGTAAGAGTAGCATCTGCTCTTTCAATATAGAGCAGTACATTGACTCCCTGAACAACCCCCCCTCACTTCCAAATTCATTTATATCACTTCCTCCTTGGGCCTCACAGTGGTCCAACTCTCCTACCCACCAAGCTTGCAACACCCTGGATCATATTTTCTCTAGCCTCTGCAGTTTTCAACTTTTCTAACACACCTCTCCCACATTCTAATCACCACCTCCTTTCCTGGAAACCTCTCTTGCCACCTACTTCCACCCACACTCCTCTTCTATCCCAACGGGACCTTGAATCCTAAGCTACTCTTCACCGCTATCCATCATCTACTACTTCCGATCTCTACATGCGACTGCACTGACAAAGCCACTGATCTTTAGGACGCGGTCCTCTCCTCACTTGCTCCTAATTCTCTCCGTACTAAATGCAAGCCTAACTGCTAACCGTGACACTACAAATACACATACCTTCGACGGTGCTCTAGGATGGCTGAACGTGGCTGGAGGAAGTCTTGCACGCCAGTGGACTTTCTGCATTACAAATTCATGCTCCGTTCCTATAGTCTCGCTTTATCTCTTGCTAAACAAACAGTCTTATTTCTCGTCCCTTATCTCGCTCTACCTTTTCTCATGATTCCAGACATGTTTCATACGTTCAATCTGTTAATGCGCCCCATGTCCATGCCCAGGCACCTGTCCGCTTGACTCCATACCCTTGCACCTTATTTGGTCTGTCCTATCAGTTGATGTCCCGGCTATGACTCATATTTTCAACCCCTCCTCGAGTCTTCCCCTCTGCATTCAAACACGCTCTGATCACCCCCATCCTAGAGAAGCCATCTCTTGATCCCACCTCCCTCTCAAACTACTGTCCCATCTCTCTGCTCCCCTCCAAAATCTTAGAACGCCTGATCTATAACCAGCTCACCGGTTTTCTTACTGCTAACTCGCTATTTGATCTGGACCAGTCTGGCTTTCGCTCCTGGCACTCCACTGAAACAGTTCTGACCAAGGTGACTAATGATTTAGGAGGAGGTGATGGAAAGAAATTTGGAGAGGAGAAGTTGGTGGGAGAGTCTAGGGCAGGGATGGCGAACCTTTTTGAGCCCGAGTACCCAAACTGGATCGCTAAACCAATTTATCTGTCTCAAAGTGCCAACCCCACAATTAGACCTGAATTTCGGATTTATTTTAGAAAAATCGCTTCATACGACTGTCTGAACTAATTATGTGCTTAAGTCTGAAAAGAAAAATACAGTATAAAGAAGATGACTATATTGCCCCCAGATCACACGTGGATATAATTTGCCCCAAGCTCACACGTGGATATAATTGGCCCCAGATCACATTGATATAATTGGCCCCAGCTCACATTGATATAATTGCCCCCAGCTCACACATGGATGGATATTGCCCCCAGTTCACACATGGATGGATATTGCCCCCAGCTCACACATGGATGGATATTGCCCCCAGCTCAACTCCCACGGATGGATATTGCCCCCAGCTCAACTCCCACGGATATTGCCCCCAGCTCAACTCCCACGGATATTGCCCCCAGCTCAACTCCCACGGATATTGCCCCCAGCTCAACTCCCACGGATATTGCCCCCAGCTCAACTCCCACGGATATTGCCCCCAGCTCAACTCCCACGGATATTGCCCCCAGCTCAACTCCCACGGATATTGCCCCCAGCTCAACTCCCACGGATAAGGCCCCAGCTCAACTCACACGGATAAGGCCCCAGCTCAGCTCACACGGATAAGGCCCCAGCTCAGCTCACACGGATAAGGCCCCAGCTCAGCTCACACGGATAAGGCCCCCAGCTCACACATGGATGGATATTGCCCCCAGCTCAGCTCACACGGATAAGGCCCCAGCTCAGCTCACACGGATAAGGCCCCCAGCTCACACATGGATGGATATTGCCCCCAGCTCAGCTCACACGGATAAGGCCCCAGCTCAGCTCACACGGATAAGGCCGCCAACTCACACCCGCTCCGAGCGTCTTCCTCCCAGCGCGCGCAGGCAAATGATGCTGCCCGGCCGTTCGTTGAAGTCCACCAGCCGCGATCTCGTGGCGTTAACTCCAGAGTTAACGCAGTGATGTCGCGGCTGGTGGACTTCAACGAGCGCGGGCAGCCTCATTTGCCCACGTGCGCTGGGAGAAAGACGCTCGGAGCGGCAGAGAGGCGAGCCTATGGCTCGCGTGCCGACCCAGTCGGCCCCCTCGTGCCATAGGTTCGCCATCACTGGTCTAGGGGAATGTTATAATCTCCAAGAATGAGGGATGGAATGTCAGATGGTATGGGTTGGTATTATTAAAGATGAGCTAATTGGACCTTTGAGTTGAAAATGGACTCAAAAATCAACTCCCAAACTTAATGCCAGTTCTTAGAAGACCCTTTCTTCAAGCAGTGGTATTTATGCAGGACAATGCTCCATCGCATGCACCGAAGTGGTCCACTGCTTGTCTAGCCAGTAAAGGCCTTAAGGATGAAAGAATAAGGACATGGCCCCCTTCCTCACCTGACCTAAACCCTATTGGAGAACTTGTGGGCCCTTCTTAAACGGGAGATTTACGGTGAAGGAAAACATGTACACCCCTCTGAACAATGTCTGGGAGGCTGTGGTTGCTGGTGCACAAAAAAGAGGATAGTCAACAGATCAAGAAATTGGCAGACTAGATGAATGGAAGGCTTATGACGGTTATTGAAAAGAAAGGTGGCTATATTGGTCACAGATTTTGTTTTGAAACGGACAGAAATGTGTATGTTAATTTCAAGTTGTTGATTTTCATTTGTTACAGTAAGAATAAGAAACAAACAAGGGAGATGGGAAAATGTCAGCTTTCCATTTTGTTGCATAATAATTCGGCACACTAATAGTTGCCCAATAATTGTGCACAAAGATATTCTCCTAAGAAAGTCAAAACCTCACCTTTTCTAAAATATTCAGGTTTGAGTTTTATTAAACGTTTTGGATTAACG
The DNA here is from genome assembly GCA_009667805.1 of Leptobrachium leishanense. Lineage (NCBI taxonomy): Eukaryota > Metazoa > Chordata > Amphibia > Anura > Megophryidae > Leptobrachium > Leptobrachium leishanense. The sequence goes on along the minus strand of CM019063.1, from coordinate 266,912,910 downwards.
GAGAACACTGTAATAAAATAATACTAAATAATGAAAATCAATCCTCAGAAATACAACTTGCCCAATATAAATATTATATATACACATACATATAGCGCCTCGGTATAGAAGCACTCTTTTGTTCAAAGTGCACCAAACCAGCCTGCTTTCAGTTGAGTTTAGCAAATATACAAAAAGGTCAGCATTCTGCTTTAAAGCAAGTATGTAAGGAAAGTTTAGATCCCACGTTGAGAATTACTCAGATACTTTGACACGGGAAGGGCTTAACATAACATGACAACATGGGGAGTAAGCTACTAGGTTTTGTTGTGTTTGGTTGTTTCTATTTATATGATGTTGAAGTTTGTGTGTGCACTTGATCCTTCTTGTGCATTCACAATAAAAAGGAGCAGGAAAATAAAAGAATATGGCATGTTACTTTCTACCTTTGCTCACTCATGGTTTCTTCATCTTTCCGTTGCTTTTATTTGGTCAGCATGCAATGGTATCCAGCAATTAAAAATTTAAAGTCACACCAACTGCAGCTGCTTGGGAGAGCAAAACAAGTTTAGTGGAAGTACAAGAGCTGGTGTGGAGTCCAATCATATTTCTGGAGCAAAGTTTTTTTTTTATTTCTGCATGAAAACAGATTGATAAAAAAAATAAAAATAATAATAATTCAACCTTTGATTTTCCATCCCACAGAATGCACTTACATATTATTACTTCATTGTCCAAGTCTATTATGACACACTGGGATTAATAAACTATAGGTGTAAATAACACATTACAATAGAAGTCATTTCTGTTCATATTTTCTTATGATTTTATTTATTTAAATATAGCCGCAAACCCTTGAACCACATTCTACTCAGAAAAGAAAGGAGACATAAAAGGACTACACATAAAAGTATTTTTTTTTTCCAATTTTTATTTTGCGGGACTGAGGAAAAGAAATTTAAAAAATAAAAAAAGTAAAACAAAATAATTACGATTTATATTTGGTTGGATCTCTATATCAATCCTTTAAAACATAAACATGCATACGGCTCTTTATATGGAGCCTACCAAGCTACCGTAAATACTAAATACCCAAATTGTACATTCAACACAATTCATTGCACTAAAAACACATTTACTTTAACATGAGGGAAAAAAAACATTTGCTGGTTGCTCAACAGGGAGATGGTGTCCACAGAAGACAAGGTACTTTGTAACGGTTAGGTTGGAACCATTTATATGAACCTTCAATCTGCAACAAAAAGAACTGCGCAAAACTAGTTGTCTACTATGCTAACTGCTGTAAAGGCCATGCAGACATCTTTTCTATAGGTCCAAAAAGTAAACTAAAAGAAAATGCAAGCTAAGTTGTTGAGTTAGAAGACTCTTAACATCTATGAGTGGATATGTTTTCATGGATTGCTGTGATCTTCAGGAATCCTGCAAAACTGAAAAAAAGAAAGGAATTTGATGACGACCAGATAGGTTTACGTGTTTGAACAAATCAATACCAATGATCAAGCCTCCAAAATGCTTTCTTGACGTTTGAGGCATATAATCCAGGTTACACCCCCAAACGGGGCCTCATCCTAACTCCCACCATATCTAGACATTTCCCACTAGAAAAAGAAAAAATACAAAAAGCATAATGCACTTCTGTGCGGTGAAATGATCTTGTTCAGACTCTAAATGGAGAGCCCAGAAAAAAATAAAAGGTTGTCTGTCAGTAACTGGACAGATGTTGCACTGCAAGAAACCTGTATCAGAAAACCGATGGTTTCACGTCTTGTAACCCGTAGGTTGAGCCAGCATATAGCGAACCATAGGCTAAAAATAAAATAACTTTAAAAACATTTTGGGATGGGAAATTCTTTCCAGGTTTAAATGCAAACATCCCAATTCCCTTAAAAAGCTTGGAGAATAATGCACATTACCATCCATTCCTGTAAATCTCTAAGGGTTCAACATCTCACTAGAATGTGAGGGCAGCATTCAAAGAAGAAACATGTTGTAAACCCATAGAAAGAGGCAGAGCAATAACATTGAACAGCTCTGTAGTTGTCTGCTTTAATAACATGCATTGACAACAAGATCAAACTTTGGTCAAAACCATTTCCTTTTAACAGGAGTTTAACGGCAGTTAACTTGCAGCGTTAAAAAGCAATTGATCAAATAGAAAGTTGAAAAAGAGACCAAAAAGTGGCTAATCTAAATGGCCAGTGACAGATCTACTGTATGTGAAAGAAGTGAAGCAAAAAAAATGCTTTAATTTAATGTCACAAAACAGATTACATGCATGGAAAAAATTGTGGTTGGTCAACAAAGTTTCCATTATCAATACCTAAAACGTTTCCTGATAATGACTTGTGGTGCCTAAGCACTGGAGGAAAAGAAACCACCACATCTGGAAAGCAATGGAGTAAAAAGAACCTATAACCCATCCAAATGCACTTTATAGAAAGAATTGCTTGAAGAACGCTCTGGCAATGACAGGTAGCAAATGTTTAGGCCAAGAAGATACTGTAGTACGCTTGTGCAAATTGTGAATCTTTGCAGGCGCTTGCACAAACTATATCTGTGCATTTGAGACCTTACGTTTGTTTCTGGAACTGAAACTGCAATTTGCTACTCAAACCCTGTATATCACTATATGAAGCTTCTGCAAAAAGAGAGACAAGTTCACAGCCTCAAAAAGAAGCATTGGACAATCAGCAAGCTGGAATGCTTGGGGGTTTAAATTCTTCCAAAACCAGCAAAAAGCATGCAAAATCAGGTTTCAAATTGTATGCCATGGTTACCTTAAAATAAGGTGTGCTAAATGCAATTGACCTTAAGCAATTCCTTTACAACGCACAGGAGTGCCCACTTCCGCGTTAAAAGTGCAGGAATAAAGTGGGGAACGTTTTCTCTGGTTCAATGCACGACCATAATGGTGCCACACAACGGTTTCCAAAGCAGCCATTACAAGGAGGGGAAAAAAAAGCTGCACATCCATCTCTCCAAATTGATTCCTTTTAACATTATACCAATCTCACTCTGGAGAATACAGTTTGGTAGAATAACCTTGTTTAACTCAAACAAGGTGATTAATATCAACTTACCTACTTGACCAATTTTTGTTTATACATTTGCATCATTCTTTGTCGAAAGACATCAAAGTTGTCACTTTGGGGCTCTCCACCTTCTTTCTTTTCGACACCTAAGCCCTCTCCAGAGGAGACAGAGCCCCTGTGAAAATAATACATAGACTATTTAGGTTTACGTTAATCATTTCAGTAGACACAGTGGCCGAAAATCTCCATTTGTTGTAAAGGCTTCACGAAGCAAACTTCCAAAACTGGGGAAACAAAATAGGAAAATCTCATGCTACAACTTCTTGATTGAAGACACATCAGAACTGTGACAAGAACAAAGGGTAACCCTAGCACGTGTAGTGTAGGGGCAAGGATAAATATTTAATAAAAAAACCAATCAAACAGATTATGTATGAGACATTGGCAGAATACGTAATAAATATTAAACAGAAATCAAGCTCAAATTATTTATAAATGTTATCAGGGCAAAGGAAGCCCCTTTACAATCTATGACAGCATCAGATACAGTGAATTATGTTGTTAAAAAATACAAGTTCATGGTGGTGATAATGAACACACCTATTATTGGGAAATTAATAGGATTTGAATAAAAAAAGCTCTGACATCCCACTTGAATCTAACCTTTTGGCACAGAGATCTATGCTGTAAGTAGTGCCTCTGTGCCAACGTTTGACAGGAGAGTGCAAAAGAGTCCTATAGCTATCCTTCATAACCCCCTTACTGACCAATCAGAGCAGGCTAAGTTGCTAGAGGTGAAGCCAGCTTGTGCCCTGTAGTAGGGATGTGTTTCCTAGGCAACAAATGTTGGTGAGGATAGAATAGGGTACACAGGATAGGAGAACAAAGGAAATAAACATATATGATATCTGTGATGTTCACAATTGCCTAATGAGATATTTATAAATAACATTCATGTTATAGGAAAATAATTTTTTGTGACATGTTCACTTTAGAATGATACTTGCACCTCAGCAGGAAACACGTAAATTTATCAAACCAAATTGGATTTTTAAAAGGAACAGTATTACCAAAGAGGACTAAAAATTTAATTTCCTTCACATGCCACATAGGCTATAAACAGTTTTATATAGTAATATTACTTAACTTGCTGCTTCCCCCAGCATTTATTTGATAAGTCTAATGAGAGCACTGTTTATTTACATAAATGTCCTTAGTTAAGGCAGAATCACAGACAAGACCGGTGCGGAATCATTTTCATACGATTGGATGAATGGGTTCTTTCCAACCCAAACATAACATACCAGCACAATCTTGGCATAAGCATCCAACAACAGTAAAACTGTGGCAAAAAAAAATGGCCAAACTCAGCTGTCTCCTAAATGGTGTGAGCACAAAATTCCCAATAAGATGATCACTGGTTGCACAGTCATGACAATACATAAATGATTTGTGTTAAAAACATCAAGTAGGAGGGGAAAAAACTGTATTTTCCAAATGTCTTTTGTAGGATGCTTTTTCATGGGTGTGGACCCCCCCCGATTTTTTATCCAAAGAGAATTGTTAGGTGTGCAATATATTATTTTTTTTCTCCCTGAAGACACTATGACCGATGAGCATAAAATGCTTAGCTGCTTTGCAATATGCTGTAAAAAACAAGAGATGGTCTTCTGCCTTTGGATGAAAACGCATTTGACAAAAACCAAAAACTGAAATAAGTGATCTTGATTAGATTGTGTGAACTTTAATAAAAAAAAAGTGCTCTCCTCAATCCTAAAATCCCCATCTTTTAAAGGTAGGTTATTCAGTGCAAAATAGGAAAAAGGAAGGAAGTATAAACAAAAATTTCAAACAATAGACAAGGGAAACATCCCAGGCAGATAATCCGCAGCCATGTTTTATCTCTTGATAAAGTGTCACTACAGCCCGAACTTTCTTTAAAGATGAATATAGTGTTCCACAATGCATGCTAGAAAAAAAATATGCAAGGTGATCTGTGAGACTTTCAGCAAAGGAAATCAATAATGATGCACAATAGTAATATAGCTACATAGTAATATAGGTTGAAGAAAGACTAATGCCCAGTTCAACCTCCTACATATGCCTATGGCTTCTTTTGATCCCAAAGACAGCACAAAAACCTAGGGGCGCATATCCCAAAAGGGAAAAGGAAAAAAAAAAATTTCGATTCCGTAACGGCAATCAGATTTGTGGAAATAAAAATTTTACCAATCCAAGTGGAGAAGATGTTGTTTGTGGTGCGAGGATGCCAGCTGTCTTCTTTTCTTCTAGGCTCAAGTGGAAACATTTTTAATCAGTTCCCACATTAGTGTAAAGTACTGCAGAGTTAAGTGTTAATATACAAACTTTAGAAATGTAACTAATGTCAATCAAGGACTCAAAGTGTTCAAAAACGTCTGGACAACCAATCCATGTCCACCATTTGCCAACAAAAATAACATGCATAGTGCACAACTCGATTATAAATCCATACCTTGTTATGTAAACGATTTATAAAAACGAGTCCAATAAAAAGGCATGGCCTAGAAATGAGTCAGGAATGTACTTTGCACTGGTTTCAACCTGCTTTCCACCGTCTCATGTATTAAAACACTAATCTGGTTAATATTGTCACAAAACAATGAGGAAAAACCCTCATAATGGCAATGCCGATGGAATATTGAGCATTTTTAATAAAATGTGGTGTGTGAAAGAAAATCTGAGAGATGGAAAAGTCTTCTTTCTGAGCATTCACCCTTTTAATGGGGGTATATCCAAATACGAATAAGACAGAATATGATGTCTACTTAACATTATAACAGGGTCCACCACCTAAGCATGACAAGAAAAACATGGGTGTGGTCAAGAAAAGAGCCAGAGGATGAATGTCAACACCAACGTACAAGAAACCAAATTCTTACAATGTTGCACCAAGCTGGGTAGTTTTGAAGAAAGGCCAGTGTGGAGAAATGGTTAAATGGAGGGAGAGGAAAAAATAAATAAAAATCTATAGGAATAATAAACTGATGGTTTTAGACCAGATTTTGTTTTCCAAGTCAGAATTTTCTAGAGCCACTTCAAATGAAGCCAACTGTTCATTCCTCCAAAACACCAGAGTTTTGTCTAATATATATATATATATATATACATACATACACACACATATATACATATACACATACACATCTACCTGATAAAAAAGGCACAAAGTGTTAAACACATGGATTTTGGACAAATGCCCATTTCCTTCCACAAAGACACAGAGAGTGAAAACTCACCTCTCCTCACTGGATAAAACCAAAAATAGAGCTTGACAGCTCAGACATCCATCCACATAAGACGGTCTAAAATATCCTAGGAATGGAGTCAAAACTAAGTAGAGGAAACCCTCTTTCCATGTGCAATAATAATGGGGAAAAAACGCTCTAGCAGTCTGCTGACCACAGAATCTAAAGAAGGAGGTATTCCTGGAAGTATAATTGCGTAACAACAAGGATAGATAAGACCTAGCTTTAGTAGAAAAAAATTAAATAGGGATTAACTTCAAACAATAAAGAAAATATTTTGATGTTAAAACAAAAAATACTAATAGGACTCCGTACCTATCAGTGTTAGAGATGGGACATATAGTAAGCCATGAAGTTGAACTGATATGGTATATGTATATGTTAAACATATAGTATGCCTTTAAATATCTGAGAGCAGGTTATTTTGAGATTTTAAGGAAAAATATTACCGCAGTACAAAGATGTGCTTACTGGGTAACACAGAATGCTATACTTCAGTCCTGGTGGAAGAGTGAGGCCTCAGCACTACAAAGTTCCTACTGGATACAGCATTATGCTGTGGATTTAGGAGAATACTGTTTTAGTACTAGAGCATGCAGTGTACTGCACTCAAGTCCAAATCGAAGCAAATGGTATCTGTGCCCGAGAATGTGCACAATCAATATGCCAATGTCTACCACATATCACAGTGGCTGTGAGCTCTAAAGAAAGTGGGTTCTAGCGTGGCAGTAGAACATACATCTACAATACCATGCTTAGCTTAACCCTAATAAGGGTATTACCTAGGCTAGAAAATGGACTATATACTAGGGTAAATTGTGCTTTATGCTTCCAGAAAGAAGATGTTACCTTGGCACATGTGGCAATAGAGTGAAGATTCACCTTCTAGTTGGACAATCATAAGCAGACAGCAAAGTGTTAAACAAGAAACTCAAGGGCTCAAGATACAGTCGTCACCATCAAACAGTGATGCTGTGCAAAAGTGCCAGAAGAATGGAAGCCCAGCCACACGTTTAGAGGAAGACCCTCTTTTCATCTGCAAAGGAACATGGAGTTCACCTCCAGCAGGAAACCTTAGTGATATGATGTGAAAATCCAGTACTAGAAACTGCAACCACGTGTGATCCGATTCAGTTTATACCACACCGTGTTATGTCCAAGGAACAAGGACGAATAATTAAGCAAAGGACTGCCTGGAAAATCCTTGTGTATCAATCAGCCTGCAAAATAGGATTCTCAAACTTCCCAGAGAACCCTCGTCCTATCCAGTATTACCAACAGCCTCATAACTGGAGAATGTGTAAAAAAAGCCTTCTAAAAGCTTATCTGTACACTGCCTTACAACGTTAGTGAGAGCCATGTGAATACTTGTCTTGTGCGCAAGGGTGTAAATTAGGTTTGTGCTGCCGTAGACACTCCAACATCTGCTGCTTATAATCATAAGCAATAAACATTTATTATAGCTTACAGACTGATTGCTAAGCGTTTCATTGCTTTGTATCTCCGTTATACACCTGCACTCCTTGAATAGGCAGTGGATCTTCTAACTATGGAGGAGCTTCTAAACAGAGGGACATTAGGAGAAAATGCTGCTCCTCTCCAATCTGCTACCCTTGGTTCAGAACTATGGAAGGATACTACCCCTGCATGTCATTACTTTGACATCTGCTTCTTTAATGTTTAGGTTGCCCACTGTAATGTTCAGAGGGTAATATAGTGTGTGTCTAATATATACACTGCTCCAAAAAAATAAAGGGAACACTTAAACAACACAATGTAACTCCAAGTCAATCACACGTCTGTGAAATCAAACTGTCCACTTAGGTAGCAACACTGATTGACAATCAAGTCCACATGCTGTTGTGCAAATGGAATAGACAACAGGAGGGAAGCATAGGCAGGTAGCAAGACATTCACAAAAAAAAAGGAGTGGTTCTGCAGGTGCTGACCACAGACCACTTCTCGGTTCCTATGCTTTCTGGCTGATGGTTTGGTCACTTTTGAATCCTGGCGGTGCTGTCACTCTAGGCTGGCGGCACACTAACAAATATTTTGCGTCCGTCTGACCGTACTGTTTGCTGTCCGTTGTAGCTTTATAAAGGAGTCAAACACACCACACAAAGCCCATGCGCACTTGTTCACGGACAGGCAAAGCATAAAGCCACGGACGCAAAAATAACATTGACGTTAAAAAGCTAAACGGACGCAGAAACAACGCTGCCATGTATTTTCCTAGGGTGTGGAGACATCAGACATTACGGACGCACTTTATGCAGTACTCACAATATCGCCCGTGAAAAATTGTGTCCGTAATGGACGTAGTACAGTATGCTCGTGTGCCGGCTGCCCTAGTGGTAGCATGAGACGGATTCTACAACCCACACAAGTGGCTCAGGTAGTGCAGCTCATCCAGGGTGGCACATCAATGCGACCTGTGGGAAGAAGGTTTGCGGTGTCTGTCAGCGTAGTGTCCAGAGCATGGAGGCGCTACCAGGAGACAGGCCAGTACATCAGGAGACGTGGAGGCCGTAGGAGGGCAACAACCCAGCAGCAGGACCGCTACCTCCGCCTTTGTGCAAGGAGGGACAGGAGGAGCACTGCCAGAGCCCTGCAAAATTACCTCCAGCGGGCCAAAAATGTGCATGTGGCTGCTCAAACTGTTAGAAACAGACTCCGTGAGGGTGGTATGAGGGCCCGACGTCCACAGGTGGGGGTTGTGCTTACAGCCCAACACCGTGCAGGACGTTTGGCATTTGCCAGAAAACACCAAGATTGGCAACTTCGCCACTGGCGCCCTGTGCTCTTCACAGATGAAAGCAGGTTCATACTGCGCACATGTGACAGACGTGACAGGGTCTGGAGAAGCCGTGGAGAACGTTCTGCTGCCTGCAACATCCTCCAGCATGACCGGTTTGGCAGTAGGTCAGTAATGGTGTGGGGTGGCATTTCTTTAGGGGGCCACACAGCCCTCCATGTGCTCGCCAGAGGTAGCCTGACTGCCATTAGGTACCAAGATGAGATCCTCAGACCCCTTGTGAGACCATATGCTGGTGCGGTTGGCCCTGGGTTCCTCCTAATGCAAGACAATGCTAGACCTCATGTGGCTGGAGTGTGTCAGCAGTTCCTGCAAGACGAAGGCATTGATGCTATGGACTGGTCCGCCCGTTCCCTAGACCTGAATCCAATTGAGCACATCTGGGACATCATGTCTCGCTCCATCCACCAACGCCACGTTGCACCACAGACTGTCCAGGAGTTGGGGGATGCTTTTAGTCCAGGTGTGGGAGGAGATCCCTCAGGAGACCATCCGCCAGCTCATCAGGAGCATGCCCAGGCGTTGTAGGGAGGTCATACAGGCACGTGGAGGCCACACACACTACTGAGCCTCATTTTGACTTGTTTGAAGGACATTACATCAAAGTTGGATCAGCCTGTAGTGTTGTTTTCCACTTTAATTTTGAGTGTAACTCCAAATCCAGACCTCCATGGGGTTGCTCAATTTGATTTCCATTGATAATGTTTGTGTGATTTTGTTGTCAGCACATTCAACTATGTAATGACCTCAGTATTTAATAAGAATATTTCATTCATTCAGATCTAGGACGTCTTATGTTTGTGTTCCCTTTATTTTTTTGAGCAGTAATATATATATATATATATATATATATATATATATATATATATATATATATATATATATATATATATATATATGCCATATTAGAATGTTAACGCTAACGTTAGTGTTCAGCTTTGTGAGCAGTAACGTTACTTTTAGTGGACCTAGCACAGGCCGACCATGTTACATTCCGAACGAGTTAAAAAACCCATTAGGAATTCTGAGTTTATTGTACTTTGTGTCCCTATGCTTAACATGGAGAGTGCAAAGTGTTAATTAGGATTACAAAGTCCCAACGCTAATTACACCAAGCTGCAGTTAAATGAAAAGTTAACCACAGCCAAGAGGTGGGGCTGACAGATTCCGCATCTGCAGAATCAGTCTGCACCAGCAGAAAAAAAATTCCAAGAAAAACAAAATTCCAGATATACTCACCTCTCATCACGAGGCGAGAACAGCGGCTCAATCCGCTTCTTTTTGCCACTGGGAGCAGAGGGGAAAAAGTCCCCCAGTCTCTCTTTGCGATCACTCCGCCGACCTGCTGGATCTCGTAAGAAGCGAGACCCTGCAGGTCATGTGACCGGCAGTGGAATCCTCAATGGAGTCCTCTGGACTTTAGCGCTGCGTTACGGGGCAGGCTGCTGGATTAGCGCCTGCCCCATATCACGCTAAAACGGGGATGCCAAGGAGAAACCTGCAGGTGCAGGTTTTCCTCTTTAGCGTCCCCGTTTTAGCATGAACTTTTTAATATGGCCCTTTATATGCATTATAGTGGCTATGATAAAGAGTGTATTATAGTGCTGAAATGATTCTGAAAATAGAAGAGAAGTAGAAAATACATGAACGTTAAATCATTTCTGGTGAGCCAAATAGAATTCGGAACTGTGCAAAACATATCTGGGTAGAAAGTAGTGAAAAGACTTGAACCAAGGCAGTGAAACCGGTTATTGTGACATACACTTTTATGGGATTTTTGATCCCAGACCCGCTGGATCCGAGCCCTTGTCCTTCTTTCCAGCCCATTTTGCTCAGCATCTTGAAACCCACGTTCTGCTGAGTCAGTCTTTTGTTGGCATACTCCGTATCTACAGGTTTCTTAAAAGAAGAAAAAAAAAAAGGAAAATCACACGTTTCATTCCACCGCATACGATTTAATCAACATTGGTATTGGAAGAAAAGTTAGTGATGTTCAATGGAGAACTGACATTAACATTGCAGCATGAAAAGGCAAAGCTGTTATATGAAAGAACATAGTATCAATTTAAATTTATTTATTCTTTTCATTTTCAGCAGAAAGCCTATTTATTTACTTTTCAGACAAAATTTGTGTTTCCCAATCTTCTAAAAATCTGTTTTTAACTTATTCTGTAACAGACCTTTTTTTTTAAAAAACCCAAAATAATTTAAAGGACCTTTTTATTATTTAGACACGTTTTAATAAATTTTTATTAGTTTAAAACACCTATTAGGAGAATAGTAGACTTCATTTTTTTTTTTTCTTTTTGCAGTTTGGCGAAATTCACCAAGGCCACTTCGACAACGTTCTCCAACTTTTTCATGGGGCTTCCGCGACTCCATTTTTCGGCACACTAAGCTGACCATTTGGTGCATAGTGAATTCACCGAAATGTCAACAAAATGGAATAGAAGTGCACCAAAAAGTGAAAAGCACTGAAATTTTGGTGCTTTGTGAATAAACCCTTAAGTGTGTTTTTGTAGTGTGACCCTGTAGGAAGGCAGTGATGCTGCATGGATTGCGTGGAAACAAAAGGTGTATGACTGCACACTCTTCTGTTGCTCAAATCATTAGAGCTTACTCCCAAACCCTGGCACCAACACCTTCTCCCAGTTGTCAGCAGACAGCAGGTTTCTATTGTTGGTCGCCAGTCGAATTTGACAGAAATGCACTTACCATCAATCTAAAACAACCAATTCCCCACTCCATATCCAAGCAGCTTAACCCCCCCTCCATTCCCCACTAACAGATAGCAATCTTTTGATGAGCATGCCATTTTCCGCTTTCTTTCTCACCTTTCTTCTATTATAGCCTCGTCCACGAGGACGGTCGTATTCAATACGTACTGGATCGTGTACTATAGAAATGGAGGAAAATTAAACACTATGATGATAAGAACATATACATCAATGGCAATGCTTAGGAAAGAATAATAAAAATAAAAAAATCAGTCTTAAAGCCAAAAAGGATGCGGGTGAATTCATAAACCACGTGAATGGTCCAGTATATTATACTCAAAAATCCTTCACTGACAACTTTACATAATAGACATAAATGGGGGAGTTTAAACTGTGGTTTACATAGTGAATGCGAATATAAAAATAACCATTATTTCACACACCGTAAAGGACTAATAGAATAACAATGGCAGATGGGAATTTGACTCCTTGCACATACCACACATTTAAATAGCCTCGAAAAAAAATGTGTGTGTGTGTACTCCAGTCCCAATCTCAGCCTCCAGGAGCCATGAAGTTTATTGTAAAGTGTGGGATTAGTTAGGGGACACTATATCAGTGAAAATCTGACAGAGGTTTTATTTTTTTATTATGATGAGCATGGGGGGGGGGGATTTTTAGATGTTAAAATTTAGAAAGCTAGCCTGATTTTTGCAGCATTATATAAAGCGAAATTCCTCTTACCCTTGGGTTCCTCCACAAGACAGACTCTTTTAGCAGGCAGCATTCCAACCTTCAATTTGGAAACCCTCTTTCGTGGCATTTGTGACCGTGCTGGGGTGGGCATTTGACTAAATGCAGCAACCTGGGAATTATCACTGTTGGGAGCTTCAGCGGCTTCACAGTCGGCATCCACGCTGGCATCCTCACTCTCATCTAGCTGGTCATCATCTGTTCTTATGTTTTCCAAATCGCCTTCATATTCAAGCATCTCCTCATCTGAAACGTCTTCTTCTGCACCTTTGAACTCCTCCACCTTACGCCTATAGAATTTGTATGCTGGGCTGTCCTTTTCACGTAAAAACCTATTTGTTTTACAGAAAAGAAAAAAGAAAAAGAAACCTGCTATTGTAACATGTTTTGTTTCTTATGCAGGTTAAATTTAAAACTACCAAACTCACCAAAACTCAGGATTGTTCACACTATTTTCCATGCTGAACTGCTCAATTTCTGGCCCCATCTGGACAACAAACTCCGCCAGTTTCACAGCTGTGTCTTTAGTCTTTTCATCAACTAAGGGGAATTAAAAAAATATATATTTTTCCAGTATCATTCCAAGAGATTGAGAAATTTTAATTTCAAAGACAAACTGTAGTATTAAAATACACAAATTGCATGTACACACAAACATATAGAACATTTTATTTATGTAGCTTTATAAACAATTAAATTATGCTCGTTCACACATATGTCCAACACCAATCTTTAAATAGAAAAATTTATTCTAAAATCTCTACTCAAACTTTGTCCATTTACATTATTAATTCACGTGTCTAATATGCACTTTGTTTTTGTTAATAAAGAAAAAACAAAGTACTACATAATGTGCCAATACTACATACGATTGACACATTACCCATTCCTATTTCAGGAGCTGGCATTTCAAACGCTCTGTTAATGAAGGAGTGCTACTTGAAAATCTGATTTTGTCTACTTCTATTATAACATTGAATAAACAATCTGATGTAGGGAATCAGAATCAACCTACCATCCAAATCCAGAGAATCGGAAGGTTCATCCGTCATATTTGCTTCCTCCGATTCAGTTTCAGAGGTTTTGGCTTGTGTAGTAGACTTCGCAGAGGCCTTGGCAGAAGCAGGCGACTTATTGCCAGAAGTAGTTTCTGTTGAAGCTTTACCAGGAGTCTTGGCAGGTGTGGAGGCAGCAGCAGGGGCCTTTGAAGTGGTGGATGGGGCAGGGGCCTTAGCAGGGGCACTGGCCGGGGTCTTACCAGGGGCCTTCGCAGGCGAGGGGGATGCGGACTTGGCAGGGGCTGCGGCCTTGGCAGGGGTAGGGGCTGCTGCCTTGGCAGGGGTAGGGGCTGCTGCCTTGGCAGGGGTAGGGGCTGCTGCCTTGGCAGGGGCAGGGGCTGCTGCCTTGGCAGGGGCAGGGGCTGCTGCCTTGGCAGGGGCAGGGGCTGCTGCCTTGGCAGGGGCCTTGGCAGCGGCAGGGGCCTTGGCAGGGGCCTTAGCAGGGGCAGCGGCCTTAGCAGGGGCAGCGGCTGCGGCCTTAGCAGGGGCAGCAGCTGGGGCAAGGGCTGCAGCCTTAGCAGGGGCTGCAACCTTAGCGGGGGCAGGGGCTGCGGCCTTAGCGGGGGCAGGGGCCTTAGCGGGGGCAGGGGCCTTAGCGGGGGCAGGGGCTGCGGCCTTAGCGGGGGCAGCAGCCGGGGCAGGAGGTGCGGCCTTAGCGGGGGCAGCAGCCGGGGCAGGGGGTGCGGCCTTGGCGGGGGCAGGGGCTGCGGCCTTGGCGGGGGCTCCGGCCTTGGCGGGGGCAGCAGCTGCGGCCTTAGCAGGGGCAGCGGCCTTAGCAGGGGCAGGGGCTGCGGCAAGGGCTGCAGCCTTAGCAGGGGCAGGCGCTGCAGCCTTAGCAGGGGCAGGCGCTGCAGCCTTAGCAGGGGCAGGCGCTGCAGCCTTCGCAGGGGCAGGCGCTGCAGCCTTCGCAGGGGCAGGCGCTGCAGCCTTCGCAGGGGCAGGCGCTGCAGCCTTAGCAGGGGCAGCAGCAGGCTTCACAAGAGTGGTGGTAGTGGTAGTAGACTTGGCAGGGGCAGAAGCAGTAGTTGAGTTATCAGCATTGTTGGATACAGCAGATTTTACAGCACTAGAGGCAGGAAGAGAGGTTTTGGCAGGTGTGGAAAGAGGTGCAGTAGACTTAGCTGGAGCTGTGCTTGTAGCAGGGACAGAAGCAGTAGCAGGATCTGATGCTGCCTTGGTGACCAGATCTTCTATTTTACAATCTGCTGCCAACGGGTTGCTTTCATTGATGCTCTCATCCATGTCTTTAATAGACACCTCCATTGGCTCAGACGTTGCTGAAGCTTTCTTGGAAGATCTGATTTTACGTTTCCTTAATTCCCGTATATTTTGCCTCCTTGAATATATCACGGATTTAAAAGCCTTTCTTTTAACTGCTTGAGCCTTCCTTGCATACAGCATAGCTCTCACCGATTCACATGCCAACTGTTCAGGGGATTTCCTGGGTTTTTTAGTCTGGACGGTATTCACACATATCTGGCCTGTAGATTTCTGGAACGCTGCTAGCTTTTGTCGATAGTATATGTATTCACTGCTTTCTTTGTCAAAAAGGAACCTAAAGGATATATATATATATATAGTTACATAAAATTGCATTACACAGAACACAACCCAAAGCGGAATTCAATTATAACTGACTATAGAGCAGAACGTTTAGAAAGATTTTGGCAATTGCTTAATTCGTTGATTTGAAAGCAAAACTAACTTGAATTTTCCCTCTTAAAAGTCTACCAAAATGTAATTATTTACTCGGCAGAGTAGGACTTGACAAATCCGTGGGTCAACCACTGGCTACAAGAAATTCACCTCCAAATCCTAAATTACTGGATTGTTCTATACAAATCTATAAAAAATGCCTGAATCCTAGCAATGTTAAACATTTGTCAAGTGGAGATTTAGGGTACTATTCATGAACAACCGTAGTTTATCGTTGATGCAGCAAGGATAAACTTCATTTCCCAAGACAAAAAGTCAAACAATGGCGGGAGAAGATGATCAATTGATGAAGCTTCTCTTGCCGCTGCTTGAATTTCCTTTTTGGGAAACGCTGAAGTTTATGGTGTTTAATCACTGACCATTCTTTCCTTACAACACAATGAACTCCAGCATTGGCGAAAGGATAATGGGAAAACATGCTTACCATAGTGCTGGCTTTTCTCCTTCTGGTTTCTCTGCTTTCATTGCATAGTCCATCAGCTGGTCTATTTGCTCTACAACAGCAGGGTCAGCTTCTTTTTTTACTTTAAGATAAAGAGTGGCAATTAGATTAGAAGCTGGGAACATTGACCTATATTGCAGGCTGCATCCATTAGAATATCAGCCAATGAGGATAGGAACCCCCCCCCCCCACACACATAAGACCATTGCATAAAAAATAAATTAAAAAAAGATTCTACACATGCTCATCGTCCAACCATATCGACTTTGAAGCTTGGAAACATCTTCCTTTGGGGCGGCTTATCTCCAGCTGGGTCTCATCAAGATAGAGGGGATATATATATCAAGATATTTTGGCACAAAAGCAGTTGGAATGTCAAGAATCTGGAAAAGAATTTCACGTTCTAACATGACAATGACTCAAAGTACACGACCAATGATCCAAGACCTCGCCTCAAAAAAGGAAAATCATGGAAAGCAGAGACCTCCTCAATCCCCTCAAAAACCTGTGGGATGATCCAAAGAGAGCTATACACAAGAGATCAGCTCAATCTGAAGGAACCGCTTTGCAAAAAGGGGGGAAAAAAAAAAAAAAAGGAAAAGGATTTCAAAGTCTAAATGTGCAAAGTTAATAAAGGGGAGTAGGGAGTGCAGACTTAAGCAATCAGGAGCTTGTAGTTCTTTTATTTAAAATGTTGTTTGCATTGCATTTTTGTTTGTTGAACGATCATATAACATATGGGATGTTCCGATTGGATCTCTATTGCTATTGTGCGAACTTGGCATTTTCTGGTGATAGTTTTTTTCTAGTTGACCTTTCCCTCGTGTCACAGATCTGCTGGGCAATTCGACTCCCAGCTGGAGTCCGGCCGCCCTTGGCAGAGACTCGTGACGTCTGCCCTGATTGCTTGTAAGACATGGAGAAAGCAGGGAAGGTGCTTCGAGCCTCCCAGCTGGAGTCCCGCCGCTTCAGCAGAGACTCGTGGTGTCTGCCCTAATTGCACACAAGACATGGAGGAAGCAGGGAAGATGCTACGAACCTCCCAGCTGGAGTCCAGGTGCCTCTGCATCACTCCCTGCCTTCTCCATAATGCGAGCAGGCAGGGGAGATGCTGCAAGTGAATGCTGTGGCCCAACAACTGCCTTTGCAATTGGACTATCGGTCCAGCTGCAGGTCCTTTGGTAACGGATAGGGACTCTGTGTCGGCTGATCCTCCATGCCACACAATTCAGATCAGAGCCCAAAAATAGTGTTTGGGACATTCCTATAACAGATGGGTAAAGACTGACATGCACATACGGTTATACCTGTCTTTACATGTCCAACCCTGAATTTTCATAAAAGGGGTGTAGCCTTTTTATATCTAAACTAGTGCTAAGGTACTATTACCCTACAGAGACAATTAACCTTGAGAGTGTCCCATAAAAATGCCTAAAATCATAATAGTGGTTCCAGAGTAAGAGATGTCATAAAAAATGCAAGCCCACCTTTTACCACAACGTCCTGGGTTTTGGAAAGCCAGAGGAAAAGAGGATGTTTGTGCACATACAGGGAAGAAAGGCCTCTCATTCTCCTACTACTGGGTTGTTGCAATAACCAGTTAAAGCTTATATTTACAGGCATAGAGATTTGTTGTTTTTTTGTGGGATAAATACAATTAACAGGCATACTTTGGATGTTATTCAAAGAGATCTTTTGAAGCTTTAGTGACACTTCTCCTGACGCTATTTGGATTTCCCTTTTGTGAAACACCGGTGTTTGTCATCTTTGCAACTTCAGCAAACACAGGTGCTCTTAGAATAAACTTCTGTGTTTCCATGTAGGAAAAAAATCATCATCCACTGAAGATCTGAGATATTGCCTTAATGGCATAAGGAAGAGTTTTGCACCGTGCTGCACCTACTTATGATCCAGAACAAAAGTCTCTCAGTGATTGAAAAATCCAACAGAAACGGGTCCCTGCGCCTAGAACTTTGTTCCAATTACCTGATCAATTATAAACTTATGTCAAGGCTGCCCAGGCATCTATGGTCAATATAAACAAGCCTTGACTGCTTACAGATAAACTGGGAAAGATCAATGATCTTTGTCAATTCACTTAATGTTATAGATGGCACTTTTCAGCTTCCTTCCTCAAAGTTTAAAGAACTGCCACTGGTTTAACACGATTTAGAAATCAGGTTTGTGAACATGGAAAATGCAGCCAGAAAGGTTGGAGCTAATGAGGACCCAGGGATCCAAAATACCTCTGACAATCTACCTGCACAGTCAATTCAGTGTTTGATTGCTGCGCGTCTATCCACCATCACTGTGCCTGCAAATGGGAAGCACATAGAAATGCCGCTGATTGCCTGCACTATGGTGCGAAGGGACTGACAGACGCAATATCTTTTCCACCATTCAGACATTCCTGCTGCAAGTGTAAGAGGCCAAAGTACCACTGCAGCTTATGTGAACTGGAGAGTTTATGTAAAAGTGCAATCATATGTGCCGAAACACACATTATATATTGTACACCAAGGCTTAACAAATCCAGGAGATTATTAAGAGTCAAGCTTTTGCACAGTATGTGATTATCAAACCCTATAATAGATCACTGAACATTATAAAGCACTGGAGTATAGAAATATTTAATGCATGGGAGGTAAAAAGAATCAATGCAAGAACCAACCTTTGCTTTCAATGGCAACCTTAGCCGCCTCCTCCTCGTGGTCCACCTCCTCTTTCAGCTGGGGGCGAGTTTTCAACCTCATTTTGTTTCCACTTTTCTTGAGCCACTCTTTCAGCTTTCCAATGAACTCCCTCCCAAAGAGAAATGAATCCTTCATGTTTGGGTAACTTGATGGCTTAATGGCTATGTCACCCAGCCCCAGTGTTTCCAAAACATTCCTCTGGCGGGACATGGTGGTCAATGCAAACGTTTGTCCTATGAGCACCATGGCCCTCCGACACAAGAACACTGTGGTTTTCAGGGCGCTGAGCAGTTGACGTCGGTCTGTAAGGATAGAGTGCTTCAGCTCATATGTGTTACATGCCATCAGCAATGGTATTACACTTCTCAGCATGCGCTGTTGGATGAGCATCATCTCTCTGTCAAAAGGCTTTATGGCCTCAAAGAAATCATTTTTGCTTCTCACAGCTTTCTTCTCCATCAGAAGGTCTAATAGTTCATTATCAATTTTGGGATTCTTCAGTGCTGGGTGACCCAAGAATTGTACAGCCGAATAACACTGGTCTAAGTGATATTTGGTCATTGGACATTTGAAGGATTCCAAAATCATCTTGCAGGCTTCCGTTTGAACCCTGAATAATGCTTTGTGCTGCTTCAAGAGGCCATAGTCGTTGGCCACGGCATTGAACTTGGACCACCGTATTAGCTGCAAGCTGCGTTTAACCAATAGGCTCTGGTCTTCTTCAGCCACAGCATGTTTCCGCTCTGCAGACTTACTTTCTTGGTGTTTAATGGAGGATTCCCCAGATTTATGACTGGCTGTACCAGAGCTACTCCCATACTGCCCCACCTTTGCTCCTCCACTTCTCTGTGGAGCTCCAATTCGTGCTTGGTTTCTCTTCCCCATTGATCCTTGTGATCTGAATTCACTTTGAACTGGGCCTGCATAGGCTGTTCGCTGTCCAAACCGTTCAGTTGGTTTTGCTGAACGGATACTCATTAAGGCATCTGGTCGAGTCATGTTGTACTCTGATGAACGCGCAGCATTACGTTCAAGCTCCCATCGCCGGCAGTCCACGTCCAAAGTAAGGATGTCACTGCGTTCTCTGGCTTTTAGCTGATCAAGGTCATTCATTCGGCGGTTTGCCGCTTCCTGTAGCAATCGTTCTTGAAGGAGAACATCCTGTGACCGCAATCTGTCTAAAAAGGAATCACCAATTCTTCCCGGAGATGTGTCCCTTCCATATTCTCGAAGCTGGTAGGATTGACGTGTAATGTCCTCTCGCCTTCTGTCAAAATCCCAGTTTCTGCTAAGAGAGTCTCGTGGGGGATCACGAAATCTTTCACTATCCCTGCCCATGGCATCATAGTTATCCATAGGCATTCTTGACACGTTCTTTGAGGGCCCTAAGTGGAAAAAGAATATCCCAGTCACTAAGATTAGGGTCAATGATCAAAGTATAATAGCATATAAAGTAAGAAAAAGGCAAACAACCGAGCTCGGTATCCGGCAAATTATATTGTGGCCCTCAAAGCGGAATAGTGTGTGCAACATGATTGTCTCTCAAAATTATTTTTTTTGAGTCAAATTAGAGGCAGAAATACATTTAATTTTAGGATCTGATATGGTGATTTTATTTTAAGTCTATATGTTTAGTCATGTATTTTAAGGTATGCTCCAATAGCTACAAGTCATGTAGAAAAGATTACAAGGAAAAATTACAAAAAATTGTCAATAGAAAGATTTAACGATTTTTCCATTTAGTAACATTTTATACATACTTTCATATATGCACATAAAAAAATGATCAAAAATATGTATTGGTACATAAGAAAGCAGATAATTACAGGGATACTATTGGGTTAAAAATGACTTTCCTCCACACTAGCCCCACTCTTTTCAACCTTTCAGTTTCCGTTAAAAAAACAAAACTCACCTAAATCTGGCGTTGGTCTCCCACCGTGCCCTGCAGAATATGACATTCTTCCAGCTCAGCGTGTCATGTGACCACACAGGATGCTCCAGCCAATACAGTGGCTCTCATTGCAACAAGGCTTTGATACCACTGGGGGGCTGATATCTGAAGTACTCCAAGCCCCGAAACGTGAGCTGATATTTTGGGCTGGACCAAGCACCTGCATTTGGATGGCTAAATTGGCCCTCCGAGCCGAACTTAAGAGAGGTGAGCAGAAAGCTTGCAGCAGTGTTACCATTAAAATAATATTAAGTGGTCACACCATGTTGAGTGTCCCTTTAATTTGAAACCAGTAGAGCGCAAAAGTGCTTGGTCATGAGCGTAAACCTTTCATGACAGGGCTTTTAATAATTTTATTTACTGGAAATAATAGCAACAAATAGATGTGTATTCTTGTATTTTCTAAAAATAATTAAAAAATAACCTTACAAAACCACTGGGACAGGACATTATGAATGGATTAATGGAATGTATTTCCCAAAGCAACTGAAAATTGAATGAACACACCGCCTGATGGTAAATAACTATGACTAAATCTTATTTCATAAATAAACTTTGAAAACAAAATTAACCAAAAAATTATGTTTAGATTTCCACAAAAAGCATTTATTTAAAAAAAAAATTATATATATATTTATTCACACTGGATATATGCAATATATATTTGCCAATAAAAACGGCATTGGCCACAGGGTGTCTCTAGCCCAGATTTACTTTTACAAATGATCTGCTTCAAGTGTGGAGTGATATTATTGCTTTTATAATTTTAAAACATGAAACGAAGGCTCATATTTGATTATCTCTTTATTAACTCACAGCAGCAAAGAAAACGAATAGAAAAACCATCTACTAACCCAATGTGGGGAGAACCCCTCCCTTCGATCCCTAGCCACCCCCTACCCCAGTCCACAGTGGGGGGGGGGGCCATGGCCGGAGCACCAATTCCTTTTTCTTTGCTGCTCCTCACAGCCAGATAAGTACTCCATTCTGCGCTCTGCCATTTTGGTGTGTTTGATGGTGTGATTTGTGAATCTTATGTTCCTGGGCCTGATCTACCCGGCTTATAACCGCATAGCCGTTTAACCCGCGGGGGTGCCGTTGGGTCTCCCACGCTGCTCTATCAACTTGCTTGCCGCTTTTTTCCCCGGGCGATCGGTGTTTCCTGCACTCGCAGCGCTGCTCTGGTCGCGGCCTTCTCCCGCTGTTGCGGGGGTGGAGCCTCCCATACTGCCGCTCTCCTTACCCGTACTCTGTGCCATTTTCTCCACGCGCTGCAGGCATTATCACACGTGCACGGAATTCACGCCCCATCCGACTCTGCTATGATGTCCCTCTCCAAGCCTGCCTCAGAGTCTCACGTGACCTCCCCTAGGTCTGAGTCAGCCAGGAGCTCCCTCCACTCCGTATCGGAAGAGCTCCCCTCCACGCCGCCAGTCAAAATCAAAAGCACGCTTTGCTGCAATGGAGGCTCTGCTGCGTTCCTCCATAGCGGACACCATGGCGTCTGCGGTGTCTTCCCTCAGGGAATCTATGGAGTCCATCTCCTCTTACAGACCCCATTTAAGGCCTCTGTACCCCCCATGCCTCCCCCGTTGTTTCGCCCATTGTGTGACCCTGTCACATCTTCCCGCTCTGTGACCCCATGTGGGTCCGACTCTCAGGCCGTTACATGGCACGTGATATTGCTCCTTGAGGGGCTGGCAACCCCGCATCACTACCCCCTGACGATGGCGAGTCCATCTTGCGCAAAAGAGCCTCTGACTGCGAGGCATACAAAGCGGTTTGTGATAAAAAGCTCAAGCCCATGGGTCGCAGCTCACTCCCAGACTACAGTGACTGAGGGTGAGGAACCCGAGCGTAGGGAGGATGACGAAGCCCTCGAGCTTCATGCCCCTGAGGATTCCAACCTTCTGGTCAAGGAGGAGCCTTACGCCCCCAGAAGCAATTCCACCACGGTCATTATTCGTGACCCACAGGGCCAACCCATGTTCGACCCCTCACAGGTTGCTAACCCCCGCTCCACTGCGTGGACGCCTCACCCGCACGTTGAACAGTGATGCTCACTTGCGCCTCCCCATGGTCCGTGAAACCCAGGCCAATCTAAGAGCAGAATGCCCTCGCCCATCCAACATGGGGAAAACCTGTGTCACCCCAGAGGTGGATTTAGATTTTCAAAAATATATTACTACCAAAGGATTGTCTCCCAAACAGGGCATTGACCACGCTTTCAGGGCGTGCGAGGACAAGGTGTTGGACGTGGCGGCCCCTCTGTTTGATGAGGCGGAAGATGCCCGTCTCCATGGTGCCACTATGGATCCGGGCATGGTGGTGGAATGGGTCCAACGCTCACTTTGCCTCCTGGGAGGCGCTAATACGGCTTTGGTCACCAAACGCAGAAAAATCAATCTTACTTAAAATGGACCCTCAACTGTCCAACATGGCTACCAAAGATATGGGAAGCGAGGCCCAAGTCCTTCTGTTTGGGGAGGCCTTCTTAAAAAAAATCTGGGGAAGTACATTTTAAACAATCTGGAGAAAGTGGAAACTTCCATAAAAAAAGGGCTTTGCCCTCAAGAGTTTTTGGGAGGGCCAGCAGTTACCGGGGCAGATCTGCCAGCAGAGCGGGTCCCTCCTGCGCTTCCAGAGGCTCCTTCCAGTCCTCCTCGCCAGGAGTTCCAGATTCTGGCTCCTCTGGTTCTCCGTTCCAGTCCCGAGCCGGCTGCTGGCGTAGTCATGGTACCCGTGGTAGAGGATCCAGTTACCCCCGACACCCTTCAAGTAAGCCTTCCACACATGATTTCAGACCACTCGGTCCAGGTTGGGGGGGGGGGTCGTCTGGGGCACTTTCCCAATACATGGGCTCGTGTCACAGCAGACCCCTGGGTTCTTCAAGCGGTCAGGGGGTACGTAATAGACTTTGCTGCGGCCCTCCCTTGCGCTCGCGCCGACCCCCACCCCTGCGCTTTTCCGCCGACCAGACGATGCTGGTCCAGTTCGAGGTCCTGACCCTCGTGCGCAAAGCCGCGACAGAGGAGGTTACGGGGTCCTCCCCAAAGTTCCTCAGCCACCTATTTCTAGTCGCCAAGAAAGGTGGGGGGATGCATCCAGTAATATATCTGAGGGACCTGAACGAGTGGGTTACGTACCAGCATTTCCAGATGGAAGGGGTCCACACGATGCGAGAACTGCTTTGACTGGGAGATTGGCTGGCAAAGTTGGACCTCAAAGATGCGTACCTGTTCGTACCGATATCGGTGGAGAGCCGTGATTTCCTGTGTTTCCCGTGGGACGGCCGCCTATGGTGCTTCAGGTGCCTCCTGTTCAGCCTTTCGTCAGCCCCGTGGTGCTTCACAAAGCTGATGAAACCGGTAGTGGCCCATTTGCGGGCTCGGGGTGCGTCTGGTCGCCTACTTAGACGATCTACTGATCATGTCGTTGTCTGATTGATCTCCTGTCACGCGGTTCTTGTGCTCTTGGCCAGATAATGAGGGTTTGCCACTCCGCCAGTTGTCGGCCAAGTTGCTGGTTCTGTTGTGCCTGATCTCTTGCAAACGTGTCAGTGACGTGTGGGCTTTGGATTTCCAGGTCAGTCCTTTGTTCCAGAGGGGGTTCGTTTTGATGCGTCGCCGAGGACCAAGACGTCTCTCACATCCGTTTTTTATCCGGCATTCCCGACTGATCCACTGTTGTGTCCGGGCTGCTGATGGAGAACCTACGTGTCACGTTCGCTGTATCGCTCACCCCTCGATAACCATGGTGTGGATCCTTTTGGACAGACCTCCAATCCTTGAATGGTCGAGACTGCTAATCCTATAGCTCCCAGTCAGGGAGAACAGACACACCAGCAATACAGAGTACAACCTTGGTATTTTAGCAGCAGGTCTCAGAACAGAACAGAACATGCACTCGGGTAGCAAGGGTTAATCTTAACAGCCGTTAAGGTGTAACCTGGATCAGGCTTATGCAAGTCGTTCATACACAAGGGTTCAGAAATGGATTGTTTACCTGACCATGCCAAGTTAGCAACAGACAGGCTCCTCATACAATCAGGGTCGGCGTTATGCAGGGTCAGTATACTCTGAGTCAGCATTATGCAGAGTCAACATACACTCAGTCTGTTCTGGGTATAGCATACATACAAGCTTGGTCAGAGGGAGAATAGTCAAAAAGGCAGTCCGAGTCAGCAACAATCGGGTTCCTCATACAGTCCAGGTCAGCAACGTAGCAATGAAACAATGAATCAGTGGCCCGAATGAACGGTACACTAGTGATGAGGGAAACAAACTCCATGTCAACGCGATGAGTTGATTTGCGCGCCCTGTCTATAAGGTCGACGGGTCCGTGTCATAATGCCGCGACCCGCCCCCTCATTAGGAGCACGAACGCCGGGATCAGCCTGTATGCTTGGCACCCGACTAGCCAGCGATGACCGCTGGGTGCCTGACCGCCTCCTGAGACCCCCCCCCAGGCGCCGAAGGTGTGACACGACGAGTCCCGTACGCGGTTGTTGCGCTCGGACCCGGTGTCTCCATTGTTCGTGTCCTTCTGCTCCCCTCACGCTCGGTCTCCATCTCTACCTTGGTGCGTTGGGCTCGCTGGTTGTTATCTTTGGCCGGCGTTGACACATCCTGTTTCGGGGCGCACTCCATGACGGGCGTGGCTGCGTTCAAGGCTTTCTTGGCAGGTTGTAGATTGGAGGATATTATGAAGGTGGCGGATTGGAAGAGGGATTCGACTTTCCGCACCTTCTATTTTTTTCGGCAGGTTCCGCACTGGTCGGAATGGTTGTTGCGCTGAACAAGCTAATATGAGCCTCCGAGTCGTGTTTTAAAATTACCAAATTTTCCTATCCTGTGACGGAAAGTTTGGATTTTAATAAAGACTCGGAGGCGAGTATTTCCCTCCTCGCCCACCCGTTGTGGGGCACTTCGTTCTCCCTGTACTTTGTTTTTGTTTTCTGTGGGGTTCGGGGCGTCCGCGTACTGCAGCGCTTTTGCGCTTACTGAGTGACTGTGTGTGCCTGCTACGGATTTGGGGGACCGGTGTTCTCCCGCTGTGCTGACCTGGACTTCGGGTCTGTTTCCCTTTCAGGGCCTTGAACCATTTCTCGGATATTTTGTATGTTTCCTGCCTTCCCTTGAGACCCTTCTACTTTTGATCGGCTTCTGTTGAGCTGTTCGGATCGCTGTCAAGAGGAATTGGTGCTCCGGCCACTCCCCTCTATGGACTGCGGTGTGGTGGCTAGGGATCTAAGGGAGGGGTTCTTCCCACATTGGGATACTAGATGTTTTTTCTATTAGTTTTCTTTGCTGCTGAGAGTTAAAAAGATAAGCAAATACTTGCCTCTGAGTCTTTATTAAAATCCAAACTTTCTGTCACAGGATAGGAAAATTTGGTAATTGTATTGTGTCTTCAAGAGGTGCAACAACTAAAATTGATAATAAGCGAATATGAGATTAATTGACAACCAATGTCAATACTGATTAGCAAAGCACACACCCTACATACACCCTGTGAAGCTTCATTCATTGGCTATGGAGCGAGCTGTGCTCGAAGGGAGACCAGGAGCCCCTTGGGTTCAGCTTTCATGAACGCCAGCGTATTTGATCAGTAACTGGTAATGTGTTGGTTTTTAATAACTTGCATTTTATTACTTTGTATTTCTGGAACAACTGTGACAATTCAATGTTCTTGAACCCAGGACATACTTTAAAACGAGAGAAATGTCAATGTATACTTCCTGGTAAGATACTTTCATAAATAAATAAATAATACATTCCTTTTCATTGCCCCGTATTTTGTTTGCAGTGTGTACGACCCAGAGACTACAAGGACCCATTTACAGATTGGACACCGATTGTAATTGCTTTGCAAGGAATGTATATATTTTATTACTCTACCTGTTTATACAAAATGTGTCTAATGCTTCAAAATTTCGAGTTTTTTCTTCATAGGAGTTGCAGATTTACGATTTACATGCAGGATATAGATTTTGTACTATAAATCTATTGGTATATCAGGGCTCAAAATTTCAAGTCCTGAGCTACTAGCCAGGCCTTAAGAGTTACTTGCCACCAGTTACCTCGCCTAACACCTACCCTGCCCTTAACTCCACCCTTAAAAGCACCCTTTTAAATTATCTTATGAAATGACATTTGAATGTTTTATTCAGAAGTTACAAAAAAATAATAATATTAATACCCAGACATCAGTCACAGTTACATTAGACCCAAGATACATGTATACCCAGACATCAGACCCAGCATTGCTGGCCCGACCATGGATACCGTTGGAGCCGTGGCTCCAAGTGGCAAATTCCAGGGGGGTGGCGTCATATTTTTTGTTTTGCCGCTGTTGCCCTCTTTTTTTTCCCCCAATGCATCCATACTTGTCTCAGAGGCAGCTGTGAGGCCCATCGGAGGATGGCGGAGAGTGACTGCACCGATACACAACGCCAGGAGTAGAAGGATGGAATAGAAATCAGGATGTGCAGTGCACCACTTGGGTGGTTCTGCAGTGGCAGGCTGGCAGCTCCTCTCTGGACAAGATACATGCACCACCAGGACCCAGGCAGGTTAGAAACTTGCCTGTATGACTTTGCGGCTGCTTTCTCTGTCTCCCTGGGTGATCACCTGCAGCAGCCTATCCCAACGACACCCGACTCAATGACAGTCTGGCTGGCCTGAACAGCGGGAAGCAGGAGGAAGAAGAGGTTCTTTTCCTTCTTCTGGTTCCCACTCATCAGCTAGTCACTCAGTGCTCAGTTTGGTGCCGAAGTTCCAGGACTCACCCCTGTGCTTCCAGCAGCATCCAGGAGAGAGGGGGGGGCAGTGACAGAGTGAAAAGAGAGGCAGGGACAGAGGAGAGGAAGACAGATTCACATCCTGTGCTGGCCATGTCTTTCAGACGCACTCAGTATCGGGTCGGGCTTCTCCTTATGATTTAGCTGCACAGCTCCAGCCAGCATCCTCGGTCCTCCTCTGTGACTGCTGACACAAAGCTGAACAGCTCATGTTTCAGGGCAGGAGGAGGTCAGGGCTTCCAGCAAGCCATCGGGGATAAAAAAAAAACCCTACAGAATAAAACTAGTGTGTCCTGAGGGAACGTGAGCAGTTCATTCTCCCAACATTAACAGGAGCACTGCAATGAATTAAGGGCTGCCAAAAATCTTGTGTTGATTACCTCTCACAACAGCAGTCCTTCCAGTTATCCCCCTTTAGCAGGTTATAAGGGGCCAGAAAGCAAGGAGTCTTTTTCTATGCTTGCTTACTGTAATTTACTTTACAGTGCCTTGCAAGATTTATTTTTGGATGTACTATTTGAAGTAGTTGTTTCTTTTGTCTTATGCTCGCCACGGTTATTTAACACATGCTACCTTTTACCTTAACCCTATAGTGACCAGGCGGTTTTACCATTGTGAGTCCGAAAGTGCCCACTGCTGTTTTTAAATTTCTGCGCTGTTTGCGTTTAGGTCTAATTTTCCTCTTAGTCGTTTATGGAACCCACACATATTATATACCGTTTTTCTCGCCATTAAATGGAATTTCTAAAAGATACCATTATTTCCATCATATTTTATAATTTACTATAAAAAATGTATGAAAAATGAAAAAAATAAATAATGGAAAAACACACTTTCAGACAGACAATGGTAACATTGTCTGGTCACTAAGGGGTTAAATAGAGGACATAAACATGCTGCTGGGGACTTCTCAATGTTTTAAATAGATACATGCATCACTTAAAAGGAACACTCTAATCAACCCCCCCCCCCCATTTTTTTTACATTAAACTATATCTATTTCCTCAATAAATGGGTAGGAATTTTTTTTCTTTTCTTTCTGTAATACTTACCCTAAAATCCACTTGTTTCCAAGGGCGTCTTTTTCCTTTTTTTTATACTCACCTCCCTCCTCTTCCGCTCCCGTCCTTCTAAATCTTTCATTTGGCTAATGGTTTACGTGAGAAGCGCGCATGCGCGCCTCTCACGTAAGCCAACCAATCAGCAGGCTTCCTCTCGGCTCCATCTTTGATTAGTGTCGCGCGCAAGAGTATGCGCTCAACACTAATCCTCAGCCGCCAGCTACTGCGGCGAGTTGGCAATAGTCGGCAGAAGCGGGAAATATGAATTCCGCTCAGCTGACTGACAGCTGCGAGGGCGGAGTAAAGTCCTCCACGTCTCTCAGCTGTTTTCAGCCGATCGGCTGAGCGGAGGGAGGGGGACAGGCAAGGGCATACTCAGAGCATCATGACCACCTAAAAAAAAGCTTAGGTGGTCGTGTTGCCTAGAGTATCCGTTTAAATTTGAATCCTGATAACAAGTGTCCTTATCCTCTTACTGTCTCTATACAATGGGTACTCTGCAAATAATGACAAAGTAGCAACTAAACAAAACACAAAATGGAATAAAACATACCCTCTAGTTGAAATTCCTGTAAGGTTTCAGTGATTGCCTGGTCCAGGCTTATCCGGTACCTTTTCACCTTCTCCTGTACCACGGCATCAAATGTTTCACGTGTTATGCGCTGGCTCGCCATACTTGTACCTTTACTAAATACCTGTTGGGAAGCAAATACATGGTGCTTATTCTAAATGGAAACGTATGGCAACGTTGCCTGCAATACACAACAAACACAAATTGTAAAAAAAAATAAGTGTGTTTGAAAGGAGATCACAAGGTAGCCAATATTCCCCATTCACTTTAATATACTTAAAAATTCTGTCATGCATCAGAAAGGTTTTAAGGCATGAATGTCCTACAGAGCGGTGATGTAATAATCTTGTCACGCAGCTTAAACCAAGCTGTGCAGCCACAGCTGGTGATGAGGCAGGTTAATGCTGTGGCTGAGTGCCAGGGGCTGACTGTCAACTTTAGGCCCAAGGGGCAAGTACAATCCAGAGGCCCGTAGCGCAGCAACTTGGGCCCTTGTTTAAATAAAAACAAACACAGGAAGCAAATTTTGTAATAAATAACATTGGGCCCATCCCTTTCCTTCTTTTTTTTTTACAACCCCACAGCAGGTCCCTCATTTATTGTCCCACACAACAGGCAGGTGGTCCCTCAATATATTGTCCCCATACAGCAGGCAGGTGGTCCCTCAATTTATTGTCCCCATACAGCTGCTCCATCCCTCTGCACTCGCCGCCTGCTCTGGGCGCACTGACCTGCACTGCAGCTCCCGCTCAGCGCTGGCTCTCTAATGGGCCACCTCTGTAATCGCCGGCCGCCGCCGCTCCTCAAGTGGGTCCTCTGGAGGCCCCCGCGGGCGGCCTTCTACAGTGCCTGTTTAGAGGGCCGGGTCTGCCTGATCCAGCCAGCCCGAATCGCATACGGACTGGATCAGGCAGACGTGGCCCTCTAAATAGGCACTGTAGAAGGCCGCCCGCTGGGGCCTCCCAAGGACCCCTTCAGGAGCGGCGGCTGGTGATTACAGAGGAGGCTGATTAGAGAGCCGGGGGCTGACCGGGAGCTGCAGTGGGCAGCGCGCCCGGAGCATGCCCCCCCCTCGTAACACCACTGGCCAGGAGTGTCGGATGAACGGATGATCCGACACTCCCAGCGCAGAGACTTTGGGCCCGCCAGCCACTGGATACCGATCCGACGGCTGGCAACTGTGCTGCCCCCCTCCCCCCCGGCTGAGGCCCCGGTACCTGCACCGGCGATTGTTCCCTGGGAGTCCCAGTCCTCCTCGCAGTTCCGATTCCGGCACTGCACAGCGTCCACATGCTGAGGCTACCCCGACGTCAATGCCTGTCGACCGCGCCCGGCACGCTAGCATCACGTGGATGAGGCTGCGGCGCTGCGAGGAGGCATCACGTGGGGGGCGGCGCTAACGCTTCTGCGCAGCCGGCGAGAGTAAACAGTGACACCACTGATGCCAACTGTGGCAGCCCCCCCCCGGCCCAGTCCGCCCCTGAGTGCCTTGGCACCTGAGGCCCACCAGCAACAAAGTGTAAGTTTGCAGTACATTGGATTACTGTGACAGTCAATAACAGGAATCACTTGAGCTGTGCAATTATCACTTTCTCAAGGATAAAATTGAAATCCTAGGCATACGCAGACAATTTATATTTAATTACTTTTCTTCAGCTACATTAAATATGCATTGTTGAAAAAACTGCATAATAAATTTAAAATAAATATATCATCAATTTAACCACTTGGCTGCTAAGGACGCGCTTAGCACGTCCTGCCAAGTGCTCCTCCTGTGCTATGGACGCACTGAGCGCATCCAAGCACAGGAGGCAGCAAGCGGCCGGGATTCCGGCCGATTGCTGGCCCCCCCTGGTACGGGCTGACATCTTGGATGTCAGCCCAGCATACCGGCACCCCGGCGGGGACGATAGATGTCATTGCGCCAGCGCAATGACATCTATTTCAGCCCCCCCCCACGTCGATGTTGGCCAAGCTTCCGGGAACTCCCCCTGACGACTGGCGTCATCGTGCATAGCGCGATGTCAGCCCTGGAGTTAACCCCTAGTAGCCACCAATGGTGGAGATAGGGGGTTCCAATGAACCCCCTATCTCCCGATCCGTGGAAGCTAGAGGTTAATGTTTGGTATCGTTCGATCAGCCAGGGCATGGCCTTTCCAACGATACCTTTTACATGGTCATGTTTGGTAATAAATAAATAAAAAATAGTGCAGCAATATTGTTGCCATTTCAATTATAATGTGAACAATGAAGCTTCACTAACGAAGTTTGTATGGGGTGCGTTTGTTAAAAATCGCGGAATTTTCCCCCCAACAAAATGTAACCAGACCCCATTTCTAATTTTTTTAACAAGCGCAACTCATAGAAAGTATAACCGCAAATGCTTGCATGTTAAAATGTGAAAAAAAAAAACACTTTACACATTGTAAATTATTGAAAATTTTAATTTTATTGCATTTTTTGTTATAATATACAGACAGGACATGACGTATACATATAATAATGATATACTATGAATCTGCCGAGTCTGCCGGAAAGAACGATATATAATATGTCTGGGTCATATAATAAAATAAGGCTTCAAAACGCAGTTAAACATGATGAGCGAAACCAGTAAAAATGAGCTCAGCACACAGGAGTGAAATGCCTCAGCAGCGAAAGGGTTAAAGCCCGCACTATGAATAATGGTGATATATATATATATATATATATATTACACACACCCCAACGGATAGCCTGTGAAAGCCAACTCAGTCAATAGTTGTCTTAGTGACAAATTCCATATATATGTATAGCAAAAACCAAAAACAGGGATGCACATAAGGACTTCGATAAAATCAATAAAGTTTAATGTTCATACATACTAAAACATAGTTCCTGTCAGCTTGCCCGATGTTTCGGCTCTTTGTGAGCCTTTATCAAGGTTACAGGTAACAGTTACAAACCAACATATTTATATAGAAAAGCGTCATAACTCACCCAATAGCCACACGCTATACTGGGTGCTGCCGGACCGCATGGATTCGGCGTGCAGTTCCGGACGTAATGGCTAGGCGGCACGCAACAAAGTATTCCTATCTGTTTATGATATAATGAATAGGACAATTGTACAAATTATGATAACAGAGGGCAACTGTCCTATTCATTATATCATAAACAGATAGGAATACTTTGTTGCGTGCAGACAGTTTCCATCCACCACACCTTATCAAATCCCTACCCATTTCACAATTTCTACGTGTTATGCGTAACGATTCCAATGCACAACACAAGACCATTTAAATTGAAGAAAAGTTCCAGCGGTTTCTAGCCAGAGGTTATACCTCTGATACCTTAGATCAAGCATACCAACAGGCACTTACGAAATTTAACAATCAAGAAGTTAGGAATTCCAAGCATGATTCACGTATTTTTCTTTCTATGTCCTATCATACTCTTAGTCACAAGTTCTCTCGAGCCATTCGTATAAATTGGTCACTTTTTCAAGGTTACAGAACATTACCTAAAAAGTTTTCCCTAGCCCCCATGATCAGTTATAGGAGATTGCTTAATATATCTGCGCTATGGTAGTGAAAACTGATCCCATCGCTTCTTATGCCACACGTTCCAATCCAGTGAAACCTGGGTGTTTCCTGATGTCCCAACTGTGTCACTTGTAGCCATAGGACTACTACAACTACTTTTCCACATCCCTCTTCAGGGAAAAGCTTTAAGATTCGTCATTGCGTTACACATACCACTGATTATGTGATATACTTGATTACTTGTCCATGTGGTCTTGCATATGTAGGCAAGACTGATCGACCATTGCGTGACAGGATTCGAGGTCATAGATCTAACATCACCACAGCTTTCCACAACGGCCACACCGATAAGCCGGTGGCCAAACATTTTTTAGAATTTAAACATCAACTTACTACCTTGAAAGTCAATGCCATTGACCATGTGCCCCCTCTGATAAGGGGAGGGGACCGCTCGCGAATATTGTTACAAAGAGAAACTTTTTGGATAAAAACTTTAGATACCACTTCACCTAAAGGCCTTAATGAATATATTTTGTATACTTCTTTTCTTTTACCTAGATAGTTATTGTTCCTAGCATAGGTTAGTCTCTAGAGTTTATATTTACACATGTACTGCCCCATTATTTATAGTGTATTCGCACACTTTTTTCACTTTTTTACTTGATCATCTTCCACAACCATATTTTTGAGTTCACCTGTTCACTTTTTGCATTCACCTTTTCACGCTTACATTATGACACACATCTAATATGGCTTTTTAACCTTTACACTAGTGATGCACGATACCATTTTTAAGACTGAGTACGAGTACCGATACTTTTTTAAAAGTACTCACCGATACCGAGTACCGATACTTTTATTTTATGTCATGTGAACGCTTTTCAATAAGAACAGACCTCATAAAAATGCCCCCAGCTCACATGTATATATCCCCCCCGAGATATATATATATATATATATATATATATACAGAATGCCCCCACCTCTCATGGAGATTGCCGGGCTCCGAGCGCTCTTCCTCCTTCAGTGTCCACCGGCAACGGGTTGCAGCCCGGCTTTGCCGGTGGACACTGTAGGAGGAAGAATGCTCGGAGGGAACGTCTGCCCCACGGATGCCAGACGCAGGGCTGTAACGTGGCCGCCGGGCCGTGGAGGCCTTGGCCTTGCCTCCAGCCGAGATCTCGCGGGAAGCTCCCGCGAGATCTCGGCTGGAGGCAGTGTCACAGCCTCCACTGCCCGGCAGCCGCGTCACAGCCCTGCGACCGGACCCTCCGCTAGGTTAGTATTGCGGCCTGCCGGAGGGGAACGCTGGCCGAGTGCTTTTCATGCACGCGGCCAGCTTCCCCAGCCCCGTGGATACCGGCAAGCCGGCCAAGCTCCGGCTTCCGGTATCTAGCCATTTGCACGAGTACCAAGTACTAGGGGTCGACTGATTATCAGATCTACCAATATTTTGGGCCGATTTTGGGGTTTTTTGAATTTATCGGTGTTCAAGTCCCCGATATTACCGATTTCTACTTGCCGCTCCCCAGCGCGCTCGGTCACTGTGAAGCGCATGCAATGTTCTTGTTCCGTTGCAGGAGAAGCCGACCAATGAGGAGCTACGCCGCCCACCACATGGTCCTCGCGTCAGCATATCCAGAAACCCTGCCCCTGCATGCAGATCTCGGAGAGAGCAGGGTAAGACACGGTCACCGGCCTGAAAAAAAGGTTTACTGTATGTTTAACTGTATAATCGCTAGCTGGCTGTTCCTTTTTAAGTAATTACAACCAGGGTGTGCTGCTGAGTGCTCTGCTCCCTTTACTAGCCCCACGCAGTCACACACTAACCAACCCCACTAGCTGCAGCAGCTCCCCCTCCTTCCTCAGCTCCATCTTTAAAGCCCCGTTGCTCCGTCCACTGACTCCATCCATAATGAGCAGTTACGACCCGGGACACAGCACTGCAACCCAGAGCTCAGCTTGACCTGAAGCCCCCTTAAACACAGCCCTTCCTGAAGTTCAACCTGCAGCAGGTGAAGAAAAAATGGCCCACAGCTGCGTGTGTGCACTTCAGTCTGCAGTGCACACACACAGCTGTGGGCCATTTTTTTTTCACCTGCTGCAGGTTGAACTTCAGGCAGGGCTGTGTTTAAGGGGGCTTCAGGTCAGGCTGAGCTCTGGGTTGCAGTGCTGTGTCCCGGGTCGTAACTGCTCATTATGGATGGAGTCAGTGGACGGAGCAACGGGGCTTTAAAGATGGAGCTGAGGAAGGAGGGGGAGCTGCTGCAGCTAGTGGGGTTGGTTAGTGTGTGACTGCGTGGGGCTAGTGAAGGGAGCAGAGCACTCGGCAGCACACCCTGGTTGTAATTACTTAAAAAGAAACAGACAGCCAGCTAGCGATCTACAGTTAAACATACAGTAAACTTTTTTTCAGGCCAGTGACCGGGTCTTACCCTGCTCTCTCCGAGATCTGCATGCAGGGTCGGTCGACCCCCTAATTTAATGTTTAAAATATGTTCAGTTTATACCAGATTTGTGTGAAATTGTGTTAGTTTTCAAAAATTTAAGTGCACAGAATATCGGCCCCTGATATCGGTTATCGGCCAGAGAGACGGCCGATAATCGGTATCGGCCTGGAAAAAAAAACATATCGGTCTATCCCTACCAAGTACTCGTGCAAACAGCAATATCGGCACCTAGTATCGTTGCATCCCTACTTTGCACATATTGTCGTCTTTCAAAAGAGACATCATAATTTTCACAGGGTTTATCAGAGATCTTTATTCACATACACGCAGTGTATTAGTTACATTTAGGTCTTTTAGGTGATAATATGTTCGTGGTATTGTGCTTACTATCGTTGTCATTAAGTTTTATTCCAGAGCAGAAAAGCTGCTTGTTCTGAGATCGTTTGTAACATTATTATATCAATATGATATTGTTATTTTTTCTGCTGTTCTCTCACCCTGGTCCTTTGATTTTAACTTTTTGTGTTTCTATGGCAACCTGTAGCTCGGCATACACATGCCGCCTAGCCATTACATCATCAACTGGCGCGCTTGCCGGAACTGCACGCCGAATCCATGCGGTCGGGCGGCCCCCAGTATAGCGTGCAGCTATTGGGTGAGTTATGAACCTTTTCTATATAAATATGTTGGTTTGTAACTGTTACCTTGATAAAGGCTCACAAAAAAGCCGAAAAGTCGGGCAAGCTTGACAGGAACTATGTTTTAGTATGTATGAACATTAAACTTTATTGTTTTTATCGAAGTCCTTATGTGCATTCCTGTTTTTGGTTGTATATATAATATATATATATATATACACATACATACATATACATACATACACACACACACACACACAAAATAAAAAGGATCTGCCAGCACTCTGGGATTTCCTCTGGTATAAAACTTTATTCATCCACAGTTTAAAAGTCAACGTTTCGGTTCCTCAAGGGAACTTTCCAAAGGACAAAACACACACACCCATACATATATACACACAGAGCTCTCTATTAGCATACCTCAATACAGAATGCACCTGTAAACATGTAACATAATGACTACATTTCCTCCATATTTATTTTTCTGTTAATCTGTATATTTGGTCCTGTGTTAATATCTTGCATTTTACTATTTTGTATTTCTGTAACCACTCAATGTTCTCGAACCCAGGACATACTTGAAAACGAGAGAAATCTCAATGTATCCTTCCTGGTAAAATCCTTTATAAATATAATATAATATAATATAATATATATATATATAATGTGTGTGAGTTAGTGTGCTATTCTCTTATTCTGCACACTAACTCACTATGTTTCTCCTGATGAAGCTGCACGTAAAGCAGTGAAACATGTAGAGTTTATTGGAGTTTTTTGTTTTACACGTAGCCTTCCTGACAATAGAGTAGTTAGGAACCAGTTAACTACAGTCTGAGTGAGCGCTCACAGACATGGGGGGGGGGGGTCGCTGTAGTTTACATGCACAAGCTTCCAGCGAGCGTTTCTTAATTTATGCTTTCTGGTTTACAACACAAGCTTAGCTAGACCTATACCTTCACTTTGTTACGATCCTATCAATACAGACCCACAAATGCCTGTTTCCTCCTTTCTAGTGGCATGAATACTGAGCAATAGCTGCTATCTCTACTGCTGTATGTACTTTTAGGAACCATAGTGCAAGTTATTTTTATGTGTGCGTCTTATTGCATAGTCTATTTCTTACATATCAGGACCTGGTCCTGTGCCAGAGCACCGTTAGCACCTTTAGCTTTTTTTACAACTTACTTTGTGCTCTGGTGTTTTAGGACTTTTTTTCTGTGCAATGTGCACATGGCATCTATAGCGGATTGTTTTACAAATGTTTTTGTGACTCTCTTGTGGTCTATCATTGCCGGGATTTCTTCCTGCACAACGTTGCATTTAGTACCTATTGATTTAGGTGTATTGGTGTGATATTTTTGTAGTTTCTCTTTTTGTGTGTATCGCTGTGTGGTTCGTGCCAATACCTCATGCCTTCCTAGATGCAGATTTTACTTCTATTTGATTAAACGTTAAGTTTTATACCTCTCCCTATCAGCCTTTTGTATACATTTTGAATGTATACCTTCCCTGGTGGTTATCAGGCTGCAGTCTATGGTTATTTGAATGAATGGATTGTCACAATATTAAAAGGATAATTATGGTTAACTGGAAAGTTTAGAAGGTTCTTTATGGCAAATTCATTTTTAATTCTTGTGACAGACTCAGCGGTCTCTGGGGCAGTTGGAGGAGCCTGAGGGCTAGCCTCCTTCCTACTGACTATGGACCAAGGTGCTACCTGGGGTTTGCCAATGTCACAAATCTAATAAAAGTTATGTTTTAATTGAAGTATCTATAGGGACATCTGTGTGTGCACCACTCGTTTTAGTATTGACTTATGATTTATTGCTTGTTTTGGCTTTAATCCTGTGTCTCCCTATAGCTCACAATATTAGGTCTGAATCAACGTGTTTGTGACTGGATTTCCAGTTTATTCTTCTGGTGATAATGAATAATTTCACTAAGGCTCAAATAACCAATCGGTTGGTTGATTAATCGGTCTGTGTACAGCACTCACTGTTAAGAGTCAGACTGAGATAAACGTTAATAATCTCAGACGCTGCTTCAAAGCTGATTGGAGAAGACGTGCAGCTGCTTTACTCTATGATTTTGTTCTAGGGTTATGTCAGATATAACCAGCTTCTATTGAGTTTACAACAGTAGCAAAACTACAGACCCTGGGATAGTACAGCCACTGAGTGGTTGGGGTTGTACCGCTGATGTTTTAGCATTACTTGGAATTGGAGTCCTCTGCCACCACTCCACCCTCCCTCTGGTCCGTAAGTGCCATGCCAGGGATCCCTTGAAAAAAGGCTCACAGGCCGTAACATCGGGGTGATTTTCCTGGTTATTTGAGACCATTATGCCAATAACCTGTTAGGTGTTCACATAGCGACCATCAATGTTTTATGTTGCTGTATTTTTCTTTTAACCCTTTCCTGAACTCGGGCTGTCCACCCAAAAGCGCATCAGCTGTATGGGCGGGCCTAAGGAGAGGCCCGCCGCAGCACCTGAGTGGGGGGGCATACTAGTACACCCTGTGGCGGGTGCCATCTGCCTGTCATTAAAGGGGTAAATGATTATAGTGTATCTGGGCTAGCTTATGGATAAGCCTTGTTGCTATGTGTATCACAAATTGCTATTAAGTTGCTAGCACCCATTACCTATATCCAGTTGTCATATGGTTTGATACATTTTTTTTTATACAATGCTCACCCAAGAGCTTATCTCCCGCCTTGACTACTGTGATCTCCTCTCTGGCCTTTAGGCCGGGTGCACACGAGCACACACAGAGTGGAAGGAACGTCCGTGAGAGTGGACGTTCCTTCCACTCAACACCCACCTGCCCCCCCCTCAGCGCTGCAAAAGCGTGTGACTGGCCCTGTCGCAGCATAACATAACATGGCTGCGCCGGTGTGTGCACACGGGCGCACTAAGTGCGCTTGTGTGCACCCGGCCTAAGAGATCGCAGATTCTCCCTTTGGAGAATGTTATGAATTTGCCAGGCTCATCCACCTCACCTCACGCATCTGTCGTACCTCTCCCCATTTGTCAATCTCTACACTGGCTCCCGGTTTCCTTTAGAATCCAATTCAAAATATTGGTGCTCACGTACAAAGCTCTCCATAACCGCGCCCCTACCTACATCTCCTCCCTTACTGAAAGGTATATTCCGTCCTGACCACAGAGAGCTGAACTTGACCGAAAATGCACCGACCAGTGAATTTCCCCGTACGGTGCACTTTCGGGGCCATTCGGCTACTCATAAAGCAGGCAGTTCACCAAATTATGGTGAATTGCATGCAAATACAACACAACACCTGTTCGAGGGCAGTGAAATCCCCATAGAGAAGCAATGGTTAATCTATTCACAGACACCAAACAGCATTGAAATGTCAGTGAAATGCCCTGATTTTCAGTGGTTTCATTCGACAGGTTTAATCAGGCCAATCCCCTAGGTTTCAATGTTAAATATATTCCCATTTTTATTCAATATCTAATAAACGGTTTATTCTTTTAATTTGCAGCAAAGTCTATTTCTTAAGGCTGTTTTAACCCTTTCGCTGCTGAGGCTTTTCACACCTCTGTGCTGAGGTCATTTTTACCACTTTCGCTCATCATGTTTAACCGCGTTTTGAAGCCATATTTTGATATATGACCCAGACATATTATATATCGTTCTTTCCGGCAGACTCGGCAGATTCATAATATGTCATTATTATATGTATACGTTATGTCCTGTCTGTATATTATAACAAAAAATGCAATAAAATATGAATTTTCAATAATTTACTACGTGTAAAGTTTTTTTTTTTTACATTTTAGCATTTGCGGTTATATTTTCTATGGGTTGCGCTTGTTAAGAAAACTTTGAAATGGGGACTCGTTACATTTTTTTTGGAGAAAATGTCGCTATTCTTAACAAACGCACCGCATACAAAAATCGTTAGTGCAGCATCATTGTTCACATTATAACTGAAATGGGAACAATATTGCTGCATTAACAAAACAAAAAAAAATTCTAGATAAAAAAAAAAAAAAAAAACTTTTTCATGGTCATGTTTGGTATCGTTGGAAAGGCCAGGCTCTGGCCGATCCAACGATATCAAACATTAACCCCTAGCTGCCACGGATCTGGGGGTTCCAATGAACCCCCTTGTGAAGGAACCGTTCCCTTCCGTCTGTCCTGGCTCTCCAGACACCCCTTCGTTGCGGTCAGCCCAGCTACTGGGAGCGCTGTCCTCAGCGCCTCGAGTGGCTTGACCTGCCTGCTTCTGTTCCTCTGCCCTGGAGCCGTTAGGAATCTCCAGAAGGCCGCTCTCTGCCTTCTGAGGGTGAGTGTGGAGTGTAGCGTAGTTTGTAATAAAGACACCAGGCGCGGCTGTATGCTTTAAAACAGGATCCTCTCTCTCTGAGCTCTGAGAGTTCTCTGACTTTTTAATGAACAAAACGCCACCATTTATGCTGAAGTCCAACAGTCATAATTTACATACCCATACTAATTACATTAGGTCAGTTATTTACAATAAACATTATTTACATTCTCTTAGCCTTCAGCTCACACA
Source organism: Leptobrachium leishanense (assembly GCA_009667805.1). NCBI lineage: Eukaryota > Metazoa > Chordata > Amphibia > Anura > Megophryidae > Leptobrachium > Leptobrachium leishanense. The sequence goes on along the minus strand of CM019063.1, from coordinate 266,872,853 downwards.
ACATTTGTATATCCATTGTTCTAACATATCAGATTAAACACACACTATCAGAGATCGCTTGAATTAAACATGCAGCTAGATAATGGGAAAAGCCCTGGTGCATAAATTACACAGCAGTAAAGCTTGTTTACTGTCTACACAAAAACACATTTACCTACAGGAATATAAGTATTTTTAAAACCAAAGCTATGCCATTTTACACTAAACTAAATTAAACTAAAACCAAACGATGTAAAATATATTTAAAAACACACGATATAAATGAACATAAAGTCTCTTGGGATTTGAAGCATGGAGCGTTACATCAGCTCCATGACACCCCTATCTCCACCATTGCTGGCAGCTAGGGGATAACTCCAGGACTGGCGTCATCATGCTATGCGTGATGACGCCAGTCCTCAGGGGGAGTTCCCAGACGCTTGGCCGACATCCAAGATGTCGGCCAGCTCCGGGAGAGGATGACGATCTGGCGCTTTTCAGCGCCGAATCGTGATCCGGTGCCCCAGGGGTTAATGACAGCCACCGTTTGGAAGGGCAGGCTGTGCCCTTCCAAACGGTGCCTGCCTTAACTCTGTGACCCCCCCCCCCGGTGATCGGGAGGGAGAGAGGTCCAAAGGACCTCCCCCCTCCCTTTCAGGCACCTCCTCCGCACACACGGGGGCGCCTGAATTAGATGTCATCGCGCCGCCGTGATGACATCTAATGACCCCGCCGGGGTCCCGGAGTGCTGGGCTGACATCCAAGAGGTCAGCCCGCCCCGGGGGGGCACAGCAATCCGGCGGATTGCAGCCTCCTGTGCATGGACGCGCTCAGCGCGTCCATAGCACAGGAGAACCACTTGGCTGGACGCGCTGAGTGCGTCCATAGCAGCCAAGTGGTTAAACATTTTTCGGCAAAAAATAATTTCCGATTTTTTTTTTAAATAGGTGGGGTTCTCTGTAACAGGCATTTTTATCATTATTCATAGGATCTTATATGTAAATTCCAGACATTTTCCTCCAGTAGTTTTTTTTTTTCCACACAGCGTTTCAAATTCGACACTTTTCAATAGTTTTGTTGGTTTTTTTTATACCTCATTCGTCTGCTTTTTCTGGTCGGCGCAGTGTTTGGCAGATCGTCTGCTTTTTTTTCAGGCGCATTTGGCTTATCTGTGGCATTTCGGATCGCATTAGCAGGGGTTTTCTGCAGATTTTTGGATTCGTTCCCTGCACTTCAAGGACCCCGCAGTGAATAGATCACAGTGTCAGGGAATTTGATTCCCCTTAGTGCGAGGAACGAAACAGCAGTGAAACGATGTGAATAAATCTGATAATGTATTCATGGTCTAGTCTAGACTGTAAGCTCCTATGAGCAGGGCACTCTACACCTCTTGTTTCCATCTTATGTCCGTTTATATGTATTTCGTTCCCTTTGGTTATTTGTAAAGCGCTGCGGAAACTGTTGGCGCTATATAAATGACCACAATAATAATAATGAGGATGATGGGCAGTGCGTGAAAAATGCAACCCCGCAGTTTGTGGAACTCATGTGCTGCTGTTAAGAAATCTGAGGAATCCCACGTGACCTGCCTCAGGGAATTAGATCTCTCTAGTCCTGTGCAATATGCGTTTTACATGTTACAGGGCAGCATTTTAACTGTGCTATCCACAAACAAGAAATAATAATTCGTGTCCAGGAAAATAAGGCCGATCTGGCAACAGACTGCCCAGGTAAGCTGCTTTGCTGGGCGCAGGGCGCCTTGGGCCTACAATGAGAACCGATGAGTATCATGCAACGCATGGCTGGCAGGGCTCATCCTGCATACCTTTACGCACGCATGCAACTGCAATAATCCCAGCCCTGCAGCTTTATATAGAAACACATTTCCCTCGGAGACATCGCCTTACCTTCCCTTGACGAAGTTTCCTGATTATCTCACCGCTTCCCTACCTCAATCCGAAGCAGCGCCCGGACGTACGTAGGTAGAACGTGAAGGGGCGTGGAACGGCGGCCATCTTTACTAAGGGCATGAGCCCCTGGTTCTCTACACTTGATAATCGTGTCAATTAAATCTTTTGCAAGATTAGCTGCGTCGTGAGGTCTGAGATGATGCATTTTATTCGCTTACAACGCGTTTCATATATTTTTTCGGCTCAACAGCTTCAGAAAGTCCCAGTACGGATTCCATAGGGCAGGGCGGCGCGGCGTGACGCCACTTCCGGTTGCTGTTGCTATGTTATAACGTGTGGATTCTGGTGAGCGAGGTAGGATTCTGGTCAGTCATTGTAAACCTTTGGTGGTAGGTATACATGGTGGCGGATGGTCTGCCAATGAGTGCACACCCGACTGGCCATGAAGGCGATGAGAGAGGACATTGGGAAATCTAGGCAAGCATGGCAATTGGCTAAGCAGATTCCCACAGCAGCCATTTACCATCCTGATACGCCTCAGGGCCATGATGTGTTGCCTCTCTGGATCTGCAGACAGGACTTTGTTTTGGGGATCAGGTGATAATAAAATGGATTTCCTAAACCCATCTGTTAAACTCAAAATTCACCTAACGTGTGAACTATAAAGGAGGCCATACACCACTGGTGCTATGTCCTCTTTAAATATGGATGTTCAGCTCAATCAAATGGGGACCTACTAAAAGGAATGATCGTAGAGAATAATTAAATCAACTCTGTCATTCCTTACTAAACAGTGATAATTCCACTAAATCTCAATTTTTTTAAACCACACAATTGAACTTTGAGAATATGTCTGCTAAAGATGTATTTGATATGTCACATTGTTCTTTCGCTAATTCAAATATTTTACTCCGACCCATTCTTCTCTCTGGGCATTTTACTCCGGCCCATTATTCTCTTGGCATTCCACTCCAACTCATTCTCTCTGGGCATTCCACTCCAACTCATTCTCTCTGGGCATTCCACTCTGACCCATTCTTCTCTCTGGGCATTCCACTCTGACCCATTCTTCTCTCTGGGCATTCCACTCTGACCCATTCTTCTCTCTGGGCATTCCACTCTGACCCATTCTTCTCTCTGGGCATTCCACTCTGACCCATTCTTCTCTCTGGGCATTCCACTCTGACCCATTCTTCTCTCTGGGCATTCCACTCTGACCCATTCTTCTCTCTGGGCATTCCACTACCCTGTTTAAGTCTATGGTCATTCCATTCTGCCATTCCTTTTAGTAGGTACCGTCATGTAAAGTGTAAGCAGTTGTATGCTTCATGTCCTGCTATTGTGATCCAGCAAACTCCCCAGACCTGAACCCCATACAGAAATCTGTGGGGTATTGTCAAGAGGAAAATGAGAAACAAAAGACCAAAAAAATGCAGATGAGCTGAAGGTCATTGTTAAAGAAACCCGGGCTTCCATAGCACTTCAGCAGTGTCAGACTGATCACCTCCATGCCACGCCGAATTGAGGCAGTAATTAAAGCAAAAGGAGCCCCTACCAAGTATTTTTAGATAAGTTATGTATAGTATTTCACTAGCCCCCCCCCCCATTACAAAGGCCTCTTGACACCTAGACACTTACCTGTACTAATTTCCTTTTCATCCAGAAACACACAGACCAAACTTAATTTCCACACTTTGCAGTATCTCTCCCCCCCCCCCCAGGCCTCTAATTTCAGGCATCCTTTCCAGCTGTCTCCACTGCTCTCGTTACTCTTACTAATCCCAGGCTTCTGGTCTCTCCCATGCAAGCTCTGCAGTGTTTTTCTGGCCACCAGCTCCTCCTTCCCTCTGCTGGAATTAGGGAACTGCAAGGTCCACATATTGCTGCACAATGCGCTACCTGTCTTTTCTACTCTTTTACTCAGCATTCCTCCTAAAATGGAACTCCTGCCTCTGTACCACCAACCCCCTCCACTGTCTGCATCTCTCCCTCTCTTATAAGACATTCCTATCCAGGGAAGTCTGCCACCCAACTCACTAATACACCTCATTGCCCCAACCAGTCCATCACTCTCACATTGCAGTCCTCTCCTCTTGTTTCCACCACCATCCCTTCTAGATTGTGAGCTCCCACAGGAATAGGGCCCTCATTTCCACATGTATCGGTTTATCAAATGTTCAATCTCAATGTATTGTAACTCTGTCGATATCATGCCCATTGTTAAGCGCTGTGGAATATGCTGGCGCTATATAAAGTATAATAATATTGAGTACATTTACAGTAAATTAACATACTTTCCAGAATGCCAACAATTCACCAATTTTTTTTCTTTTTTTTTTTTTTGGGTCTAAGGGTGGAAGTATTCAAATTTTTTGAGTGAATTGTTGTTTTTTGTTAAATGTGAGCCAAATCCTCACAATTTAAAGAACCAAAGACTTAAACTACTTCAGTCTGTGTGCATTGAATTTATTTAATACACAAGTTTCACAATTTGAGTTGAATTAATGAAATTTTCCACCCCTTCTAATTTACTGAGCTGCACCTGGATTTAATATTGGTCTCCAATATTTACTGACTTTGCGTCTGCCTGGCTACTTGAATAAGGAATATCATCAGGATTATTAGCTGACACTTACATTCATTACATGCGGAGTTGTAATTGCAATTCATTCTTCTGCTGCTGGACACTACGCCATGTGGGATGCGTGGCCATCCAATGGACTGAGGAGGATCAGTGTGTGTAACCAGTGTACTTGCTTTCAATTGAATACAGAAGCAGAGTCCTCTTCTAAACACTTCATCATGTTGACATCATTTTAGGATTTGGGTGTTGTTTTTCGACCAAAACTCCAGAAGCCTATCTAGGAGCCGCTGAAATAGACTTAGCGGTGAAGGTTGAAACTGTGGTTCACTCTTTTCAACTTGTCCAATAAAATCTGGTTTTTAGTTTTCACGTTGTCTGTCTAGTGCAGTGGTTCTCAGGACCCACAATTGTCCTTGGTCATTAGGTTGCGACCCAAAAATAATTGAATTTCTGAAACCTTACTTATTCCACAAAACCACGTGTGCAATATTCTACAATGTATGCATTTTGTAAACAAACAGGCATTCTTTCCAAAATGGATAGTGCAGTAATCACAGAACTAGTGAAAACGAAAGTGCTGTTGAGGCAAAAACCGAATAAAATAAACTGTATTTGAAACATATTAAATTAATTAGAATTTATGGGAAAACTGGGGATGCTTCTTGCTCTCAATAAGTGTCTCAAAGTCTGGGGTGATGGTAGACAAAGCAACTCTAGTTTAAATTGCTACTGAATGGAAGCATTATTTTACTGAGCGGGTGGTGGATACATGGAACAGTCTTCCAGTAGAAGTGGTAGAGGCCAAAACAGTAATTGAATTTAAGCAAGCATGGGATAGGCATAAGGCTATCCTAAACAAAAGATAAATCCAGGTCAAGTATCCATGTAATTGGGCAGACTAGATGGGCCGAAAGGTTCTTATCTGCCGACATTTTTCTATGTTTCTATGAATGAATAATAAAATATTATAAAAAACTTAACTCACCTGCTCCGCGCTCCCCCGCCGTCCATCTCAGCCACTGCGCACATTATTTCTTCACTGCAGCGGCAGCCTGCCCTCCCTGAGCCTACGCAGTTTGCGTAGCTGAACGCTACGCTAATCGTGTAACCTCAAGCTGGCCAACAGATTGAGAAGTCTGTAGCACGTGTCTGGCACCGACTACTTCCTGAACCTATGCTCTTCAGTGCCTCAGGGAGGCACGGAGAGCAATGGAATATCTTTGACCAATGGGAACGCACCATTGGTCCAAGCCAGACAAAAACACCTCCATGGGAGGCTGGCCTCCCATATATTGATTGACGCAAGACAGTCATGTGAGTGGGCGCGGGGCTGTGCTCGGGTGTGGCCTCAGTGTGACTGTTCACTGTGGCGGCACCTCCAAGTGGAGGGAACAGTGCGTGGCTGAAACGTGGCTGCCTGGAGTGGATGACACAGATCCTGGGGAGCACTGAGAGCGGCCAGATTCTGGGGAGCACTGGGAGTAGCCAGTTCCTGGTAAGCACTGGGAGTAGCCAGTTCCTGGTAAGCACTGGGAGTAGCCAGTTCCTGGTAAGCACTGGGAGCAGCCAGTTCCTGGTAAGCATTGGGAGCAGCCAGTTCCTGGTAAGCATTGGGAGCAGCCAGTTCCTGGTAAGCATTGGGAGCAGCCAGTTCCTGGTAAGCATTGGGAGCAGCCAGTTCCTGGTAAGCACTGGGAGCAGCCAGTTCCTGGTAAGCACTGGGAGCAGCCAGTTCCTGGTGAGCACTGGGAGCAGCCAGTTCCTGGTGAGCACTGGGAGCAGCCAGTTCCTGGTGAGCACTGGGAGCAGCCAGTTCCTGGGGAGCACTGGGAGCAGCCAGTTCCTGGGGAGCACTGAACCTACGTAACGTGTATATCTGGCTCTGATACTAGCCAGTGACTCGCCAGCCACTGATCTCACCATACGTCCATGGTATGCAGGGAGGCCGGTATCCGGAAGCCGTGTGTGATTCTGCTGAGAATTCTCAGTTTACAGTTTTCTGCAGGGATTATCATATCAGGAGGAAGGCAGGAAAGGAAGAGAATTGAGAGATTTATAGAGTAAAAGGGAGAGAGTGATAGAGGGAGAAAGGAGAGAAATAGCGAAATGGAGAGGAAGACATCGATACAAGGACAGATGGAAAAATACAGACATAGATACAAGGACAGATGGAAAAATATACAGGACACACATATATAGATGGACAGACAGAATAACATATTCAGAAAGAAGGAAGCATAAATAGGTAAAAGGACAGAGTGACAAAGAAAAAAGGGAAAAACACAATCAAATATACATAGGGAGCTCCCCCTTACACAGCAGCCTTTTGCTTCACTGAGATGTGCATTGTATATGCAGCGGCTCCTGATGTTGGCAGCCAGTAGTAGAATGCTCTGGACACATGTCAGCCCTTGTTGGGAGTACAGAGCTGCTGCCTGTCACTGAGTCCCACCCCACACCTTGCCATTTCAGATTCTATACCCCCCACCACCTTGCCATTACAGAGTATCTTACCTGATGCAGAGGGTCCTAGGTAGAGATGGGAAGGCCTGGAGAAAAATTTGAAAAAAAACCCATGTTTTTTTCTGGAAAAATTTGAAAAAATACAAAGGTGTGTAATATGTTCTTTTCCACTGATATATATTATGTCTAATGATATGGTATTAAATCTATATAACATTAAGACCTTAATGAAAGACTTCTGAGACTTTATTTAAAGTCTTAAATCATTAGTCGTTCTCTCAGCTGAAGACGAGCAAATCCTGGGATACAATTCAAGTAACATGTCTCAATGCAATACGCAACAAAAATATGCATTTCAGCCTCTAGGGGGCGCTGCAGGGAAAAGGCTTCAGTTTAGCATGATTGTGAGCTCCATCTTGTACAGCCTGCAGTGGTTGTTGGGATGCAGTTTTTGTCTTATCAGGCCTTAATTGACAGGTAAGAGGTTAAACTTGTCCCTATTACTGTCCCCCAGTACAGTCTGGCATTCTGCAAAACCTATCCCTCCTGCAACATGGTGACATTGTCTGTGCATAACATGAACTCTGACACCTCCTGCATCTCGCTTCCTGCCTCTTCTGCTGCTGCTGTGAGAGAATCTGCTCTATGTTTACTAATATTCAAACCAAATCAAGAAACAAACTAACTTTTTAGAAATCAATGAGAAAAATGACAAATATGGAGAGGAAGAAGAAACAGAAAATGAGATTAAATTGCATGCATTGTATATGTTGTGTCATTTGTTTCCTTTTTTTTTTTTTTTTTTTGCTGTATGCTACTGCCCTACCTAGTCGTTCTACTTTTTTTTCAAATGTTATACTTACCTTAAAACGGAGGCATTTTCCCACTGCATTTTTTTTTTCGAATCCCGCGCCGCTCTCCTCTTTCACTGGAACCCGGAAGTTGGCACAAATTCTACGCTCCACCTTCTTTGATTAGTGTTACGCGCAAGAGGATGCGCGCAACACTAATCACAGTCGCTGCCGCCAGCTACTGCACCGAGTTGGAGACGTCATCGCGCTGAAAGTGCGATGACGACTCCTACTCGGCAATAGTCGGCAGAAGCGGGAAATACAAATCCCGCTCTGCTGACTGAGAGGGCGGAGGAAAGTCCTCTGCGTCTCTCCTCTGTTTCAGCCGATTGGCTGAGCGGAGGGGGGGAGAGAAAAGGGCATACTTAGGTCATCATGACCACCTAAAAAAGCTTAGGTGGTCATGTTGCCTAGAGTATCCCATTAACATGGAGCCTAAATATTGATGTATCCATATCCTACAGGCACAAATAATGCAATCCGTTACTGCCTTTTTTTCCTTTTGCTATTGGTGCTAACGGGCAAATTTGATATATACACAGGTCTATTCAAAGAAAGGTGAAACTCAGGCGAATGACTGGAGAAGTGCAAATTCTAGGTCAAAATAGCCAAAGCAGAAAAATTCTCTCCTTTATCTCCCTTTCCAAATCAGCTATTTGGTCTAGATTGTTCTCTTCTCCTGGTTTTCACCTCTCTCTGAATAACCCTGATATTGTTTTTATGTTGCTGGTTTCTTGCTTTTATTGTTGCACTTCAGTAAACGGAGGGCTGGTTACTTGTTCTCATACTATCATATACAGTCCTTGCTTGTTATTCCATTTGAAACAAAAAATAAAATTCTAAAAAGCAAATTCAAGTTACTAAATAAACTGTACTTTTATGTCAAGAGAAACAAATTAATTGTAATTTGTAAACTTATTCTATGGCGCATATTTTCAATTTTTCCAAAAATTTCCAATTTTTCCGGAAAAAAACATAAAAAAAGTATTTTTTTCCATGGATCCAAAATTTCCAGAAATTTTACATCTCTAGTCCTAGGTGGTGCGTAGTGGCTGGACTTGTAGCTGATGGGGCTATCCCTGCTCTCCTCACTTGCAAGGGAGGCAGAGGTAGCTGCGCCGCCTGAGACCCGCGGCTGCAGGTAAAATGCGTCAGCAGGTCCCAGGCATTAGAGTGGCCCTTGGCACTTGCCCCGTGTCCCAGTCCGCACCTGGTCGCGACCCACTTTTGGGTCGCAACCCACTACTTGAGAAACACCTGTCTAGTGTGTCTTTGCCAGACTATGAAAAGAAGCTGCAATATTCTTGTTCAGCACAGGTGTGAACGCCACTCCATCAGGCTTACTCTAAGAGGGCGGGGCAGAAAAAAAAGATGTGTCCAAGAATTGCAGTCCATCATGTGCTGGCTCACTGTGCGAAGTGGAAATTGTGTTCCATCCCATAAATATTTTGACTTTACTCCCTGGAAAAATGGAGTGAAATATTTCAAAATAAATGTATATCTAACAAATACAAGACTTCATGTAACATTAGTTCCTTCAAATCAAGCCACACTCGGTGACCTGGATGCGTACGAGTATGAAAGCGCGGTAATCGCACCCAAAACAACTTTAGCTCATTTGAAAGTTTCCCCAAGTCTGCCTTCACATGGCGTTAGTCAAACTGCCTTTAGGCGGAGAATTTATTAGAAACCTTATAAAGAACTCTCCCTGGGCTTCTTCTTACTGTCAGTACTGTGGCATGCCACACAATGTGTTTGCCTGGGGAGTGATTTACGACTCTGCACAGTATGTGACACTCACCCCCAACTGCCATTGAGCGAAAAATCCCTACAGACTCGGGGCATTTGCAAATGACTCACAGATATTCTGACCAGTTAGGAAAATTCAGATGCGCGGTAAGATTAATCTGCTCTGTCTGAACAGCGCTCTGGGGTTTTGATAGATTCCGTTAGGGATGCACCCATATGATACTATTATATGTGCCAATACCGGGCATTAGTACAAGTACTTGTACTCCTACAATTACCCCTGACACCAGAAGCCAGCACTAGACTGGCTTGCTGGACGGCATCCAAAGGCTAGGGCCAGCTGACAGAATGCTCTTATAGCATTCTGCCAGGCTCCCTGGCTTGCTGCGTTCCAGCGAGCGGCTGCCTGCATGTGTGCATTATAATGAGGCTCTGGGACCTGCCAACGTTTTCTCGAGAAATCTGACACGCAGCCATGTAAGATCTCGCGTAATTGCGGAGGAAGGTCCTGGAGACCCTTTTTAAGTTACACATACTGGCGGCCAACCGGGGAACCCATTACAGTATTTTGCCAACTGGACCCAGTGTCTGTATCTGAGGTCTGATTGTGTATGAGGTCTGTATGGGGGTGTGTGTGGATGCCTGTGCAGATTGGAGAATGGAATGTATGGCCATACCTTTCAATACTTTCATAAATTGGACAGGCTTTCAGCAAAATCTTTATTGGAAAACTGTCACATGACATTAAAAAACGTATCAGTTATCGGTACTCCTACTCAGTCTTAAAAAAAATGGTAATGGTGCATCCTTAGTTTCAGTTAAATAAAACTCATTGTCCAATTCCTCTGCTGTTGCCCTGAAACAAATCTGATTGGTTGCCTTCATGCCACCACTAGAGCAGGAGTCTGAAACCAATCTCCTTCAGATGTTTTGAACATTTCCCCACGAGGATCTGCCAGCCTAATGAGTGAGCTTGACGGGAGATGTACTGCTAAAACATCTGGAGGGTCAAGGTTGCTGATCCCTACATTTGATCTTCCCGTCAATAGATTGATGGCAGTTCATTGTCTGCTATAGAAAATATACCTTCTGCAGTCTTAAAATATACCTATAACTTTACTGTGGAAGATCCGACTCCGGCCTTATTTGATGTAATAACCATACCTCAGTGTGTAAAATCCAACTGACATTTGTTTCATTTAACAGACTGTTCCAGGTAAAGAGAAGTAAGGCAATACGTTACTGAGATGGCTTGCAGATGGGTGACCCAGGAGACATTTGATGCCATCGTGCAGGAGAACATTTCAGAGTTTGAGATGGATCCCGAGGAAGCGTTGAATGAAGCCATTCAGCAACTTGAATCCCAAGGTGATTTATGGGAACGCAGAATTATAAATGAACTAATAAATGCGCTTTGACCGAAAAGAAAAAAGAGCATTCCCTGCTTTCTAGGTAAATGATTCAAAGGGGTTGACACTATAGTCTTTAATATTTGCTCTGGCCTTTTAAATTGCCTCTTGCGCAGCACTCCCTTTTATAATGAGTGGCTTTTTTTGCTGATCTGTATAATTGAAGCAATGGAGATATTCCCTTTCAAAGATTCCCAATTTTCCACGTGACTGGTAGCATGCCTGAATCAGCCCTCCAAGGGTCACCCAGAGGGGAAGAGGGGCAACGGCACTGAGGGCAATGTGACCACTCAAATAACATTATTGCTTAGAGTGTCCCTGAACGTTTTATGTTATGGATGCATTATGATTCTTTTTTTCTTCATTTTGTGGGCGATTGAATTGCTGTTGATTTGAGGGGCGATGACATGTCAGACCATTTGCTATAACACTGTGTCTGAAGGGCTTCGAGTAACTCTTAGATCAGGGGTCAGCAACCTTGGCTCCCTGATGTTCTGGGAACTACATTTCCCTGCTGGCTCAGTCAGCCTACTGGGTGACTGAGCATCATGGGAGATGTAGTTCCCAAAACATCAGGGAGCCAAGGTTGCTGACCCCTGTCTTAGATCAATGTCCAAGAGATTTCGGAATTTTGCCCATGACCAGTAAGCTAATGAGCTTGAGAAGAGTGAACTAGTTTGATTGTTCATTCTTTTCCTAACCAGTGTATGTAGAAAATTCAAAATACTGTTTTTCAACACCGCAGAACTTTGTGGAGAGGGCAAAAAAAATATGGGATTGTTTTCATGTGTCAAATCACATTTTTCAGGAGCGCTGCTGCTGCGACCTGAGAGATTTCTGATAGTATAGCTGCGGAGTTGCATTGGATAGATCTATTCTGTATGTCTAACAACCACATATCCTGTTAATAGAATATAAGTTTTTTAACTCGATAACAGCAATTGTGTCTTCTTACAATTAGGGGTTGATTTGACCAACATAATCAAGGTTGTGCAGAAACCATGCGGAGAAAATGAGACGACACCAAGTCATGACATTCTACAGGTGTGTGTGTCTGGCACAATGTATGGGAAAATATGAGTGTTGATGTTAAAGGGGATGCTGTATTTCAGCGGTTCCCAACCCTGGTCCTTCGGTAACCTGACCAGGCCGTGTTCCTCAAGTACCCCTAACAGGTCAGATTTTAAGGATTCCCTTGGGGAAATGCAGACTGAATCCTGCAAACACAGAGCAGCAAATCATATCACCTGTGCTGTGCTTCACATATCTGCCAAATCTGATCTGTTAGGGAGACTTGAAGAACGCGGTTGGGAACCACTGCTGTAGAGGAAGTAGTGCAGATGTGGATGGCCTACAATTCCCGTAAATCTTTGAATCCGATGGCCAGAGAATCAAGGAAATTGTAGTTCAAAAACAGTGAGGATGGAGTTTAAGATCCCTGATTTAGAGCTTTAAAAGCATCATGTGATATATGTAATTTTTTGCTCAGGCTGAAACCTTTCATTAAGTAGTTTATATATCAACGATCATGAGGATCAATGCTGTGTCTCATTGTTTATTGCAGAACTCAGCAATCTGGGGCCTCCAGATGTTTTGAAACTAAAATTCCCATGAGGCTCAGACAATATAATTATGTACCTGAGCATCACGGGAGATGTAGTTTCGAAACCTCTGGAGGTACAAGGTTGCTGACCCTGCCTTAATGAGAAGTATGGTATCAGAGTATGAAACTCTTCGCCAGCACTAACCAAACTCATGGGCATCACACTGAGGAAATACCCACTTCTGATTTATTGCTGGCTGAGCTATCTCGATCTCTGTAGTGAAGGGGTTAAGGGGATTTTACTCAGCTTTTCTCCTTTGCCACATGCAGCTCCTCCACTTCGGCTCAGGGACTCCCGAACCTGGAAGTTCCTGAAGCTTTTCTACGCAATTTTGTGCTCCTGCACAGCACAGGAACCACATAGCGGTGCATACTTTACGTACACAAGTTCCGTACTACTTGTTTAGAACGACGGATTGGAGCTGCGCGCATCAACAGGTCTGGCCCATTGGCTGCCTCGCTGAGACTGCTCACTACAGCTATTGGTCTCAGAGAGGGTGACGTTGGCATGTTCTCTGCGTTCTGACATTAGTATTGACCTGGTATCCAGCAGCCGGGAAATTCAAAAATCCCGGCTGCTGGTGACACTGGGTGTGTTGGAGGAAAATCCTCCACGACATGCAGTGTTTTCACCAGATCGGTGGAGCTGAGAGGAGAGGGGTGCACTCATCACATCCTGGTCACTCTAAAACTATAAAGTGGACAGGATCAGTAGAGTGTCTCTTTAAAGCAGTGTTTCCCAAACCTGTCCTCAGGAACCTCTAACAGGCCAGATTTTGCAGATTACCTTGGGGAAATGCAGAATGAATCCTGCAATCACTGAGCAGCAAATCATATCACCTGTGCTGTGCTTCACATATCCTGCAAACCTGGCCTGTCAGCAGGTCCTAGGGACAGGTTTGGGAAACACTGCTTTTAAGGAGCATTACCACTAACATAAGCTTTAACTAGAATACTTGTGCATAACAAAAACACGTTATAAAACACCTTTACCTTTTTGTGAATTTTTCCCATGATGCAACTTTTATCAAAATAAAGATCACACAATGGATGCACACAGTGACAAACATGAGAAAAATAAATTACATGTAAAATATCAGTAGCATAAAACAAGTACATTTAATTTTTGGTTGTTAGCGTCCCTTTAAAATCCTAGGAAGGCACATGTCACTGCTCGCTCTTAGGCAGTCGGCTTGTTTGGTGATTATTATGGACAGGGTGTGGGGAGCAGTACCCCAACAATGTTTCTAAATGAAAGGGTGTGAGTACATTGGTTCTGGATTTGTCATTGTGTTATGTGCAGTACATTTTGATCAAAATCCAGGAACATTCTTGTACCATAAACTAATGAAGAGATGTTTTAATACATTATTATTACAATACTTTGGGATTGGATGTTCTTTCCAGCTTGGAAAATCCCTTTAACATTTTATTGCTTTTTTTTTTCTCATAACTTTTATGTTAAGGTTTGTTGGGATCCATACCCATTTTCTTTAAAAATATATATATTTTTCTTTTATTGCAGACACTGGAATCCTTGAGAGATAGTGTAGAGTCCTCCTCTTTGAGCAGTGTTTCTGAGCTCCTGGTAAAATTTGGGGACCAATGCAAAGAGGGAATGGCACATCGTTACTTGGCAGGACAGAAGTTTGCATATCCTGTAGTGCTGTCAGCTTGGAAACTCTCTGGAGGAGACCGAGAATCACTGCTAAATGCCATCTATGCCATGTCCTGCCTCACTGATGGGCAGCCTGATTTGCTGGAACCTGTTGGACAGCAGCTACTCATTGAAGCTCTGCAGAGCCATGCCAGCAATGTGGAGGTGACGTTGCTTGCTGTTCGCCTTACACGCCATGTGTGCCTGAAGCATGAGCAAAACAGACAGGACCTGGTTAAGGCGGGGATCCTAGGCCACCTGACTACAGCGATAGAGAACCACGGTGCCGACCCAGATGTAGTGCGGGAGACTTGCTCTGCGCTGAGAATTCTAACTTTTGACGATGACATCAGAGTTCCTTTTGGTCACGCCCATGACCATGCCAAGATGATCGTTTTGGACCATGGAGGCTTGAAATTATTAATACAAGCTGCACAAGGTAATATTTATTAAGACAATTTAGGACAGGGATGTCAAATTGTAACCCCCTAGATGTTGCAGAAATACAGCTACTATGATACTCTGGCCATCTATTGCATTCACAGAATTCTGCTTATTGTAGGACATCAATACCTAGGGGGCCAGAGTTTGAAATCCTTGGTCTGGTGCAGAATGCTTTTCTTTCTTTCAGACAGATCCTGTATAGACCTATTCATGACCTGACTTGCACCCAATGTGTACACTAAGGGCACTATTTATTTATAAAGGATTTTACCAGGAAGTATACATTGAGATTTTTCTCGTTTTCAAGTACGTCCTGGGTTCAAGAACATTGAATTGTTACAGTTGTTACAGAAATACAAAGTAATACAATGCAAGATATTAAAAAAAATCCCACAAATATACAGATTAACAGAAAATAAATATGTAGGAAATAGTCATTATGTTACAGGTTTACAGGTGCATTGTATCGAGGTATGTTAATAGGGAGCTCTTGAGTGACTTTAGGCTGGGGGAAGATTTGATGGCGTCTGGGAGGTTATTCCATAACTGCGGTGCTCTGTAGGAAAATGAGGACCGAGCCACTTTCTTTTTGTATTGTGGTATTGCAAGTAAGGTTCTGGTCCTGGATTGGAGGTTATAGGATGAGGGAACTGCTAGAGGAAGCAGTCTATTCAGGTAGGGTGGCAGCTTCCCAGAAAAGCTCTTAAACACCAGGTTGGAAAGGTGAAGGGTGCTTTTAGACTCCAGCGACGGCCAGTTTAGCTCTTTTAACATGTCACAATGGTGGGTCATGTAGTTACATTATAGCGCAAAGCGGCAGCATGAGTTCTACAATGTGGTAAGTTTCTGAAGGTGTGTTTGCGGGGCCGCTGCATACACTACATCTCCGCATTCAATAGCCGGCATAAGCGTGCACAAAAACGCATTAACGTGAGGGGCAAAACCCTTTGCGCTGAACGTGCGCGCATCGTATTACAATCTTAACGCAACTTTTAACGGACAACGTTTGCACTCATAATTTTAACGTCTTTTAAAAGCTGGTGTTAATGGCAAATCTGAACGTCCTGGCCGAAACCAAATAACCAGTCCGAAAAAAAAAAATACAGGAAAGTATAGTTACACATTCTACGCATACCTAAACAATAAAATTGAGAAGTTGTGCGTGTTTTTATTATTGCTGCAGCATATATACTCAGATTGATTTTGACAGGTGCAAAAACTGAACAGAGACAATTGTGGTTCTTAATTCAGATTGGCTGAATCGCGTGAAAAAAAAAAGTCTGCCCACCGATTTCTGTGTGCAGCGTTAATGCGCGCACGTTTTTGCGCATCTTTTTTACGCGTGGTATTTCTCGACGGATGAAAAAATGCGCTCGGATTGTAATACCAGCGTTAATTTACGTGCGTTAACGTTGCGCGCAAAAAAATTGCGCTGCGCAAGCGTTTTTGTGCCAATCATGTAATAGTGCCCTAAAATTAAATTTTCTGCAATAATTATGACCGTTTTACAAACATCTTTGAAATGTTGCGATCCTTACAGGTCAACACTAAAACAATCTTCAGTTAAACATGATTTAATGTGTTTACATGGCATTGGCCTTTATCATTATTGGTGAATGGTCTCTGGCAGTGCCACAGCTCACATGTTGAGAGAAATAGAATTATTCTTTTATCAAGCACGTAGTTATTATAATTTCTCTTGGTGCTATGAAGTTGGAAAGAAAACTTTTCTAGGGCAGGGATCTCCATTGGTTTATGGCCGACAATCCCAGAATTCTTTGAATCCAATAGATGGCCAGGGAATCATGCGATTTGTAGTTCAGAAAGATCTGGGGGGGCAGAGTTTGAGATCTCTGTTGTAGGGTGTTGTAAATATGTGAGATGATGATATGCTCTACTATAAGAGTTTTCAGAATGGTTTGTGTGCCCATTGGCATTTATAAGGAAATCTTTTTAAATAATGAGCGGAGAGAGTACAGTATAGGAATTGTGTCGGTGCTGCGCAGAGAGAGACAAGGTGGAGATGGGTGATATTACTCAGAAGAAGAGAAACAAGACAAGTGTAGTGAAAAGGGATTAGGACGAGCATTTAACCAAAATGGAAGAAGCAAGGTACTGTGATGTATGTTTTTAAGAGACTGTCATGAGTGAGGGACAGGAAAGATCCTTGAGAAGAAAGGTGCAGAGGACAGAGCGGAAGTCCTGGAACGGAGTGGGGAGGGGGATAACGGGAATACTGTGATAGGATTTAATGGGACCGCGCAATCTATTAGTGGTGAGGGCCGGGACTTTAGGGGCTGAAAAGTAAACAGGAACTTTTTTTCAGAAGAAGGTCCTTATCATTTTGACATTTGACTTGAGCAGGTCTAATATAATGCTTTGAGTGTGCATACCGGTAGAAGATACCATATAATGTTAAATAGTGATAAATAGGTCCTATTTAAACAAACCATATACAGTAGTTTTTGAGTATAGGATCTGGTCGAGGCAAAGTTTAGAAAGAGGCCTGAGGCTTTTATCAACATATCAAACCAGGTTTTAGAATCCTAATATATGAGATAATGTATTATTTATGGGAAATGTGGCATATTGTATTATGTGCTTTTAAGGGCACCAGTCCTGCTTACCAGAAGGTATGCTCATTTGCAAATATGCGTTTGTGTTTTTTCTGCTTTTTTTGCTAACACACATAGGGCTCTATTCCATAGTTGGTGCTAATGCAGCATCTCGATATGTAATCATTAGCGCTAGCATTAGTAATTTTAACATCTGGCATTGATAGTCCGATCTTTACGCTAAGCTGGGGTGAAAAAATATTGCGCCTCGCAGCTTGCAAAAGCTTACTGTACTTTGCACTCCCCGTGTTAGGTATAGAAGATGCTATCATCTTTTAGGGTCTCGACAAGTTAGGTATTACAAAGTGCTGGCGCAATTTACAGTTGGGATGCAAAATTAAAATTGTTAACTTCTCCTAAAAGCTGGTGTTAAATGATTCTACAAATGCAAAATCAGTGTACACGCTCCAAACCTCCCGCATAATCCCATACTCACCCCTCATCCCACGGTGAAAAGGGTGGCTTGATCCGCTGCTTCTTCTCGCCGGGAGCAGAGGGAGACTGGGAACAAATAGTTCCTAGTCTCCCTCCGCGATCACTCCGGAGCTGCATGATCTTGCGCAGAGCTCGCAGCCGGAAGCGCAAGCTTCCATGGCGTTCTATGGACTCCAGGAGTTGATACTGATGTGGTGTTGGAGCGCTACTGCGGGTATCAGGAAGATTAGCGCTGCGTTCTGGGGCAAGGTACTGAGATAGCACTTTCCTTGGAATACAACGTTAACATCGAGACGATAAGGGAAAATCTGCAAGCGCACATTATCCTGCTTAGTGGCAACTAGGGAATAGGGTCCATAACTGGGGAAAAAAATTAGTAGTTCCGTATCAAAGATTTGCATGCCACTGGTGGGTGCAGAGGGAGTGACAGCTCTTAGCAGAGACCTATGCTGCAGGGCAGCCTTCTGTTCACTTGATGCACCCTATAAACTGACTCCTCAGTCAGCACGTCAACATCACCTCTGTGACTCAGTCATGCTTTGCTGTGGGACAGTCCTGGCAAACGCCAACCCACGTATGGGAAGCAGCTACTTGTTTTGGTAAAGAAAATAACTTGTAACTGCAGTCTTAACATTTTCGGCATTGTAATCCACAGCATTCTCTGATAACACCGTTGTCTTGAGTGAAATCTGTGGCACGGTCTCCCGCCTCTGCGTGCGCAACGAATTTTGTCAAGATGTAGTTGATCTAGGTGGACTGAATTTCATGGTCGCTCTTTTGGCGGACTGCATTGACCATCAGGTAATCTATACCGCAGCACTATACATATTCATAGCAATCCCAACCACTCTTGCTTTACATTTTTTTAAATTTAATTTGTGTAGAATAATACAAGAACATAGGTTAAATTATTGGAGCCCACGGCTCCCTGGCATATGGTCTTGTCAATCCATGATGTAGTGACCTCCAAAATGAGTTAGGCCGGGTGCACACTAGCGCTTTCTTCTGCGCACATTACGTGCGTTATGACGCACTTACCGCGTCCGTCGCAGCGTTGCGATGCTGCGATGGGGCTGGTCACATGCTTGTGTGCGCGCACTTAGTGCGTGCGTAGCATGCGTCCACCTAGAGATCCTCACTGTCGATGCGCTAGGATGCCCGCCGACTGGGCTGCAAAGCGCAATCCTCTATAGGAGGATCGCGCTTTGCAGCACTGAGAGGGGGGGTGGGCGGGCGTCAAGTGGATGCCGGAACGCCGGTAAGTGCGTTTTAACGCACGTACTGTGCGCAGAAGAAAACGCTATTCTGCACCCGGCCTTAAACTTGATAATGAGGTGACTGGAGGCCTATCATTCCTGGAAAGTCTTGACAGTCCTCATATTTTGCCTGGTCTGTTTTTTGGTTATAACCAGTTGTCTGCTGTGACACATATTGCTTAGAGTTCATATATGAATGATGACAATAATAATATACAGACCAAAGCATAGAGTGTCTAGCCAAAAGTCAAAATTGTAAGAAGTCTGCACCACAAGCTATTGGGAAGCACACTCAAGTTTCTTTGTTTTTGAAATTGCTACCAGTCGTGGGTCTATTGGAGCTCTGGGTTGGGTTTGCTGCCTTGGGAGCTATTCTGGTATACCTTAATGACTTCAAATCCCTGGAGTATTTTGCCTTTTGCCCCATTATTTCACAAAATAGTTGCTCAAGGCTCCAAACGACATCAGATTTACTGTTGTGTTAAACAGTGCTATAAAGATAAGGAATAGAAAAATAATAAATTTCTATATTTGTGTATTTCAGGATTTGGTGAAGCAGGTTCTGAGTGCCCTCAGAGCACTGGCTGGGAACGATGATGTGAAAGATGCCATTGTGAACACAGGTGGGACCGACCTAATAGTCCTGTCGGTTTCACGGCACCTCTCCAATGCTCAGGTAATTGAATTACCGTCTAGTGTTTTACAAGTAGCAGCAT
This sequence comes from Leptobrachium leishanense, assembly GCA_009667805.1. Lineage (NCBI taxonomy): Eukaryota > Metazoa > Chordata > Amphibia > Anura > Megophryidae > Leptobrachium > Leptobrachium leishanense. Next base: position 266,853,182 of record CM019063.1, on the reverse strand, counting down.
CTTCATTTGTGTTTTTAATTATCACTGAAAATGTATTTTCGAACTTTGACAAGGACAATGCAAGCTTAAAATTGGGGAGGATCCATTATGGCAAAGCCTTTCATGCCGTGCTAAAAGATTCTAAGGAACGTTCTATATCTTCTCCATATTTACCAATTATACAGGGTGTCCATAAAGTCTCTTTACAATTTCAAAAATGTATTACAAAGGCAAATGAAAAGACAGATAAGTGAAAATTATTACAAAATGAGACATATATATATTTATGTTTTTTTTTGCCTCATTTAATACACCTCTATATAGGCACCATTAGTTGCACGAAGCACATCAAGACGGTACTTGATTTCTTGCCATGTTCGCTGTAGCATCCCCTCATCAATGGTGGCAATGGCATCAGTGATCCTCTGCTTTAGATTAGTGACGTCCCTTACCTTTGTTCGATACACGATATCTGTAACATAACCCCATAGAAAGAAGTCATTTTTCTTCGGCGAGACCTCAGTTACTGCAAATGTTTACCTTGACCTTTTGACTGAATACGTGGCACCACAACTACATGACCTTCAACCAACCATCATTTTCCAGCAAGATGGTGCACCACCACATTGGGGACTGCGTGTTCCTAAATGAAACATTTCCAGACCGGTGGATTGGAAGGGGTGGCCCAATTCCCTGGCCACCTCGTACACCAGATATCACTCCCTCGACTTCTTCTTTCTATGGTGTTATATTAAAGATATTGTATATGGAACAAAGGTACGGGACGTCACTAATCTAAAGCAGAGGATCACTGATGCCATTGCCACCATTGCTGAGGGGATGCTACAGCGAACACGGGAAGAAATCAAGTACCGTCTTGATGTGCTTCGTGCAACTAATGGTGCCCATATAGAGGTGTATTAAATGAGGCAAAAAAAAACCTTAAATATATACATCTCATTTTGTAATAATTTTCACTTATCTGTCTTTTCATTTGCCTTTGTAATAAATTATTGAAAGTGTAAAGAGACTTTATGGACACCCTGTATTCTTATTTAGCTTGATCAAGTGTTCAGCCCACTGACAGCACTGCTTCAAGATAGAAGGAGGATGGTAGAAAGTGAGATGATGAGGGAACCCGGTGCTGGACTTAAGGAGACTATATTATTGATAATTTAAAGTAAAACCATGGGGGAGGGTGGGTATTCAAAGGCAATTTCCACAGACCTTTTATATTGACACGACACTTCATTTTCTGTTTAAAAAAAGAGGGGGCTTACAGATTTCAATGTTATTTTCAATCAGCAGTCACTACACAAATTACTTTGAGTCCTGGTTTTGGCAGACTGAACTGCAATTTCCAATTCGTCTGGTAATGTTCCAAGATTTTAGCAACAACAGGATGTTTTTGGATAATTTAGACATGTCTGAATAAAAATTTGTTTTCAGAAGGAAGCCTGTTCCAGTTTGTGCCTGTTAAGATTTGTGTGATCTGGAGTTGGAGGGAGTACCTATTAGAATGGAATATTTTTCCTCTTGATATATTTTTATTTTTTTTAATTCTCCCAGTAGGAATATTTGAGTTCTATGATTATTGCATTCAATGAGGCTAAATGTCCGATTGCACTTGTAACAACTAAAGTATTTAAGTCAGAAAGGTCCCATACTGATATGTAGAAGGTAATTCTGTATAGCAGAAGCGGCCTAACTCGTCCTTATGGCAGGGGACATGTAGTTTTAAACTAGCTATAGCTACAGAAGACGATGAATACAAAACTGTATATAAGTGTATTATTCTTAACCTATTAGCTACCAAGCACTTTATTAAAAAATGTTATGAAAACATTTATTTGAAGCATGATATGCAAAGTTAACAATTAAATTTAAAGTAGAAATTTTGCACAGAGATTTTTGTTCTGAGATAGTTGTAAAATAAATCTTTTGTAAATTTGCTTTTTTTTTTATATTTTTCATCTCTTCAATCATACTTTACAGAAATCTTGTTGGAATGAAAGATTCTGAACTCTAGATGGCGTCTTCTATCTCATACAATGTCACACAGGGTCTGCATTATCAGCATACAGGCAGAAATGGCCTTTTGTAAAATAGGGTAAATAAATAAATGGTCAGATCTCCTACTTATGGGGATTTGTAGTGATGATGATGAGATTATTAGCAATACAGCTTCCAAAAACACCAATAGAATATACAAATAATATTTGTATGTACCATCATATGGACCGTAGTAACACCTTTTATCTGTACTGTACAGGGATTTTCAGTCATTCCTGCCCCTGAATTTTATCCCTGTACAGTAGGGAGTGATCCAAGAGCTCTCCCTGTATTTTGCCCTCTCCCTGACTGTTGTAATACAGCAGTAAAGTTTCTAAATTTATTGTTACAAGGAGTGTGAGAGCTGCACCTTGTTTACAGTGAGTGTGAAAAAGTAGAGCGATAAGACCGTGGATTTAATGTCTCAACAGAGGGCAAACTAATGTGGATTTAAATAAGTATTCAGTGGAGTTTTGATATGGTAATGATTGTTTTTCAGTGTATTGCAATGCAGTTACTTCAGGCTAGGGTCAGACGAAGTAATATGATAGACTGCAGGATTTCTCACGCGCAGCCCCCATTCTCTGGAACGCTCTCCCTCGTACTGTCAGACTTTCCCCTAACTTCTCTTCCTTCAAACGCTCCCTTAAAACATTCCTATTTAGGGAAGCCGACCACCCAACTCACTGACGCAACCATCAATCACTCTCACCTTACAGTCCTCTCCTCCTGTTTCCAACCCCAACCCTCCTAGATTGTGAGTTCTTATGGGAATTGGGCCCTCATCTCCTCCTGTACTGTTTGTCAAATGTTGTTCAATGTATTGTAACCCTGTCTATACTGTGCCTATTGTACAGCACTGCGGAATATGCTGGCGCTTTATAAATAAAGAATAATAATGCAGTGCGAACGCGCGTGCAGCCGCACTTTATCACGGCCGTAGTAGCAGCAAATGACGGGCAATATACGAAACAATACTATGCGCGCAACGCAAGCGGCAAACAAATGCATTTTTTTCGAGAACGTGATACCGCTAGTACTGACGTACAGAGTGCGCTGCGTCCGCTAGCGGCCTGTGTGCGTGATTAGGAGATGTCAGACGCTGCTAATGTCCTGCCAACATAACGTCCAGATGCAAAAAGTGTTTTATTGATGATCCGTACAAAATCACGGACGCAAATGCGCATCGTATGACCGCTATCGCGTATTCCGTGAAAAAATACGTCCAATTCGTTCGAACGCACTTTTTCACGGACGACGCGAAAAATGCGTTCGTCTGACCGTAGCCTAACTCAGATCTGGGAGTAAAAGGGTTAAAATTGTATCCTTTCAAATGAGATGACTACATAGAAACTAATAAAATCTTTATTTGTAAATAGTGAAGCCTTCATAAAAAATAAGTCATTTCAGTCATTAATAGCTGGAAGGAAATAAAAAAAACTGAACTGCACGGAAACCAGTAAATCTAAATGCAGAGAGTACTGAAGGGATCAATTCTGTATCTGTGGGGATGTTGGATTAAAGGTAGTGTCTATTATATCAGATTTTTATTACGGTACTTCACACTAGATTAAAAATTATAATCCAGAACACACTTGGCAAACACTAGATTTTACACCAGATCTAGTTTACACCAGATATGCTATTAAAATGTGATGGAAGAATAAAGAACATTCACAAATCAAAGCAGCAAAGAGGGATTCATAATATATTAAGCAAACAAAATTATTTTTAAGAACTACGAAATTCTATTTAAGAACTACTGTCTTCTGGGGCATAGTGTTACTAGTCAAGCTGTAAAATCTGAATGAAAGGAATTCGTTACGTTAAGGTTCAGACATGCCTGAATTTTGTTCCAAGGTGAGTAATTGGGAAAGTGAAGTCATAACACAAATTAAGAAATCATTCTTATTGTGTGTCGATTAATGTGTGGCTCAACTCGGTGAGTGTCTAGCAGAGACCTTTTTCAGATATCCAAAAGTTCATTTATTTTTATGAAGTGGCTATGTCATGCTCTAAAGGTGTGTGCGCAAGATCCCGGTCAGAGCCCCATTCAATACCTCATCAGCTGCTGAATTGCTGCGGCGCAGCAATTCAGTTTGCTGCAGCAGTGTCATTGAACGCTTTGGATGCGAATTTCAAAGTAAAATGGCCGACAATTTCTTAATGAAAGATTCAGATTGTTTTTCGTATGACTTGGACAACAGTTGAGGTATATATGATGAAGAAAAGCAGTCAGCACAATTCCGTTTTGTATGCACACACCACAAATTATCGTTTTTCTTAAATAAACATTATGTTTACTTCTGAAAAAAATATATAATTGAGCTGTAATATATGTCTATATGCAGGGGTAAATAATAAATAAATATTTTGTGCTTTGGTGAACTAAACCCTCAAAATTAACATTGCTGTACGGAATTGTTACTTGCTTCATGGCGGCGGCCATCTTTACTACGTCACACTCAGCTACTCGCAGCATCTCCTCGTGTCGATGCAAGTGCTAAGTTAGCAGTGCTGGGCGCTGAGCGGCAGAACGCCGTTCAATGGCAAGTTGCTAACTTAGCACTTGCAGCCAGTAGTGTATTTAGGTTTTGTGCTGCCCTAGGCCTGACTAAACTCGTGCACCCCCTAATTTAAATTTGACACACCCCTTCCTGTCAAGGGCACACCTCTTCCTGGTTAATCCCACCCTTCCTCTTTAAGCTCCACCTTTTCCTCTTAGAGCTCCGCCTTTTCCTCTCTTTATATTAAAAGTGGATACCAAGTGCCTACTTGTATATTTTGTATTCCATTTCAAATGTATCTATTGAGACAAAGAAAATTATGAAATGTTTAAATTCAAGCATTTTTACAAAGAACAGCCACGCATGTCAAGTATACTGGATCACAGCCGCTCGAATTAGTTGAACAATAAAATCCACAGAAACGTGCACTGCATACAGTATGAGCATATCACAGATCTGGACAGCAATAAAACCCACAGAAATGGGCACTGTGTATGAGCATATCAGAGCTGCACAGCAATAAAACCCACAGAAATGTGCAGTGTGTATGAGCATATCACAGAACTGCACAGCAATAAAACTCACAGTAATGTGCAGTGTGTATGAGCGTATCCCAGAGCTCCAGGGCAATAAAACTCACAGTAATATGCAGTGTGTATCACAGAATCCACAGCAATAAAACTCCCAGCAATGTAATATGCGGTGTGTATGAGTGCATCAGAATCCACTGCAGTAAAACTCCCAGCAAACCGAGTGTATATGAGCGCACAGCAATTATGCTGTGGAGCCATCTTGTCAGCAGTGGGGTGCCACTGCCAGAGGGTGCACTGTAGCTTTGATTCTCTTCCCGGTGGGTGTTCAGTCCAGAATAGAGTCTGTGTTAACGAAAGGGCGGGCAGCTGTGCGCGTGCGTTTCACGTGGTTCAGCCAGTCATGTGGTACTGAGACTCAGAGAAATGGCAGTGAAATGCCCTGATGTTCGGTGGTTTCAATCAGCAGGTTTATTCAGGTGAACCCCATAGGTTTCAATGTTAAAAATATTCCGTTTTTATGCAATATCTAATAAATCATTTATTATTTTAATCTGCAGTAAAAAGTCTTTACTTATTGATTTTTTTTTAGTACCTTTTAGTCATTTTTAAAAAATTTTTGGCAAAATCCCCCCCTTTTTTTAATAGCAGTTTTTCTTTTTTCTGTAACAGAACTTTTTATTATCAATCATAGGATCTTATATGTAAATTCCAGACATTTTCGTTCAGTAGTTCTTTTGAAAACAGCAGGCCACGGGTTTGCGGTGGCAGCATTCAGTGGCCGACTCCATGCACTTTGGGGACCCTGCGGTGAATGGTGAATTCACTGCAGGGTGGGGAAATTTTATTCTCCTAAGTGCAGGGAACTACAGAACACCAAAACATTGGCGTCATTTCGGTGCTCTGTGAGTAATCCATTTAGTGGTGAGGTTTTTAGCTGCCCCCTGGAAATTGAAATTGAAAGTGTAAATTAGTGAAATCTCAATGTATCCTCCCTGGTAAAATACTTTGCAAAGGTAAAAAAAAAAAAATTATTTTTTTTTTAGGGGTGGGGCCACCCAGTGCGGGCCGCCGCCCCCTGGAAAGTGCCGCCCTAGGCCTGGGCCTAGTCGGCCTAGGCCAAAATACACCAGTGCTTGCAGCGGCTGAGGTATTGAACGTGCCTCAGGTGCAAATATAATATCCATACATACAGCTATAGAGCTTTAGAGTCTTTTAACTCGGCAGTCTGCCCTCACCATACATGCATGCATAAAACAGGTATTCATAAACAGTATGTGTGGATATAGTCAGTTTCCAAACATATCTTTTGGAATCCATAGTCCATATTTTTAAACCTCCACCTCAAAAGCGCAACTCCCAGTCCCAGTGGGTATACCATAAAAAATTAAACCACAGAAAAGATTTTCCTGGGGGAATACAGTGTGCCCATAGGAGAATTTTAAAGAGACACACAACTCCGCTTCACCACTTAGGGCCATATTACATTCTCTGCGAAATTGCAATCGCACAGCGCAAATTTTTTTGCGCGCGAAAATTAACGTAGTATTCCGATCAGAGCGCATTTTTTCCTCCTCCAAGATTTTTCGTGCACAAATCCGACGCGCATAGCCGTTCGCAAATGTCACGGGATTTTGTCACGGGATTTGTCACGGGAATCAGCCAACAGCAATCACCCATTTCCAATAAAATATTTACAAACTAATAAAAAGGAAAAAAAAAAATTAACAACCACCAGCCAAAAAAAGAAAAAATTAACAATTCGTAAATTTTAATGTTTGGGTATGTGTAGAATGTGTAACTGTACTGTGCTGTATTTTTTTTTTTCCTGCTAGTGTATTTCGTTTAGCCCAGAACCATCACATTTACAGTTACCACCTGCTTTTCAAAGACGTTACGAAAATGCGCGCAAACGTTCGTTGCGCGAATATTGGAATACCATCCGCGTACTAGCGCACTAACACATTGGCGCTCACAATGTTAAGTATGGGATGCGCGCACGAACTTGCGCTTGCTCTGGGTTCGCGCAGGGTCACTCGAGTTAGACATTAACGTGCATTTTGTGCGCGAACGTCGGAATACGTTTTTGCGCATGCATTAACAAGTGCGCATAGAATGTAATAGGGCCCTTAGTGTTTCAGAGTGTCCAGGATTTGAGGCGTGCCCCCCCCTTCCACCCCCTCACCTGCTGTCTTAATGTGGAAGAAATGCTGCGTGAAGTGGAGAAGTTTCCTCCACCCCACCCAGCATCACCAGCAGCCATGATTTTTTAATTTTACGGATGCTAGTCACCAGATTGGTCACTAGTGACATCAGACTACCTCCCTGGCGGTCTAGTTTTTTCAAAATATTGTGTCTAAAAGCATTTCAATTTTTTTCGAAAGGAAATGTGGTGTTTTATATAGAAAGCCTGTATTCTGTAGGAATAACTCCCTGAAATCCGTGCAAGCTAGAGTCTAGTAAACACACGAAGCCAGAGAAGGTTTGAAACACAAAATAATAATTTATTATCCCACAAATAATTATCCAAAATAATGGAAATAAATTATATTCAATAATATAATCAAACCAAAAACAAGCCTCTTTCCTCTGGGTGCTGGGATTCCTGTCCAGATGTACACTCCTTTGCCTATGTAATGCAGGACATGGGGGTACCAAAAAAAGAGTATTTATTCTCAAAGCAGCTTTACAGAAATCTAAGGCCAATAAACATAATTTCTAAAATGTAATAAGGCTTTGCAATACAAGTTTCGCTGGTGGATCTGGGCCTTAATACATTTTAGAAATGATTTTTATTCGCCTTTTATTTCTGTAAAGCTGCTTTGAATAAATACTCTATTTTTTTTTTGGTACCCCCGTGTCCTGTATTACTTTGGCAAAGGAGTGTACATCTGGACAAGAATCCCAGCACCCACTGCACAGCAAAATTTATTGAAAAGTTTTTTTACTGTAATTTTTTTTCTTCATTCTTTTGAATTTGCCGCCTGGTACTGCCCCCCCCCCCCCCGCGTCGCGTGACTCGCAGGGAGCGAAACCAGGAAGCAAAGTCGCCGGCTGCCGCGATCACACTGCGGAGACGGCGAGGGAGCAAAGGATGCGGTGAATATGCGCCCAGCCCAAGTGTGGCTCGGGGTTACCGATCGCAGTAGCGAAATTTAACCCCGAGTTTACACTTGGGAATACCGCCGGGCAGGTTAATGAGCTTTTGAGCTGAGCAATCCATCATGCTTGTTATCTCCCACAAAGTCAAGTTTATCTGTTGGTATTTGTTAATGATCAGAGAGGATGCACCCAATATCCCCTAACTAAACTTCTTGGCTATGTTATTTTTATTATTTTTGGAAATAAGTTTTTATTTCTTTTTGTTTTACATTACTGTTTATCACCTTATATGGGGGTTGGGGCCCAAATTGCAGTGTTACAAGGAGAAGGCAGGTACTGAAGTGGGAATATTGGAGTAAATAAGAAAACAGGGCAGCAGGTATAAATAAAGGACCACAGAAATATATATAGATGAGGGTGGCTGAGGCACAGGGGAGACCGTGACGAGACTGAGGCACAAGCAGCTAGACAGGATAGGAATAGGGCTGGACACAAACCGGTGGATGGTACAGGAATGGGGCTAAACGGAGGGAGGTGGATGGGACAGATGCAAGGACAGAACACACAGGACAGATGGAAATTTACAGGAATTCTCAGAGACCGGGTAAGGATGGGCAAGGGAAACCCTAAAGCAAGTTTGGGCGCAGAGCCTGGCATTAACAGAAGTCATGAAGATTGATAGGAAAGGGAGGTTAGGAGGAGCAGAATGTACAGTGATTGGCAGGAACAGAGGAGGGATAACCGGTTGGTAGAGAGCATCTTCTGAGTACACCGCTCTCATTTACTCCTATACTGGTTTATCAAAATGTTGTTCAGTTTCAATGTATTGTAACCCTGTCTATATTGTGCCCATTGTTCAGCGCTGCGGAATATGCTGGCGCTATATAAATATAGTATAATAATACAGCTAAGATGGTGATGACTCACACAATGCTGAAGCAATATCCTGAGGGTGTGACTCCCTTTTAAAGACCTGGCCTGTCTGTGTTGATGAATAATACCAGGGGTGGAACCTGCCGTGGAGCATGGAACAAAGGTAAACCATGGAACTGGAATAGAAAGCTGCTGTCAAAGTTCAGGAAACAGCAGCACCAGCTTGGGCATGGGCCCTACATTGGCGCCTACAATTGCCCTGGCTCGATAGGGGACACTGTCATGTACAAGCGCTATCCTGCATTGACAAAGTAGTAGATGGTCTCTCAGGCCCCTTATTGTGAATAATAATGCAGAACCCGCAGGTTCTGTAGGTGGCGCACAGAAAACATTGAACTAATACTTTTGATTGAACATAACCAATTGAAAGTTAAGGAAACCTACTTCTGTATCACCAGTGATTTAAGTGTGTATACTTGACATACAGTACATCAATGGAAACATGCAAAGCATATAACGGACACAAGACCAGCATTGTAGGTGTGGATATAGGTGCAGCACTACCCTGTTATCCCTTGCACCTCACCATCATCATTCCGCTGTAGGCTAAGCAGTAGCCTTTTGGCCCCACTTTCCCCGAGGCCTTCCACATCTCTACTGACAATGTCCTGGTAAAACAAACACATTGAAATAGGCGACAAGAACACAAACTTCCATCAGGGAGCCTGACATGCCTATCTGTCTCACGTTTTAGTGGGTTTAAGCGCCACAGAGACCTTCCTCTTCAGGGAACATGAGTTTCTAATATTTTTTCGTAAACTTTCCATGTGCATGACATGTAACTAGTCAAGATGGGTGGCTAATTGTCTGCCTCCAAAACAATATTGGCCACATCTTACTTTCTTTCTGAAATCGTACTCCTCACATTGGGGACTTAAACTGCGTTGCCTAGTTACAAAATGAAAGAAGGCTTGTCTGATTAAAAAAAATCTGTTTGAAGACAGAAAATTTGTGGACTGGCCTTCACAACAATTTTTGTTTATCCCGCTTTTTGATTTATTTTTGATGATGTTAATAATTATATTCTGTTGTCTGGTTAACAAAACAGAAAGCACAATTTTGCTTATAATTTGCTACCAGTTGATAGAATGAAATATTAAATTCTGTAGTGTTATTCAATTTCCATTTTAGTCACACTTTTCGTTTAGTCATCCAAGAAATGCTGGGGATGTGTGTGTTACATATTACCACACACACATGTTCAAAAGTTTGGGCCCAGTTAGACATTTCTTTGTTTTCCATGAAAACGTACATGCTATGACTTTGAAGAGGAAATCTAGCAATTGACAGAATTAAAAATAAAGAATTTTTAGGGAAATAATACTTGTCCATCAAACTTTGCCCACGTTACCACCACCACAGCATCCCTCATCACATTGCCTCCATTCTTTATAAGTAAAGAATAGTAACAATCTTAATAAAGCAAAAGCATATTCCGCAGGACTGAACAATAGGCACAATATAAACAGGGTTACAATACATTGACAAACCAGTACCGGAGGAAACAAAGGCCCCTTTACTGTGGAAATTTACAATCTAGAAGGGTTGGGAGTGGATACAGGAGGAGAGGATTGCAATGTGAAAGTGATGGATTGGTTGCGCCAGTGAGGTGTATCAGTGAGTCGGGTGGTAGGCTTCCCTAAATAGGAATGTCTGAAGGGAGCGTTTGAAAGAAGGGAAACTAGGGGAAAGTCTGACAGTATGAGGGACAGAAATCCAGAGCATGGGGGCTGCGCGTGAGAATTCCTGCAGTCTATCATGGGAAGAGGTGATGCGGAGAGAAGCTAGGCGCATGTCACTGTTTGACCTTAGGGAGCGATCTGGGGTGTATTTGGTGATTAGTGAGGACAGGTAGTGGGGAGCTGAGTTAGTGAGAGCTTTGTAGGTCAGGGTAAGGATTTTGAATTGAATTCTTCAGTGGATGGGGAGCCAGTGAAGGGATTCGCGGAGCGGCAGAGACAGAGAGGCGGGTGAGGTGGATGAGCCTGGCAGAGGCATTCAGAATGGATTGTGGGGGGGAGAGGCGGGAGAGAGGAAGGCCAGCTAGAAGAGTATTACAATAGTCAAGTCAGGCGACTACAAGGGCCAGGATGAGTTGCTTTGTGGTGTCAGCGGTAAGAAATTGCCGAATTCTGGAAATAATACGTAATTGGTAGCGGCAGGAGGAGGAAATGAATGTGGGGGTTTAAGGAAAGAGCAGAGTCAATTGTAACTCCAAAACCTGGTTTGATGGAGAGATTATGGTTCCATCGACTGTGATGGAGAGGTCAGGATTTGGGGAGACAGAGGGAGGAATTGGTAGGAGGAGGGTGCAGATAGAGAAGAGCAGAGGACCCAGGACAGAGCCTTGAGATACACCAACTGATAAAGGCATTGAAGAGGAGGAGTTCCCAGCAAGTGACACAGAGAAGGACCTGTTAGGTAAGAGTCAATCCAAAAGAGTGCAGTATCACAGAGACCAAGAGAGCTGAGAGTCTGTAGAAGGAGGGGGGGGGGTCAACAGTATCAAAAGCAGCCAAGAGGTCATGCAAGATGAGAATAGAATAGTGGTCGTGGTTTTTAGCAGTTAGGAGGTCGTTGGTGACTTTGAGGGTAGTTTCCGTTGAGTGTAGGGGACCGACGCCTGATTGCAGGCTTAACAGATAGCATCGAGCACTCCTCTGCGTTTTTTCATGTAGTCTTGATCTCATGAATGTTCTTGTTTATAATCCAAATACCTTGAATTTAGATTTGTCTGTCTATGGTAAGTTTTCCAATCTTTCTCTGTTCATTGTATGTGTTCTTTTAGCCAATCTTAATCTTAAACTTTTTATTGACCAGTCTGGTATACCTTTTTCTTTGCAACTCTGCCATAGGAATACAGTGAAGCAATGTGCCATTTAGACACAATACAGATGGTTGCTGAGACAATGAACCTCTGTACACCTATGGGTGTGGATATGCCATTAAAAATCTATTATTTTAAAATAGCGATTTGCTATTTTAATGGACAAAAAAACTTTTCTTTAAAAAAATAAAAAGTTCTAATTCACCCCAAAGTTTGAACAGTAGTGTGTGCGGAATGAATTCTATAAATCCATTATTTATTCCTTTTTAGAGTCACTATTTTGAAGTGTGTGTATTTTTGCATTGTCGCTCTAAGTGTCTCCATTACTTCACCATGCCATTAGACTGTGCACTGATCTCATCGTGTTCTCTACTTACAGGTATGTGACCAGGGTTGTTCTGCCCTGGCCATGCTGGCTCTACGGAAACCTGAAAATTGCAAAGTTATCATGGAGGGAGGTGGAGTGCTAGTTGCTCTCCAAGCAATGAAGGCTCATCCACAGAGTTCCACTGTCCAGGTAAACATTTTTACTCCCATGTGTGTTCGTTGCATCAAATTCTATTGGAATAAGGCATGGATTTGTACATGTTCTATTTGCCTAACGCATTCCAGGACACCTGCTTGAATTTTATGTCCTCTGTGCTATATAAATCCAGTTGTTTGAGGAGTGAATGAAATGTTTTCTCATTCCATGGAGATTAGCAGCTCCTGTCAGTTTGTATATGACAGAGAGCAGATGCTACCTTTTTATAAAGCCTCCACGCATGCCAATAGGCAGACGACAGATAGATGGATCCAAATGTGCTACACACAAGGCCTATAGTCTGTTTTTATTAAAATAGCGGTCGACATTTAATTTCTTTCATGTGTTGTCCGGAAAATTGAAATAATCCTTCACTGTGCCTTGTGTTAACTAAATCTAGTTCTGTATATGGTTGGTGTTGCAGTATAGGACCATCTATTATTGAGACACTGCATACAAGGTACGTATTGCTTTTTTGTATCTCCCACATCATGAATGATTTTCCATACTTTTTTTTCCGTGCTTTTGTAATCATACCTATAGGTTACCCAGCTCCGTCTGATTGTTTTTGTTGTCGATGGGCTGCACAAGCACACAGTATACACTGATCAGCCACAACATTAAAACCACTGATGACTAAAGTGGAAGACCTTGATAATATGATTACAATAGGCACCTGTCAAGGAGAGGGATATATTGGGCAGCAAGTGAACAGTCAGTGCTTAAATTTCACGCAGGAAAATGGGCATAAGAAAAGATCTGACTTTGACAGGGTGCCTAATAGGGATGGCTAGACAAATGGGTCATAGCATCTCCAAAACAGCAAGTCTTGTGGGGTGTCCCTGGTATGCAGTGTTTAGTAGCTACCAAAAGTGGTGCAAAGAAGAACAACCAGTGTCAGCATCATGGATGCCCAAGGTTCATTGATGTGCATCTGATCACACAGAAGCGCTACTGTAGCTCAGTTGCTGAATAACTTAATTCTGGCCCTGATTGTCCGAACACACTTGACGCGTACCACCTGCCTAGAGATTATTTGTGGCGACTTACATCCCTTAATGTCAAAGGTGTTGCCTGACGTCTTTCGGTAGTTTACTGCTTCATGCCACAATACATACTTTGTACAGGAATGTTTTGAGTAACCTGACAAAGATTTCAAGGTGATACCGTGACACCTGCCAAACTCTTAAATTCCTTTTGCTTCTTTTGTCTCTAGTGTGGTGATAGTGCTGAATATTAATGTTTGTGTTTCTCCTCCTCCAGAAACAGGCCTGCATGGTGATCAGAAACTTGGTTTCTCGGAATCCTAGCTTCTGTCAGCCTATTTTGGAGATGGGAGCGGAGTCGCTGATCATGAAGGCACGCAACACTCACAAAGATTGCGATGATGAAGCCAAGGCAGCTCTGAGAGACCTCGGTTGTAATGTGGACTTGCGTGAATTATGGACTGGCGAGAAAGGCAGCCTGGCACAGTAATCTCATATATGATATGAAAACTTCAACACATTGCAACACTAGCGGCTTAAGAGGACATAGAGTGTCTGCATCCCCATAGAAATAAACATGTGCACTCCATGTGGTCCGTGCTATACAATCCTTATTTATTGATCTTTTTTACTTTGTTTTGCCAGGCTTACCGCCAGTGGAGTAAGCACATGTTTTTTCAATCATGAATGCCTGTAGCTGGCACCACAGATCCCATGCTTATGCTGAATTTGTGGCTCATTCTTCTATTGTGCTACCTGAAATAATTCTTAATAGAGAAGTCTGTTACCAGCTGGATTAATTTAATGTTTGCATTAAAGAGGTACGGTTTACAAAACTGCTAAAAAAAAAAAAAGCCATATTCACTGACATGAGCTGGTATTAGGACTTTGGATCCAAGAATACACTATACATTTTTATAAAACAAGTGGTGCGTGTTGAGTGAGCAATGCAAACAGTTTACATAAATAATTCATACAAATCCAAAACCTGGAGGCTTGAAAATTCCTCTTCCTAAGCTTCCTAAAAGCCTGTATGCATATACACATTAGAGTCTAGAGTACGAGTCTCAAACTTTGGCTTGTAAAGGTTGCTGAAATACAACTCCCATGATGCTCTGGCCATGTATTGCATTCAAAGGATTGGGGGATTGCTATCAACACCTGGGTGTCGACAGTTTGAGATCCCTGCTTTTAACAAACTAAGAAAATACAAAAATAGCATAACTCAGCTGGGATCCTTAAAATGCTGCACACAGGAAAATTAATGTGGGCACCAGAGAGTGTAATAAATGGCATAATGAGGAGAATAAATATTTGACAGGCACAACTGGTGGCTCTTCAGAAATGTCTCCTCTGAACACATCGGAGCACAGAGCTGTCACTTGCTCATACTGGTTAGGTACCGGCTTGCAGGTTATGAGCAGTATGCACTGACACACAATAGGGAAGGGTGGAGGTGGAATACTGGATGGAGGCAGAACCAACAAGCTGAGGGCTTACCAGGCACCGGTAGGAACACTGAGGATAGTAGGATTGGGAGTTACTGGAAAATTGAAATACAATAGGAGCCTGAAGACACTTGGAGATTAGAAGACACTTGAAGAGGCATGAGGAAACTTGGCTTGATGCAGGGGAGCAGACTGGGAATGCAGGAGAAAACACAGGTTTCAAGAGCAGCAGCAACACACAGGACTTGAGTGTGTGAGCTATTGTGCAGCAATGCTGAAACATTGGCTGAAAGGAGGCATAGCCTTTTATCGAAAGCAGTCAGTGCTAATTGGTCAACTGAGTGTGTGTGCGGTGAGGCAGGGAAAACCAGGGCTGAGACTGGAGTACCAGTCTACACCAAAACCTGGGCTGGAGTATGCAACACACAAAAGATGCTGCCATCATGTGCGGACATGGGTCGGTCTGTGGTCAGGATCCTGACGAGCAATCTCACCATTACATGAAAGTCAGCAGATTCCGCTGAAATATCAAGCTTTATTAACGCTCCACAAAACATAAAATTGACAACCAAATAAATAAATCGATTCCCAACATAGTTCATCACTTTCTAATGGAACTTCAGCTGAGATGATTATCCCTATACATTTTTTATCCGTGGCAATATGCCATAGAGCTAGGTGCTTCATCCTACAACTAGGAGTTTCATTTTACAATGAATTTGTGTGTTCCACATCCTCAACCTCTGCCTTTTTTTTATTTCACTCTTTTAGTATTTTTCTATGTTATTGATTACCAAAAGATCACAAGGTGATCAAAAGAGGAACCCTTTCTTGTTTGAAATGCCTTATTCACATCTTTCCAAAAATAATAAAAAACACAACACATTCTTGCTAAGCAGACATATAGGTATAAGCAGCATCCAATATAATGCATGTGTACATCAATGTTATTATGGGAGGCACTCGGACCACAGCATGTTCTGTATATCCATTATGATCTACATAAGCATATATTGAAGTTGTATGAAGTGAGTGCAGGAAAACAAAGTCATTTTTTTTTATTTTAAATTGTGATGGCATATAGGTGGTGGTTTCCATATTGATCTAAAAAGGAGCCAAGCAGCTGAAACATTGATGCCTGGATCTGCTAATGAGTTGATTGCTCCAGCGGGTTGCACACCACCCAACTATAGTGTTGTATACTACATGCAGATTTGAGTACAATATTCTTTTTTGTTCCATATTAATCTCGTAACAAAGTACAGGTTCACAATCATGCAGAATATTCTTGATCACTTCTTTATGAAGTGTTTGTTGTGCCATCATACTTTTTCCAGCTTTTTATTTAAATGCTCTTATGTATTGGCTTTGTGTGCTTTGCTCAAAGAAACTAGACAACAAACAATAAATTGGCTACAGTAAATTATAAAAGATTCTTGTGAGATTATTTTAATGAGCCTGGAAATTGTTTCTATTGTCTTCAGAAAGTCCAAGACCCAGTATTTATCTTTAGCAGCTTTTTGAGTGTTGGGGAAAATTAAGTCACGGTGTTTGGTTTAGAATGGTTAGACTGGTGGACAGGGGAGAATTAACTAGACCAGTGCTTCCCAACCCTGTCCTCAGGACCTGCTAAGGGGCCAGGTTTGCAAGATAATCTGATGCACAGAACAGGTGATATGAATTGCTGCTCCGTAATTGTAGCATTCAGTCTGCATTTTCCCAAAATAATCCTTAACCCGTTAATGCCGCAGGACGTTCCATGACGTTCTGGCGGCGGGCGGGCTTTGAAGACGTGGGGCGTACATGTACGCCCCGCTGTCTTCAATGGGACCGCCTCGGCACCCTCCCAGAAGCCTGCGCGCGCTGACTCGTGGCGCGCGTCATTGGCTGCAGAAGGACGGCCTGAAATCAAGTCGTCCCCTGCAGCCAATGACGTGCACTGCACGCCGGCTGCGGGGAGGGCTCAGAATCAGTGCCGCGCAACGGCACCTGTCGGCGAGGCATACCTGTACGCCTCGCCGGTGAAATCAACCCCTTAAGGGTGCCACCCCTGCATCCTTAAGGGGTTAAAGTGCACCTATCGTGCCCAAAACAACTTTAGCTTCTTTGAAAGATCTCCCAAATTTATTTATTTATAAAGTATTTTACCAGGAAGGATACATTGAGATTTCTCTCGTTTTCAAGTATGTCCTGGGTTCAAGAACATTGAAATGTTACAGTAGGTACAGAAATACAAAGTAATAAATTGCAAGATATTAAAAACCAAACACAAATATACAGATTAACACCTAAAATAAATATGTAGGAAATATATTCACTATGTTACATGTTTAAAGGTGCATTCCGTATCAAGGTATATTAACCTCCCTGGCGGTCCGATTCTGACATATTTTATATGTTAGAATTGGTCCAATTTATTCTGGCCCCCTAGTGGTATAAGTGTGGCTCGGGAGTTCATTTTCAATACTGAAAGCGGTATCCCCGAGCCACACTCGGGCCGATACTTACATTTCCCTGTGCTCCCTCGCTGTCCCCGCAGTCACACTGCAGCCGATTGCGATGTCACACTTCCTGGTTCACTCCTCGGGAGAAGGGAACCAGGCAGTGTGACGTTGCGAGCGGCTGGAGGAGACTGCGGGATCAGTGAGGGAGCGCAGGACATGTAAGTATCCAGCCCGAGTGTGGCTCAGGGATACCGCTTTCGGTACAAAACGTGAACCCCGAGCCACACTCGGGAAAACCGTCAGGGGGGTTAATAGAGATCTCTTGAGTGACTTTAGACTGGGGGAAGATTTGATGGTGTTAGGGAGGTTATTCCATAATTGTGGTGCTCGGTAGGAAAATGAGGATTGAGCCACCTTCTTTTTGTATTGTGGTATTGCAAGTAAGTTGCAGGTCCTGGATCTGAGGTTATAGGATGAGGGAACTGCTAGGGGAAACAGTCTATTGAGGTAGGGTGGTAGCTTCCCAGAAAAGCTCTTAAATACCAGGTTGGAAAGGTGAAGGGTGCGTCTCGATTCCAGTGACAGACAGTTTAGCTCTTTTAACATGTCACAATGGTGGGTCATGTAGTTACATTGTAGCACACAGCAGCAGAATGAGTTACACCATGTAGCAAGTTTATGAAGGTACGTCCCAAATCTACCTATACATTGCCAAAATGCTGATAGTTTTTTTTCCCCCCAAAAAATCCCTTGTGACGTGCATCACTTTGGACTTTAAGTACATGAGCCTAGAAAGGTATTTGAGAGGTGTGGGCCTGATGTTTCATAATGTTTTCCTGCCCTTTCCTTTTGTTGAAGTCACACTGTATGTACAATTATAGATGCAGGGTGTTTGTGTTTTTCTGTGCCCTATTGCCTCATGTCTGTGTAATATTAATATTTCCTTATGTATTTATTGTATAGTCTCCTGTCCTGTTGTATAAACTCCGTACCTTCTCTCTGTATAGCGTAACCTCTGCATTATTATCCTGTCTTGTATAGCATTCACCACCCCTGTAAGTAATGGATTCCTTTGTCTTCACATGCTTCCATCAACCCCCCCCCCTTCCTTCCCCCAGCAACTAGCTTCACCCGGGTCATTGTTATCTGACTTCTAACCCTTCGTTTCAATGCTGGGCGTGTTTCCATTGTTTCTGTACCATCACCATGTGTGTGTGTGTGTGTGTGTGTGTGTGTGTGTGTGTGTGTGTTTTCCTATTGTAAAGTGAAAATAAAGTCAGTCTCAGTTTGGTTTTCAACCTGCAAGGAGCTCCTGTGTTTCACTTGGATTTTGGCCAGAAGCAGTACTCCTGCGGGATATTGACGCCGAGGGGAGCAGTCTGCACGTGAGCACAGAGACCCCCCACGTTACATCCCTTATAAAAAGTCTCCCTGGGCTTCCTGTTTGATTTAAGTGATGCAGCTGGCACACAACAGATTTCCCTGTTGAGTGCTTTATGACTCTCACAGCAGGAGACACTCCCCTTTCCAGTACTGTCTCTGAACTAAAAATCCTTACAGACTCTGAGCATTTGCAAATGGCTCACAGATCTCCTGAACAAATAGGGATGCTGGATTCTTGGTATGGTTCACCCTTCTCTATAGTGCTGTGATTCCCTGCAAGCGTCAGCTAATGAAATATAGGGCTCTATTCCTAGGTTGATGTTAACCAGAGCTGTTGTAATCTTACCAGAGCCATTGAAGTCTATGGAGTTGTTAACCGCTATGGTTACGTTTACACCAAGCTTGTAATAGGGCCCATAGTTTCTTTGGGGGGAAAGGTGTGTGTTTGTGTGTGTGTTTGCGCTGCAGCTAAGCAATAGCCTTTCATAATTAACCCCTTCCCGACCACGGATGTACATATTACGTCCTGTGGGGAAACCGCAGACGTACTATGTACGTCACGGTCTTCTACCCTCCCTCCCTCCCTATACTCACCTCTCTGTCCGGGCTCCCACGGCAGTTTGGCAGGCTGGAAGTCTGCCCCGCCTATTCAGAGGGTCCGGCAGTCGCGATGACCTCATCAACGTGCATGATGACATCATTGCCAGGCGCCCCCGGTGCCTGCAAAGAAAAATAGGAAAGGGAAGGGGGGCTCCTTTGGAGCCCTCCCAAACCGCTCCACTTAGAAAAATAAGAAAGTTACCGCTGGAGAGTCTTTTTTTAGAGATGGAAGATGTCCCCTACAGGGGAAGGATACAGAGGTCGAGGGGCAAGGAGGAGAAAGAGCAGGAGATTTTATCACCTATGGTGTTGTCTGATGAACAGAATAATGTTCTATTAAAAGGACTCCCCTTTGTCCCGCGCCCTGCTTTTAATAGTTTTTTTGGATTAAAGACATTAATCTTTTTTTGAGAAAAGTTGCTCTTCATAAATTTAATTTGCTGCAAAAGAGCAAAGAGGCAAAGAGTCTAGGTATAGAAGTAGATATTCCTGGTTTTTTAGATCTGGCTGATCTCCTGGAAGAAAGTATTGGTCCAACATACCCGGGAGGAGGTTTCCCCCCCCCCCTACATTTGAAAAGCCATTTTACACCACATAAGGCACAGTTTAGTAACATCGATATGTTCCGACAGTCTGCCATGACAATGAACAATTGAATGTACAGGATCTAGGGTCACACCTACTTGATAATCTGACTAGGAGTGAAAAACAGGCTCTGGTTGAGCTACAAAAAAAAAGACAATATTATCATTAAGAATTCAGACAAAGGAGGGAATATTTGTGGTGATGGGGCGGTTTGCTTATAAAAACATAGCCCTTGAGCTGTTACAAGATAATGCTACATATAGTACATTAAAGGGTGATCCCACTGCTAGATTTGTTACTGAATTGAATGAAATATTGTTTAGGGCACGAACAGATGACTTGATTTCAAAGGCAGAATTTGATTATATGAAACCAATGAGCCCTACAATCGCGACTTTTTACTGCTTGCCAAAAATACACAAGGGCGAGATCCACTACCAGGGAGAACAATTGTTTCCTGTGTGAATAATCTGACTCAAAATAGCAGTGCGTATATATTGACTTTATGCTGAGGAATGATGTGGAGTCTCTTCCTTCATACCTAAGGGACGCCAAACAACTCTTGCAGTTGGTGGGGCAATTAGACCTGCCTGAGGAATCCTTTTTGTGTAGCCTGGATGTTGAGGCGCTTTACAGCAGTATCCCCCATGACCTGGGTATAAAATCAGTGATAGCAACACTTAGGAAATCTAGAATCCTTAAAGATGAACATCTTACCTTTCCGTGTGATTTGCTGAAGTTCGTATTGACTCGAAATTATTTTCTTTTTGACGCAATTTATTACATTCAGAAAAGGGGTGTGGCAATGAGCCTAGCGCACTGTCCTATGCTAATATTTTCTTGGGCTGATGGGAGGAAAATGTTATCTTTGATCCTGTGATGTCGCAATATCATGAATCCATTATTTTATGGAAGAGATATATTGATGATATTTTAATTGCGTGGTCAGGATATGAGGCCTCTTTTAATCAATTTGTAGCCGCCCTAAATGTTAATAATCTTAATTTGAAATTTACATCCGAACTACAAAGAGAAAAAATCTATTTCTTGGATGTTACAATCTATAAACAGCAGGCTGGTGCGATCGATACAACGCTTTTTAGGAAGCCAACGGCAACAAATAACCTGTTGGCATGGGATAGCTTTCCCCCTATATCCCTTAAAAATGGTATTCCTATAGGCCAGTACCTAAGAGTCAGCAGGGTATGTAGCACGTATACTGAGTTTAAAGAAAAAGCTGATCTACGTCTCCAATTCAAAGAAAAGGACCCTTAAATATGCGTATCAAAAGGCTTTATCTCAGGATAGGAAAACTATTAGCAGAGAAAGTCAAGCAAAAGAAAAACACGTGACCACCCCTGTTTGTAAATAATAAATAAATATGTATCTGCTTCCTCCAGAAAGCACTGAACCCTTAGTGCTGACAGGATACAACAAATGAAATAAATTGAGTAGTATCTGTAATGCAAATTACACATACATAGTGCGGACCGTATTACATGAAAATAAAACAGCCTCGCTGGATTATCACTCACAGGATAGAAACATAGAAAAATGTCGGCAGATAAGAACCTTTCGGCCCATCTAGTCTGCCCAATTACATGGATACTTTACCTGGATTTATCTTTTGTTTAGGATAGCCTTATGCCTATCCCATGCTTGCTTAAATTCAATTACTGTTTTGGCCTCTACCACTTCTACTGGAAGGCTGTTCCATGTATCCACCACCCTCTCAGTAAAATAATGCTTCCTGATGTTACTTTTAAACCTTTGTCCCTCTAATCTAAGACTATGTCCTCTTGTTTTGCTATTTTGTTTCCTTTTAAATATACTCCCTTCCTCTACCATATATAGGATATAAGAATTAAGCAGGCACATAATAAGTTTACCGCTCCTGGATGAGATTTCGAATGTGGAACTGGTGGGTCACCTCCTGAGATCCAGCATCCCAGACCGCAGTAGGAACCTCCTTCCAGTAACCCAAACTCAGTGGTTTGGATATTCCAAAAGAAGAAAACATAAAATGAAAATAGTAAGTCGGGGCTTTTAAATAAATAAAAAAAAGTATTTAATACAACATATTAAAAATTGGAACACAATCCAATGCGTTTCGTCTTTAAACAAAGAAAGACTTCATCAGGGATACTGTGTCCATCTAGCATATCACTTAATTAATCTATTCGGGCCTCCCTGCGGCCATGTCCATAACAATTACAAGCACCTGGCTTCAGCGCCACAGAATCAGTTTCAATGAGCGAGAAATGTGCGTCCCACTGTGGAACGCACAACCGCTCTTCCTGGTGTCACAAATCTCCCATCAATTCACTTCACCTCAGCCGCTGCAAGTGCTAAGTTAGAAACTTGCCATTGAACGCCGTTCTGCCGCTCAGCGCTCAGCACTGCTAAGTTAGCACTTGCAGCGACCCGAGGAGATGCTGCAAGTAGCTGAGTATGACGTAGTAAAGATGGCCGCCGCCATGAAGCAAGTAACAATTCCGTACGACAATGTTAATTTTGCGGTTTCTGTTCACCAAAGCACAAAATATTTATTTATTATTTACCCCTGCATATAGACATATATTACAGTTCAATTTATATTTTGTTTCAGAAGTAAACATAACGTTTATTCAATAAAAACGATAATTTGTGGTGTGTGCATACAAAACGGAATTGTGCTGACTGCTTTTCTTTATCATATATACCTCAACTGTTGTGCGAGTCAAACGAAAAACAATCTGAATCTTTCATTAAGAAATTGTCGGCCATTTTACTTCGAAATTCGCATCCAAAGCGTTCAATGACACTGCTGCAGCAATTCAGCAGCTGCTGAGGTATTTAAAGGGGCTCTGGTGAAAATCGGAAAGGACGAATCGCAACCTCCGGCCAATCGTCAAGCAGTGGACGCCATCTTGTGAAGGTCCACTTATATCCTCTCGACGCTGCCATCTTTAAGGTCCTCGTGTTACTCCTCTTCCCCACTCCCAAGAAAACAGATATTAGACCATGATAAACGATCTATCCTCAATTTTAGTACCCAGCACCACAATAACCACAGCGGTGTAGCCAAACACTGAATGTAATCACAAGCATTGGTGAATATCTAAATCTATATTTAACCCTTTCTCCATGTCCCCATTTTGAATATCCATTCAGTTTCTTTTTTCATTAAATCCTTATTAAAATCACCCACTCTCCAACTAGGGGTTACTAAATCAATGCCATAACAGATTAATTTCTCTGGACTAAAAAAAGGGGCAACTGTTGCAGTGAATGGGAACATTATGATTAGTAACTTTCCTTCTAATGTTACTAAAATGTTCTAAAACTCGCACACGCCACTGTCTGGGATGCTGGATTTCAGGAGGTGACCCACCAGTTCCACATTCAATGTCTCATCCAGGAGCGGTAAACTTGTTATGTGGTTGCGTAATTCTTATATCCTCTGAGTGATATTCTAGCGGGGCTGTTTTATTATTATGTAATACGGTCTGCACTATGTATGTGTAATTTGCATTGCAGATACTATTCCATTTATTTCATTAGTAGAGAAAGTCAAGTCAGAAGATCATTTGCCTAATTGGAAATTACAACGTGGGGTGGAATGAAGTTCGCCAAATATGCGAGAGATATTGGCCTCTATTAACACAGGACCCACAGTTACAACCAGTCTTGGCAAATATATCTTCTATGATATGACAGCCAGAAGATGTAAGAATCTTAGTGACATTTTGGTGGAGAGCCACTTCATACGACAAAGCACAAACCTGAAAGCTTAAAGACCTGGCTAAATGTCGCATGCAAGGGTACATATCCCTGCGGAAATTGTAAAGCATGCCGATATGTATTGAGATCATCTAAAGAGATTACTCTAAAGGATGGCAATATATGGAGGTTCAAACTATGTTTTAATTGTAAAACGATTGGTGTAGTGTACTTGATAATTTGCCCATGTAACAAATATGTGGGTAAGACCATCAGTCTCCTGAAAGTAAGGATTCTAGAGTATGTTAGGGGTATCAAATTGAAGAAGGATACCCCAATGGCAAGGCATTTTCTACACAATCATCTTGTCTCCCCTAGGAGTATGAAATTTATGGGTTTGGCGCACATCTCCTTGGGCCCAAGGAAAGGGAATCTGGACAAGGTACTCCTGCGCAAAAAGGCAGAGTGGATCTACTGTTTGGGAGCTCTATCCCCGGGGGGCTTACATTTACCCCTTTTATACGGCAATAATATTTCTTTGTAAGGATGTTCATACTATACTGGCTTTGATTTCTATGATTTTTCTGGGACATCTGTCGTCAGAACGAGTATCTGTAATAAAAGTAGAGGATAGTGGGTAGTAATCAGGAATAATGTGGATATATCAAAATATGTTTTGTACAAGGATAAGGGTGTATATAGCCCCAGATCCATCTATGGTCTACATTCTTTCCTGCACTCTTTTTCGGTCTGTATGCTTAGTTGGTTTGGCCGCTCTTATATGTCTTTAACCCATGGCTTTTGGCCCAGTTGAGTGAGTTGACAGTTGGACGCTTCATACAATGGGTTAATACAGGTGAATGGAGCAAGACTGTGGTATCCTATAGCACGCATGCGCAATGAAATCCGGATGTGCTTAAATTATCCCGCGCATGATTACAAAGTATCATGCTCACTTAGTAGCACCGGTGGGTATCAGGAAGCAGAAGGACCAAGTAAAATCATGGATAATAAAGTGTATGTAGCTGGGCCCATTAAAACATGGGTTATGTTGAAAAGCTGATATGACCCGGTATGGTGCGACTATACACTGACATCCCTGCAAGTTCCTGGGAAGCACCTGTAGCGATGTGTTAAAATTTACTGTGGCAGTACCCATTTTTGGCCACAAGATGGAGACAATCGCGATTAGAGACACTGGACATTCGAACTACATGTCCCGGCATGCTTTGCGAAGAAACAGGAAGTGGGTGGGTTTTGGAGACACTGTACATCCTGCACCTCGTGGAGAACAGGCAGAGCGCGCCAGGGAGTAAAGGAGAGCGGATGCACACAGAGAAGGAGAGACCAAAAGATAGGCCGGAGCGCAGACAGAGTGGATCGGGCCTTAGGATTGGGTCACCCAGCCTTGCGGGATACAGACATCACCCTCTATACTATCCGAGTGCAGTTGAAGGAGAGAAGACCCCTCGAGTGAGGAGTACCGCGGTCGATTGAAGCGGGGAGCAGGCGGTAAGCTGGATGAGTCGCGGCTGACAGACAGAAGGCCAGACAACAGATCCGGTGGTCGGCGTCCCCAGTCAACATCGAGCGGAGAGACGTCCTGGGTCAGCAGAACCTCAAGCTTGCGCTGGATGGGTGAGAGGCCCCCAAGGCCGTATGTAAATAAGAGCGTACGCTGCTGTTTTCCTTCTGAAACCCAGGGCCCCAACTGACTAGTCGAAGACATCCTTAAAGTAAACTCACTGGCCAGTTGAAAAGTACCCGGGTACCATATACACACGAATACACACCACTTCATGTTCTGGGACTTAACCTGTGCAGGACTCAGTTTCCTTTTCCGAATCGGGACAAGGGGGCAAAGTTAAAGTTACATTCCGAACATTTTTCCTTTTTTTGTTCCCGCTGCGCGTTTACCGTGATACGAGAACTGTGTATTTTATTGTGTCCCGCTACGGGGTTTTTTTCCTCGAATTTCGTATCGTTTAAATTTCTGCTCGGTCGGGGTTTTTTTCCGAAAATACGAAGCCCTCGTGTTTTCGTTTCTTTTACCGCTACGCGTTTATCGTGTTACGAAAGTACTGTAAATATTCCTGCATATACCGTGTCTTAAGAACAGCAAACCTTTTTAGTAAACCTTTTAATTTGTAAAAAGAACAGCGGTGTTGGAGTATATTTATTCCCTAGTGCGGGGAGACTGACCCGTGGTTTAATTTCAGCGGCTCCTCCGGGAGTGAGCGCTACACGTGGGGGCTCGTTTCCGGGATCCAGTCTCTGGAAAAACCGCATCTAAAGGGTTAAATATGGATCCAGACACTGCTGCCGAATGGTGTGGGGAGCACAGTAGTCAGTTAGCATGTTGCATAGTCATGGATATTCCCGCAGACACTTGGGCCGAAGATCAGATTCGCCAGGCCGTGGCCACGCTAGCACCAGATCATCGGGGGTTAATCCTGGACATTAAGAAAAACCCAGATACCTCTCACACGCATGTTCTTCTTGAATGGAGAAAAGGTGTTCCAGCATGTTTTCGGGGCGCGAGCGTGAAGCTGGAAGATGAGGTGGAAGTCCAACTAATTCAGCCAAGTGCGCCACGTGGTGAATCCGCAGGTGTTCCGCGCCCAGTCCGTTGGCCATGATCGGGCCTGAATTTATCGTGGCTATTGGAGATTTGCTGGCAAAATGTCAGAAAACAAGCCCTCCTCACACTAATTTCGGTTATCGACGGTTAAGGAACTTTACAGGAAACGTACCAACTCCGGCGGGAGAAGAAACCTTTGAGGAATGGGTGGAACAGGCGATGCAGGCACTGGATGAGTGGGACGTCCCTGAGGCCCAGAAAAAGCAAAGGATCACCGAGAGTTTAAAGGGACCTGCGTCAGAAGCGGTGAGAAACCTAAAACTGAGTAGAAAAGATTGTACTGCTTTGGATTATTTGAACGTTCTTGAAGAAGTTTTTGGGCGAACAGAAAAGGCAGCGGAACTGGTATATCAGTACGAACATACCTATCAGAAGAGAGGTGAGAGAATGATTGATTACATGAGGCGCCTGGATAAGATTTGCACCAAATACTCCTCAAGAAAGGGGCCAAACCGGCTGACGTAGATAAGATTCGAATAAAGCAGATCCTGAGGGGCTCTCAACCGTTAGATCCGGTGATGATGCAGCTGAGAAGCAGAGCAGTTAATCAAGAGTTGAAGTACCTGGAACTGATCCGAGTTGTACGAGAGGAGGAGGCTCTGCTGGAAGAGAAATCCTTCAGACGGGGAGAAAGGGCTTATGCACAACCTGCCAGATATAACGACGGTCTGCAGCCTGAAAACGACTCGTTAGACACCTATGGATCTGACCTGGATGAACAGGAACAGTTAGTGGGTTTTAAATTCATCGAAAAGGCTGCCAAAGAATCGAACCCTTCCGAACGAAGCGAGTTGTTCAAGACTGTAAAGAAGGTACAGGAAGCTCAAACTGAACTGCAGCAAGCGCACGCTGAACTGTGCAGGGTGTTGATGAAGGTGACCGAGATGCAGGGGGAGAATGCAAAAGTTCCTAACAGGTATGCAGACGACCGAAGTTGCCGTGGCGTCTGGTTCAAATCTCTTATTAGAACCTCAACAAGCAACTGTGTCTCCACTTTCGAGGAAGAGATGTTTCGGTTGTGGAGAAATGGGCCATTTCCGTGCGCAATGTAAAGGCCGGAAGCCTGAGAGGGATAAAGTTGAGTGGCTGCTGAAAGCTCTAGAGGGACTGTTATCTACTCCACCAGCGGGAAACGCCAGAGGGCACCAGTAAAGGAGCAACTTAGGTGCCCAGAAGTTGAACCTCGCTCCAAAAACCAATTTAAAACTAAGAGGGCAAGAGGGCCAAGGCAGGGCCAACTGCTGAGCCTGTCAGGACTGAAAGAGTCACTCCCTTAGCGTCCGGGTCTGTGTCATGGGGAGGCAATGCACACCTAAAACCTACACGGGCCAGAAAAAGGGCCAGGGTACAGCAGACTGGGTCTAAACGTCCGGATACCGCCACCAAGTTTCCTGATCAACTGATAGGTCCTTCTCCTATTGTGCCAATCCAAGTGGAGGGAGTCTATACAAAAGCCCTGTTGGATTCAGGGGCCCAAGTGACTTTGATCTACCGAGATTTCTATGAGAAACACTTGAACACATTCCTTTGCAAGAACTGAAGGATTTGGAAATCTGGGGTATCGGCACTGAGAAACTCCCCTATGACGGGTACCTGCAAGTAAGGTTGGAGATCGGATCTGAAGTCATCGGACAGTCCGGAGGCTGTGACGCCTTGGCCATTGTGTGTCCCCGACCCTCGGGTGCGAACAGAAGCTCTCTGATAGTGGGGACGAATACGGACCTAGTGCGGCGTCTCCTGACCCCCATCGTAGTGGAAGAAGGGTCAACTCAAGGAGTGCACCCCATGTTACGACCGGTCTATCAGAGGATGGTTGAAGAACGGAAAGCACCTGCTGAGGTGGGAAGACTGTGGAGACTGGGTGGGACAGAGAAGGTTCTGCAAGCAGGAGAAGTAGCGAGCTTCCGGGTTTCAGTCAAGTTGAACGGATCGCAACCAGGTCCCTATGTGGTGCTGGGAACCGATGTCAATCATGGGAGTGAAACCGGAGTCGAAGTAATTCCTGAAATAATCTCCACCAAAGCCCTGAAGAGAACACGAGGAAGAGTCTCGGTCAGTGTGTGCAATGTGACAGATTCTCCAGTAGTCCTTAAAGCACGAATGCCTATCGGGCAAGTAGAGTCTGCTACACCCCTCTCCACCGATTTAGGAGGGGGAGTGGATAAAGAGATTCCAGATGAAAGATTCTACCCTAAGGACGCCCCCATTTCACCTGAGTGGAAGAAACGTCTTCAGTCTCAAGTTCTAAAGTGGAAAGAATTATTCTCGAAAGATGAGTTCGATGTGGGCCTGGCTAAGAGTACGGAACACCGCATTCGGTTGCAAGAAGACAAGCCGTTTCGTGAAAGGTCAAGGCGAGTTCCGCTGGGAGACTTGGATGATCTGCGAGAACAGCTAAATGAGTTGCAGAGAACCAATGTGATTCAAGAGTCCAGGAGCCCATATGCATCTCCAATAGTGCTGGTCAGGAAGAAGAATGGTTCTGTCCGCTTGTGCATAGACTATCGCACCTTGAACCGAAGAACCATCCCCGACCAATATGCCACTCCTCGGATTGAAGATGCCTTACAGTGTTTGTCTGGAGCAAAGTGGTTCAGTGTACTAGACCTGCGAAGCGGATATCATCAGATACCGATGCATCCTGAAGACAAAGAGAAAACTGCGTTCATTTGTCCACTGGGGTTCTTTGAGTTCAATAGAATGCCTCAAGGTCTGACGGGAGCTCCAGCCACGTTCCAACGGTTGATGGAGAAGACAGTCGGGGATATGAATCTAATCGAAGTGTTAGTGTACCTGGATGACATAATTGTGTTCGGGAAGACTCTGGAAGAGCATGAGCAACGTTTGGAGAAGGTCTTGAAGAGGCTCCATGAAGAGGGGTTGAAATTGTCTCTGGAGAAATGCCAGTTCTGTTTACCGTCAGTCACATATCTGGGACACGTGGTCTCGGCAGAAGGTGTTTCGACAGATCCTCGAAAGTTGGAGGCCGTAGCTTCTTGGCCTAGACCTCGAAACGTCACTGAACTTAGATCTTTCTTGGGATTCTGCTCATACTATCGAAGATTTGTGGGAGGATTCGCAAAGATAGCTCAGCCGCTGAACAAACTCCTGCAGAAAGAAACCACCGAAGAAGGCTGTAAGGTCTCTGACCGAAACCCCTCCGCTCCAGGACCAAGGAAAGCTAAAGAGTCCATACAAGGTGAATGGACTAGTCAATGTGAAGGTGCGTTTGTGAAGCTGAAAGAGAGTCTAACCCGAGCTCCTGTTCTGGCCTATGCGGACCCTCACAAGCCGTATGAGTTACATGTGGATGCCAGCCGAGAAGGTCTGGGGGGAGTCCTGTATCAGGAGTATGGTGGATTGCTGAGACCTGTAGCGTACGTGAGCCGGAGCCTTACGCCTTCAGAAAAGAACTACCCTACTCACAAACTGGAATTTCTAGCCTTAAAGTGGGCGGTGGTAGACAAGTTGAAAGACTATCTGTATGGAGCGGAGTTCGTGATTAAGACGGATAATAATCCTCTTACCTATATCCTTACTACTGCAAAACTGGACGCAACAGGACATCGGTGGTTGGCCGCTCTGTCAGGGTTTCGGTTCAGCCTGAAGTATCGCCCTGGGGTGAACAATCGAGATGCTGATGCTTTATCAAGAAGACCCTACACTACAGAATGGACTCAGGTAACTCCAGACGGGGTGCAAGCTTTGTGTCAAGGAACAGAACGCCGGGTCAAGGGAGGAGTTGAAGCGGAGGCCATAGGAGTCATGGCCGCGGCTGTTCCTGAGTTCTACTGTAACCCTACGCAATTGAGGGATGAAAATCTACCTACCTTTTCCAAGCAGGACCTGAAAGCGGATCAAGCTAGAGACCCTTTGATTGCATTGACCATAAAGGCCCTGACTGCAAAGCGAGAGATTCTGTTAACCAATTCCCCGGATGGAGCCAGATTGGTCTACAAAGAGTGGGAGCGGTTGAAGATGTTGGATGGGGTGGTCTACCGAAGGGGCCCCTCGACCAATTCCGAAGAGATTCAACAGTTATTTCTCTCCCACTAAACACAGGGAGAGTGTGTTGCGATCACTACATGATGAGCATGGACATTTGGGTGCTGAGAGAACTTTAAATTGGTGCGAGATAGGTTTTATTGGCCTTGCATGAGGGCTGAAGTTGAGAGTTACTTGCCATTCCTGTCTGAGGTGCATTCAGAGGAAAACTCTACCAACCCGAGCTGCTCCAATGAGCCATCTACAGAGTCAGGGACCCATGGATTTGGTGTGCATTGACTTCCTGTGCTTAGAGCCGGATGCTAGTGGGCAAGGGAACATTCTGATAGTGACTGATCATTTCACCCGTTATGCCCAAGCTTTTTCTACAAAAGACCAACGCGCTCCGACAGTGGCGAAGGTGCTGATGGAAAAGTTTTTTGTTCATTACGGCCTGCCAAGAAGAATACACTCTGATCAGGGAAGAGACTTTGAAAGTAGATTGGTCGGGCAATTGCTGGAGTTGTTGGGAATTCAAAAGACTCGAACTACGCCATACCACCCTCAGGGTGATGCTCAGCCTGAAAGGTTTAATCGCACGCTGCTAAATATGCTGGGGACCTTGTCTAACGTAGAGAAGCAGAGTTGGAGTCGTCACATAGCTACTCTGGTGCATGCATATAACAGTACGGAGAGTGATGCCACTGGATATTCACCGTACCGTCTTATGTTCGGAAGAGAAGCTCGACTGCCGGTTGATTTGGCATTTGGGTTATCTCTAGACCAGACGTCGGTAGCTTCTCATAGAAACTACGTGGATAGACTTCGGAAGAATCTGGCTTCTGCGTTTGAACAGGCCCGTTTGACTTCAGGTAACAGGGAGCAGAGGAACAAGAAGAACTATGATTTGAAGGTTCGAATACAAGATCTACAACCCGGTGATAGGGTTCTGTTGAAGAACTTGGGTGCTGCTGCGAGACACAAGCTGGCGGATAGATGGAGTTCTCAGGTTTACATTGTTTGCAAACAACTGCCAGGTCTGCCGGTGTATCAGATTCGCCCTGATGGAAAGGCTGGTCCCCTCAAGAATTGGCACCGAAATCACTTGTTACCTTTGAGAGAGGCTGTGAGGATACCAGTGGAAAACGAACTTCCTCCGGCGAATCCGCATGCTCCACGTGTCCCTCCTGTTACTCGGTCTCAACAGACTCGGGTTGTTGGAGAGAGCGAAAGAGACAGCGACGAAGAGAGTTTCTGTTTAGATTGGATGCGCTCACCAGAACCTGAAGAGGTCGTTCCAGTTCCTTGTCGATGGGAAAGTAATTTGAGGGCTGAAGCTCCTGAATTTCAGTGGGAATTCCCCGAGAATATGGAACTCCCTGAAACCCTTGAACTTCCGTTAAGGGTCCCGGATACTGTTGGAGACCCTGTAGCTCCTGAAGACGAACCTTACGACTACAGTTCTATGCCTTCCCTGGAGGGATCGTACTCGGAGGAAGTGTCTGCTCCAGTGGCAGACATAAGGACTGAGCCTATACCTATAGTACTTCCACCTGAAGAGGAACGGAAGGAGCCTGAACAAAAACGCTCTATTCGGCCGCCCCAGCGACTTACCTATGACTCACCAGGACATAGCACTGAAGAGGCCATCACCACTGTGCAGAGATTGCCCGAAGTGTCTGCTATGTTAGCTGAGGTAGCCCAGAACATGAGTCAGCTTGAGAAAGTGTTTCTAACCCACTGCATGTATGCTGCTGAACCTGTATATGCTGTATAAACTGTGTGCAAATTGTAAAAGGATAATGTAACTGTTGTACCTCCTTGGAGAGACCCAAGAGTTCTAGGAGGGGGAGAGTGTAGCGATGTGTTAAAATTTACTGTGGCAGTACCCATTTTTGGCCACAAGATGGAGACAATCGCGATTAAAGACACTGGACATTCGAACTACATGTCCGGCATGCTTTGCGAAGAAACAGGAAGTGGGTGGGTTTTGGAGACACTGTACATCCTGCACCTCGTGGAGAACAGGCAGAGCGCGCCAGGGAGTAAAGGAGAGCGGATGCACACAGAGAAGGAGAGACCAAAAGATAGGCCGGAGCGCAGACAGAGTGGATCGGGCCTTAGGATTGGGTCACCCAGCCTTGCGGGATACAGACATCACCCTCTATACTATCCGAGTGCAGTTAAGGAGAGAAGACCCCTCGAGTGAGGAGTACCGCGGTCGATTGAAGCGGGGAGCAGGCGGTAAGCTGGATGAGTCGCGGCTGACAGACAGAAGGCCAGACAACAGATCCGGTGGTCGGCGTCCCCAGTCAACATCGAGCGGAGAGACGTCCTGGGTCAGCAGAACCTCAAGCTTGCGCTGGATGGGTGAGAGGCCCCCAAGGCCGTATGTAAATAAGAGCGTACGCTGCTGTTTTCCTTCTAAAACCCACAGGGCCCCAACTGACTAGTCGAAGACATCCTTAAAGTAAACTCACTGGCCAGTTGAAAAGTACCCGGGTACCATATACACACGAATACACACCACTTCATGTTCTGGGACTTAACCTGTGCAGGACTCAGTTTCCTTTTCCGAATCGGGACAAGGGGGCAAAGTTAAAGTTACATTCCGAACAATTTTTCCTTTTTTTGTTCCCGCTGCGCGTTTACCGTGATACGAGAACTGTGTATTTTATTGTGTCCCGCTACGGGGTTTTTCCTCGAATTTCGTATCTTTTAATTTCTGCTCGGTCGGGGTTTTTTTCCGAAAATACGAAGCCCTCGTGTTTTCGTTTCTTTTACCGCTACGCGTTTATCGTGTTACGAAAGTACTGTAAATCTTCCTGCATATACCGTGTCTTAAGAGCTGCAAACCTTTTTAGTAAACCTTTTAATTTGTAAAAAGAACAGCGGTTTGGAGTATATTTATTCCCTAGTGCGGGGAGACTGACCCGTGGTTTAATTTCAGCGGCTCCTCCGGGAGTGAGCGCTACAACCTATAAGGTTTTGCTTGTACCGACTTGCAACAGGGAACCCTGCTATGTAATAGATATGCAATAGATATGCAATGAGATGTACTCCGGCTTAGGGAATATCTCTGTGAACCTAATAGGTTAACACACCTGGGGCTTGTTTAAATGTCCTGGACTTTTTTGAATTATAAGAGTTGAAGTTTCATGATAAGGACATCTTGATAAAGGCCCCAGTTAGGGCGAAACGCGTCGAGTGTTCTAAGGTTTTAACAGTAATGTATTAGGAAGGATAGTGACCTATATGGAGTGGCTATATGACTGACAATCATAACTGTATGTGAAATCTGTATGAGTGAAATCAATGAGACATATGGGCAATTGACTCTTGAAGTGTCTGCCTGATGTTTTATTGTGGCTGGTTAAGCCATAGGTGATTCTCTCAGTGCTTTGCAAATCGCTATGCTTCACGGTGTGGCGGTCCTCAATGCAATTTCTATCTGGTAATCTGATATACCACTTGGCGGTCCATATACCACAATCAGTCTGCCTATTGGTCTAAGCTTTTTTGACTGAGATCTCCCTATTTATTTCTCTATTTTTGTGGGTTTTTTGTGCATATGGGTTTTTTTCTTGAATGATTTTTGGGCGCTTTTCTACATGACTAATGTGCAAGGATTTAATGAGCATTTTTGAGCCCAATTTGTAATTGATTCAATATAAGGATTTATATTTTTTAACAATGGCCTGTATATGTCATGTTTGTGACAGTTTTTTGTCCTTTTCGTTTTGTATTTTCTCCTTTATCAAAGATTGCATTTGGTCGTTTACCAATAATTATGGATTTATTTTGTACCATTACCCCTGCCTCATGTGGAGGTAAGAACACGTTTTTTTTCTCCTGTCTACCGTAGGTGTTTTGCAATTTTGTTATTAAGTGGGTTAGGCCTGTTGTAGAGGCGGGGGAGTGTAATTACACCTCCTATAGAGAGTCCTATCTTGGCTCTCTTAGTTCTTTCCTTTTATGTGGTTTTGTTTTATGCATCCTGGCTGCTGTTTGTCCAGAGGAAAGTTTATTGTTTTTTTTTTTCTGAAAAATCCACAGGCGCATGGAAAAGAGCTTAGGAGGGCTCCAGGAATGTTAAATTGCAAATTGGTCCCTTTTTTCATCTCACAAAGAGTACATACAGTTTAAACTAGGGGAATACCCCCAACATCTCCTCTAAATTTAAGGAAATCCTGTGCTGAAAAATTGTGGGTGATACGTGGTGTTTGGGTGCCTAAAAGAGGAATAAAAAACAGAGCTACATCCACCTAGAGCCGGTGTCAGGCTCAGGATAGTGTGAGTAGGTGTCAGGATCACCCACGTCAACCCTGCAACCTGCACAATGCACATTCCTGGACTCTGACATTCTACCCTGGAACCTCACCTGCCCTTCATCCTCCCTAATCAGTCCTGCTTTTAAGGAAGTCACACCCTCTACCTGGCCTGGACTTCCTCATTGAAGTCCCAGACTGAATTGCAGTGCAGAGCTTATCCCAGACTGAATTGCAGTCAGAGCTTATCCCAGACTGAATTGCAGTGCAGAGCTTATCCCAGAAACGCCTGATCCAAAGCCTTTCCTGAGGACCCTCTATTTTCTGGACATTTTCCCTTCAAGCCGGTAACGCCCCTGTGCTTCTGATTCCCCCCATCTTGACCCCTGGCTACCAGACCCCCTTGATCTTGGACTTTGACCACCCTGATTGCCGCCTTGCCTAGACCCCTGCTGTGCCCACGACCATTCTATTGCCTGCCTGAAACCATTGCTTCTAACATTCTGTGTTATATGTTTATATCTGTATTGTTTATTCATTGCTTGCCCCATGTGCTGTTAAGTCCCTTTGTGTCTATTTCCACTCTCACTCTCTAGTCTCTTATTCCCATCTTGCTATCCCTTATTTCTTCTGTTCTATCCGCTCCCATATTCAGTTTTCTCCTTAACCTCCCTTCCCATTCTCAGCCATCCTCTGTTGTTTCTACCTCCTTTTTCTTGCATCTCCTCTCCTCCCCTGCATCTATTTCCCCATCGTGCCCAGTCTCCTCCAGTGTCTAGTTCTGATCTATTGTTTTAGTGCATGTCTTTTATGTTCTAGTGTTTAGTATTTAATAAACCCTTTTGTTTCCCTGCATACCTGCCTTTTTCACTGCATCCTGGGCTCACAACCCCACCTGCTGTATTAATCCCAGTCTGAACGCATGACAGTAGGAAGATATAAACGTGAAAATAGAGTGTTCCCCTTTAAATACATATTGCGCTATGTTTCGATCTTTTTCAACTTTGACTTCTATATCTAATGGGAAGATTTTGGACGTTTTTCTTTGTGAACACACATTTAAGTTTAAAGATACGTATGCATAATATTCATCCTTGCTCTTGATCACCTGGTGAATGGCGCTGTACCTTTTACATATGTTGTGATTATTTTGTTTATAGGGAAACCACTGGTTTGATACACACTGACAGGGTTATCCAAAGAGATCCGAATTGCTTGAGAAAGGTAACCGACCGCTGAAAATCAGCGTTCGGTTACATTTCCTGACTATTCGGCTATCCAGAGAGCAGGAAATTCGCCAAATCCTGGCGAATTGCCTGAACATACGGTGCCTGTTCGGTCCCTGTTCGAGGGCAGTGAAAACCCCATGAAAAAGCACTGCTTCGTCTATTCAGAGAACACAAACAGCAGTGAAAGGTTCCCCTAATGCCCTGCCATTCGGTGGTTTAATTCAAGTTTATTCAGGAGAATCCCATAGGCTTCAATGTTAAAAATATTCCCATTTTAATTCAATATCTAATAAACCGTTCATTATAAAATTCTGCAGCAAAAAGTCTCTTTATTTATAGATTTTTTTTAGGATATTTTAAGCATTTTTCTTTTTTTTTTTCTTTTCAGTTTACTTATTTTTTTTGTAACCGCCCTCTTTATTATCATTCCCTGGACCTCCTGTGAAAATCTCAGACATTTTCGCTCAGTAGTTTCTTTGCAAACAGCTTTTCATTTTCCCAGATTCATACAAATGGTTTTGCTAATTTATTCACTGCCTCCTCTATGTCACAGCTGCTTCGGCTCTGTGTGATTCGGCTTCTTCGAAGGTTAATCCAGATGTTTTTGCTTGTTTTCAGCGTGCATTCGGTTAGTTTTCGTCAGGTTTTCGTCAGCTTTCCCCTGCAATTCGGGGACCCTGTGCTGTTTGCTGAATACACCGCAGGGTCACCGAAATGCAATCGGCAAAAGGAACCGAATTGAAGAGAACGAAAAGTCACCGAACGTGCGGTGACTTTTCGAATCTCTTTGGATAACCCTGTGAGTGAAGGGGTGGAATTGGTAATAGATCTTTTCTGTGGGCACTACACCGCACTGATCTGTAGAAAATATATTTACCCAATATTTTCTGTTTGCAGTGGAATGGAATTTTCCATAGCCAAAATTCTTTAACACTGCCTTGTAAGTCGCTAAAGTGATCTTTTCCGGAAACATGGAATCTGCTTCACTTTTTCATGCATAGGGAATACAGTCTGTCCCTGTAGTTATCCTATACAAAAGTCGCCACTTCCTGGGCACAGAGTGAAATTACGTGATAAAACAATCATTGCTTTAAAAAGGACACTCACATTCAGAATCTACGAAGAAAAGTGGTCTTTTTTTTCCAGTGCCACTCATCAGAAAACGGTCAGGAGTGTGGTGCTGAGAATACAGTGCAAACAATATGCTCCTTTTAATTATAGGGTTAGGGTTTGTGGACTATGGACTCCGCTCCATTTTCACATTATTTTTAGGCAACAGGTTGAGCTTGTAAGGATGAGCAGAATCTGTTGCCTTAACATGAAGTGAAAATGGAACAGAATTTGTCAGCGTTAGTTATAACCCTAAAACAAAATTTTTTTGCATAATGTATGGAGATAAGTTGCAACAAAATAATGATGCCAGGGGGCGGAGCTGACTGCCGACAGGGAAGGTCGCATTCTGCTGAGCTCCTCGAGGTTTCCCTTAACTTTTGCTAATTCTTGCGACCTACCTTCAGCTGCTGTGCTCACAGGGGAGAGGACTGTGCAGGGGGACCCACCGATATATGCCTGGTCTCTTCTGTGCTCTTTCGGAGTTGTTTAGGGCACTTTGCGGGCTCCAGCCTGCTTTCGAGGCCTACTTTGGGCGGCCATCTTTGAGCCTTTGTTGCAGTGCTAAGGGGACCTGTATCCTCCCTTCCTTGCTGCGGTGGGGCACTGATGGAGCGCCTAGATGGGTGCCTGGCTTGGTTACTGGAGGAAGGGGAGCGACCACTTACGCATGGGGATGTCCGGCGCCTTGTGGCTGAGATGCGACTCAGCCGGGATGCAGCTACTACGTCTGGAGATGTGACTGGGAGCCCCCTGTGTGGGTGTGATGCGCTTACCTGCTCCTTCGAACAGAGAGAAGAGGTATGGAGACCGGGGAGTGGCGGCCCTGAAGTTGCGTTGCAGCGGACCGGGTGCGGCGATCCGGCCGGGTCGCTTCGTGTACTGGCGGTGCCTAGCTTGCCTTCGGTCTGTGGGCTCTCGGGGGGAGCTGTCTGGATGGACTCCGGGTCCGAGGAGGGCCATGCGGCACTCGAGTCATCGGATAGATCTCCCTGCACGATGATGCCGCCGGCCCAGCTGCTTCTTGTGACTCAGCAGAGTAAGACGTCTCCTGGTGGGCCTGGGACTGGGGCTGACTGGAAGCTGTGCGGATGGCGAGACCTACTCCCCCCGGATGTCCTTGGAGAGGTCCTGGGTCATAATCCACTCTTCGACTTGCTGCCCCAGCCGACTTCGTTGTTGCTCCTGGATGATGGATGCGGGGATAGCGTGTCTCTTATTTTTCCCCTGGACACTGGCTGAACTGGATGGCCCCACTGCTGGATTCCTGGATGCTGATTTCTCCTGCATAGCTGTTTCCCCTTTTTCCCCCTCAGAAGTGTTCCCCCCCCCGATGTCTTTCCCTGCTGACACTCCTACCCCCCACACAGTTTTGAGGACTCTTGCCGATTTATTCTCCCCCCCCTCTGGGCTCTCTTTAGTGGACTCTACTTCATCTGACCAGGACGTGGTTTGGCGTGACGGTCGGGCATCTAACCACTTTTTTTTTTTTTTACATTGTTTTTTTTTTGTTTGGGTGCGGGACGATAGGTTGCCCTGGGTGAGCCATTGGGACGGATACCATGGCTCTGACCGCTCCCTCTGGCCCCAGGACACCTGGCCCTGTGGCCCTTCCATGGCCTCCAGTTTCCTTGCGGGGTTGCTGGAGCACGCCAGGAATGCCAGTTTTTTTTCCGGGCTGTCCCCCACCTTACTCCTTCTACCCCCCTTTTTTTTTGTGGTTGCCCCACCCCATACCTGTTTAATGACGAGACCACCTCCCTGGTCACATATATCGGAGTGCCCTTCCCTCTTTTATTTTTTGTTATCCCAGATGAACCTTGCTGGCTTTACTCGTTATTATTTGTATTTATGTCTGATTTACTGCTGACCTATTTCAAAATAAAATTTTGAATTAAAATAAAAATAATGATGCCAGTGCATCTTTATTCCATGTCAAACACTCGTTTTTTTCCTAGTGCCTAAATGTGAGTGTCATCGGTAATTTGGCGACTTTTTTATTGCTGCATTACAATCTGCGTGCATAATGTGGCGACTTTGACAGTAAACTGATCTGTTCCTCTGAAAGGAACTTGTGAATGACCAAGGTTCCACAGTGAAACTAGAGATGGAAGAAAAAATAAAATCAGTTTATGTACCGTTATAACCTTGTTTAACCCTAGGAATATTTGAGAGCTATTTTTATATACGCATTCAGTTATCTTATCCTTTGAGAATGTATTTCAAGGCTCGTAAATAAAATTCTGAAACCTTATATGCTTTCAAGGTCAGTGTTATCTTTACTCTCACAAGTAGACTATTAAACGGTAAGGAGGAGCTGGTGCAACTTGTAGGTTTTGCAAAGCGTGTATTATACACTTCTCTGGGAGGGTGTTGGGAATTAAATATTATGCAAACAAGCACCCGTATTTCACAAAAGTAAAATCCCAAGATGGACAGGGGAAACTTGACCGTGCAGCATATCGTATAACCCCCATATTTACTGTCAAAGTCGCCACATTGTTGCAGTTCAAAATGGGTTATGCTGTCTGACAGCGAACCTTCCAATCATGGGTTCACTTTAATGGACAGGCTATTATCTATGCATTTTGCTATCCAAATGGCTAACAAATGTATAGCTTGTCTTTAAATTCGTAAAACATTATTTGTTACACCAGGCGCGCACACACATTAATTGCCATGCCTCTCAAACCTTTTAACAACTATCCTGAGCTTAGACTGTCAGAGGGCTAGAGAACTGTCCTACCAGGTGCAGACTAACCTGTTGGGCAAAATATTTAGTAGCAAAGATATCTGTTTAGTTCTTGCTTTTAGGTTCAAAGGTAGATAAGAATATTTACCTGTTCCCTGGACTGTTGAAAGAAGACTAGTCCCAAGGTCGGAC
>CM019063.1:266597866-266813365 GCA_009667805.1 Leptobrachium leishanense | reverse complement strand
CCTCTCCTCCTCTCCTCTCCTCTCCTTGCAAGCGGTCGGTCTCTCCTCTCCTCTCCTCCTCTCCTCTCCTCCTCTTCCTGCCAAGCAAGGGTCGGGTCTCTCCTCTCCTCTCCTCTCCTCTCTCTCCTCTCCTTCCTCTCCTCTCCTCTCCTCCTCTCCTCTCCTTGCAAAGCGCTCTCTGCCTCTCTTCCTCCTCTCCTCTCCTCTCCCCTCCTCTCCTCTCCTTGCAAGCGGTCGGTCTCTCCTCTCCTCTCCTCTCCTCTCCTCTCCTCTCCTCTCCTTGCAAGCGGTCGGTCTCTCCTCTCCTCCTCTCCTCTCCTCTCCTCTCCTCTCCTTGCAAAGGCGGTCGGCCTCTCTCCTCCTCTCCTCTCCTCTCCTCACCTTGCAAGGCGTTCGTCTCTCCTCTCCTCTCCCTCCTCCTCACTCTCCCTCCTCTCCTCT
Organism: Leptobrachium leishanense; assembly: GCA_009667805.1. Taxonomy (NCBI): domain Eukaryota; kingdom Metazoa; phylum Chordata; class Amphibia; order Anura; family Megophryidae; genus Leptobrachium; species Leptobrachium leishanense. The sequence goes on along the minus strand of CM019063.1, from coordinate 266,812,924 downwards.
CCTCTCTCCTCTCCTCTCCTCTCCTCTCCTCACCTTGCAAGCGGTCGTCGGTCTCTCCTCTCCTCTCTCCTCTCCTCTCCTTCCTCTCCTCCCTTTTCTCCTCCTCTCCTCTCCTCTCCTCTCTCTCCTCTCCTCTCCTTCCTCGCTCTTCCTCTTCTCCTCTCCTCTCCTCTCCTCTCCTCTCCTCTCCTTGCAAGCGGTCGGTCTCTCCTCTCCTCTCCTTTGCAAAACCGGTGTCAGGTTCTCTCCTCTCCTCTCCTCTCCTCTCTCCTCCTCTCCTCTCCTCTCCTTGCAAGCGGTCGGTCTCTCCTCTCCTCTCCTCCTCTCCTCTCCTCTCCTTGCAAGCGGTCGGTCTCTCCTCTCCTCTCCTCTCCTCTCCTCTCCTCTCCTCTCCTTCCTCTCCTCTCCTCTCCTCTCCTCTCCTCTCCTCACCTTGCAAGCGGTCGGTCTCTCCTCTCCTCTCCTCTCCTCTCCTCTCCTCTCCTCTCCTCTCCTCCTCTCCTCGCAGTCGGTCTCTCCTCCTGTTCCCACCCCAACCCTTCTAGATTGTGAGTTCCCACAGGAATAGGGCACTCGTTTCCTCCTGTACTGGTTTATCAAAATGTTGTTCAGTCTCAATGTATTGTAACCCTGTCTATGTTGTTCCCATTGCTTTGCGCTGCGGAATATGCTGGCGCTATATAAACGAGAAAAAACATTAATATAATTTTTCTGTTAATATTACTGCAGTGGAAACCCCACTGACTATACTGAGAGCTACACTAGATAACTTCGGCAGAAACAGTGGAGGAAAGAACAGAGATCTGCAGTGGCAGTTTCGTAAATGAGTTCCCCTTGGTATGGTTGTTCTTGCTCCACCATAGTTTTCCAACTTTAATTTTCAGTGAAGGGATAATGCTTGGTGAATAAGCCCTATAGAGCTATATTGCATAATCTTGCAAGGGAGGGATACAACTGCAAACCGACAAACCGGTTGTTGGCAGAATATGTGAAAAGCAATCTACTTTAGAAGATGATTTCCTTATTTTTTTTTTAGGAGAAATTTAAAATTTTAAAGCTTTATCTGATTTAAACAAAATGGAATTTTATGGAAGTAAATGTTCGGTTGGAATAGGATCCTTAATTATGTGAGCTGTTGTGTATGCCCTGCTTGTTAGGCCGCGTTCTGACTGATCAACATAAAAATTGCGTTTTTTTTTTTTTTTTTTTTTTTTTCCCTCCAAGTGATTTTCACATTCGTGACATTGAGCGATGATATTGCGTGATATCGCCGTTATGAGCGATACTGCACAACACCAATGCAAATCACAAAAAAAGAGTCATGGACCAGCAACAGGCGACATTGAGCTACAAGATGTAAATAGCTCCATTGAAATGCATTGGTGAAGCTACATAGAGCGCTATTGCGTGGAAATATGCGCGATATTGCAACAAAGACCGTGCTATAAATCGCTTAGTGTGAACGGGGCCTTTGTACTAACTGGTCTTGTCCTATTCCGTCTGACCTGTAACGTTTCTTGCAGAACGCCTGTTGAAATACATTACTGTATATTAGGGCTGTGCAATTTAATTGCAATCGCAATTTCCGACCCTGCGATTTCTAAATCGCATAAGGCTGCGATTTTCGGCTGTTAACTTCCGGCGGCGGCATGGTGCTTTGGGCGCTCGCAGGGGGAACCACGTGACGAGCCGCGTTCTCGCGGCTCGTCACATGGTTCCCCCAGGCGAGCGCCCAAGCTCCATGTGCCGCCGGAAGTTAACAGGGAGCCGAACACGCGGCGCACAGAGGTGAGCTGCGGCGCAGTATCCACGTGCTGGGGGCAGTATATCCACGTGCTGAATACATTTAGAATGTATGTAGCATGTTTGAAAAAGCAAAAACAATTGGCAAAATCGCAATATGATTATTTTTTCAATATTGCACAGCCCTACTGTATATCCATTCCTTCTGTACTCTGCAGCAAAGGAAAAACAATTTCAAACTGGCTTGTTATTTTCTCGCACAGTATTGTGAACCTGGTGCTAAGTAGTTTTTTGTAATCGCAGTAGCATGTTAAAAAAAAACAACAAACATACAACTCTAGGGTCGATTCACGAAGTAGGGAACTTGTTACCGTTCAGTGCAATTTCGTGGCAATTCAGCTACTCAATCCACCATATACAGGTGACGCGACGGCAGAATACAGTGGTCTCCAGGGGCAGCGACATTGTGCCATAAAGTAATGTTTCACCTATTTTCCGAATGCCGAAATGCCCTGATTTTCGATGTGTCAATTCAACACAATTTTTATTTTTTTTATTTTTTTTAGGACTTTCTATTATTTACACATTTTAATTTGCGTCTGAAAAAGCTAAACTATTCTCATCGCTTTTTAAGCGGTTCGATTAAACCGTGTGTGCAGTTGTACACAAATGTTATTGCCCTTAGACGCTACCTTGAAGATGATTTGCAGAAGACTTTTCGCTGCTTTAGGCTCGGGTCAGACGAGCGCAGTGATCACGTCCGTGTTGCCGCACATTTTAATATCCGCGGTAGCATACAATTATGATCAAGAGACCACACACAAAGTATGTCCGCACAGAAGTGCAGACCCACAACGGACGCAAGTTAGGCAAGAACGTAAACCTGCTAGAACGGACGCACAGAGTGCGCAACGTCCGCATAGCTTTGTGTGTGAGTGATGGAACATAGTCAGACGGACTGCATTTTTGACGGACAAAATGTTTTTCATGTTAATTTATTTTCCCTTCTACAGCAGTCAAAAAAAAGTCGGTCACAAAAACGCACTGTGTGGCCACTACCTTGTCGTCAGTCAGAAAGTAGGTCCGTTGTGCACAGTGCGCTCAGAATGCGCTCGTCTGACCCTAGCCTAACTCTGTATGATTTTAGTTATAGAGTTAGGTCAGATATAAACAGATTGTTTTTATTTAGCTTACAATTATAGCACAGACACTAGGGTGCTGTCATGGATGGAGGAGCTGTATCATCAATGTTTTATTCTTACTTGGGGCTCAATCTTGTGCCACTACCCCACCCACCCTGCCTCTCTGGTCAGAAGCTGCCATCTTTCCCTTTGGTCAGGTTCCTTCCTTCCCCCAAACTCCTTCCCACACTTCTGTTCCAGACTCTCTCCTCAGACTTGGGTCAGTCCCTTGCCCAAACTCTCTTCTTCCCACCTCCAGACACCATCCTCACTCAGTTTGGTCATGAAATGATTTTAAACACTCTACACCTCCTGACCACTTTAGCTTTATCATTGCCTGGACTGCCTCCCATGTTCTGAACCTGGTTTGTGTGCTGCCATCATGTCAATCCACGCACTTGTAGCAGCGTTCGTTCGGGTGGAAAGCAGACATGGGCTTGAGTTGTGCAGACAGCATCAATCACTCTGACCAGGCCTTGCATACCCTGTGTGTGAAAAGTACGATATAGTTTGCAATTTTACATATGTATGTACACAAGTTAAATACGATACGTAAATTGTGTAAAGGGGGGGAAGGAGAGATGGGTTGATTTTGATGTCCCCCCCCCCCTTTTCAATTTGATTTTATTAAAATAATCAGTAGGTGCAGTCCTAATTTTTATGCACATCACTTCAATGACGTTCTCTATACTTTTTCTGTGGGGCATTGGCAACTCAATCTACGATGACCATTTGCTAAATAGGATCGCCGAAATGATCCAAAGTGAAAAGCAATGAAATTTCAGTGCTTTGGGCATTGACCCTTTTATTTTACATATGTTACGACACGTCACTGCGGGCAACGCAGTCTTTATTAAGTCTTATTAAAGAAGTGCAGCAGAAAAGTGTGTGTACACGTGATTACGGTCTGCTAGGACTGAAACGTATTTAATTTTTTCCTGCTGCACTTTAACCCCTTAGGGACCTTGGACGTACCATGTACGTCATGGCAGTGGGTCTCTTTTAGACCCGCTGACGTACATGGTACGTCCTGCGGTGTTTTGAGCGCTGGAAGCGATCGGATCGCTTCCAGCAGCTCAAATGCCATTGCAGGATGCCTGGGAGTCCAGGCATCCATGCAATGGCGGTTACAAGTGCCGGGGCACCTTGTGATCGCTCCCCGGGAGAGATCAACATCCGGTTTTACCGGAGAGGTGCCCGGCACTTGTAGAGAGCGCTGGAAGCGATCGGATCGCTTCCAGCAGCTCCAGGGCCATTGCACGCTGCCTGGGAGTCCAGGCATCCATGCAATGGCGGTTACAAGTGCCGGGGCACCTTGTGATCGCTCCCCGGGAGCGATCAACATCCGGTTTTACCGGAGAGGTGCCCGGCACTTCTAGAGAGCGCTGGAAGCGATCGGTATCGCTTCCAGCTGCTCTGTGTATATTGCAGGGATGCCTCGACATCGAGGCATCCCTGCAATATGCTTACCTGCCGCCGGTCCGCTCAGTGATCGCTCCCCCCGAGCGATCACTTCCGGTAGCGGCAGGAAGTACTGAGTGCCACGAGGTATCGTGGCACTCAGTACAAAAAAGATCACATGAGTGATCAGGTGCTCTGCTGGGTGCCTCGAGGGATCAAGGCACCCAGCAGAGTAAAAAAAAGTGTAAAAAAAAAGTGTAAAAAAATAAAATAAAAATAAATAAATGAATGAATAAAAAGGTATAAAATAAAATAAATGTGACAGCCAAGATGGCGCTGCCCTTCTAAGGGCAGGGTCATCTTGGGGCTGAGTGGGATGTTCCTAGCCTGCCTCATCAGAGAGGCAGGCTAGCAACATCCAATCAGAAGTAAGAAAAAATCAAAATAAAATTTCTAATAGGTCAGGTCAATATTTTGTAAATATTGGCTCTGACCTCTGTGATTCTCCCTCCCTCTCCTCACTTGTGTTTTGGTGAGCGAGAGAGAGAGAGAGAGAGAGATCAGATTTGACAGGTTAGAGATTTTAGGTAGATTGAGTGAGATTAGAAAAATTGAGGCAGATTTAGAGAGAATTTAGGGAGATTTAGAAGAATTGAGGCAGGTTTAGAGTGATTTAGAGAGATTTAGGTGTTTATTTGTATTTTCTTGTGAAACCCAACGGTTCTTCTAAGAACCAATAATCCGCTTATAAAATTTTATAATTATTATATATATAATCTATTATATATAATGTCTGAGAGGGTGTACAGCGCCGAGGAGGCATATGCCATCCTGGCGTCAGAATCTGAGGCATCTGCGTCAGACTCAGACCCTGATTTCGACCCCGCTAACTGCTCAGAGACGTCGCTAGATACATCATCTACGCTGGCTGATGTATCTAGTGATGTTTCTGATGCAGATCCTGGGTCACCACCTGCCAGCAGGAGACGCACAGCTCCAGCTGAGGAGTGGGTAGTGCCTCATCGCCAGAGGCCAGATATCCCTCCTTTCACGGCAAATCCTGGCATCAATATTGATGTTGCAGGATTTACCGCCACAGTTTTTGCAGGTGTTTATGGGGGATGATTTTGTTGGGCCACATCGTGGCCCAATCAAATCTGTATGCCCATCAGCATTGTGCTGCGAAGCCAGACTCCTACTTGGCAAGGCAGCAATGGACCCCGCTAGATGTGCCAGAATTTCTGAATTTCTGGGCACTTACTATGCTGATGGGCATCATAAAGAAGCCCTCAATTCGCTCCTACTGGAGCAGTAGCCCCATCTGCTCTACCCCCATTTACCCCCAATCAATGTCACGTAGAAGGTATGAAAACATTTTGCGTTTCATGCACTTCAGTGACAACAGCCTGTGCCCTCCTAGAGAGCATCCCCAGTTTGACAGGCTGTATAAAATCCGCCCCCTGATTACCCGCTTCGCCGCCAGGTTTGCAGAGGCTTATACACCTGCAAGGAATATCTGGAATCCCTAATGAAATACAAGGGAAGGCTGGGATTCAAGCAGTATATTCCTTCCAAACGCTCCAGGTATGGAGTGAAGGTGTATAAGCTCTGTGACAGCGAGAGTGGGTATACTCAGGCCTTCCGGGTGTACGAGGGAAAGGATAGTAGCCTTGACCCTCCAGGTTGCCCAGAACACATGGGAACCAGTGGCAAGATTGTGTGGGACCTACTTTTTCCCCTGCTGAACAAAGGGTACCACTTGTATCTTGATAATTTTTATACGCGTGTCCCTTTGTTCAAGCTGCTGTATTGTTTTGATACAGCAGCATGCGGTACTGTTCGCAAGAACCGCGTAGGTTTCCCAGCACAGCTTGTCCGCACCCGGCTAAAAAGGGGGGAGACCTCAGCTCTGCGCCAAGAGGAGCTGTTGGCGGTCAAGTACACAGACAAGAAGGATGTATACCTTCTATCCACCATCCACACTGAGAGGTCTGTGGAGGTCTCTGTACGTGGCAGAGCTGAGCGCATCAGGAAGCCAGTGTGCATCAAAGACTATAACCGGCATATGGGTGGGGTTGATCTGGCAGATCAGCTGCTCCAGCCCTACCAGATTATGCGGAAGTCAAGGGCCTGGTACAAAAAGGTTGCAATTTACCTGATGCAAATTGCAACCCACAATGCCTTTTTGCTCTGCAAAAAGGCAAACCCCGGAGTGACGCTGTCCTTTTTACAGTTTCAGCTCCAGGTCATTTCGGGGTTTTTGTACCAGGATGCACATGCTCCCCGGGCGGTGATGGGGGACAGAGTTGGGGCTACACATTTTATTTATAAAATCCCCCCTACTGAGGGCAAACAGAAACCCCAAAAAAGATGCAGGGTGTGTTTCAAGAGGGGGCAGAGGAGAGACACAATCTTTTACTGCCCAGAATGCCCTGGACAACCCGGTCTGTGTCTTGGACTGTTTCAAGCTATATCACACTGTGCGTGATCTGTGATTTTTTTTTTTTTTTTTTTTTTTTCTTCTTCTCCTTTCTATTTTTTCTCACACTCCAGTTAGTTAGTTCAGTTTAGTTTTTTTTTCTTTTACTGCACCAGACTTTTACATTTTATTCGTACATTTTTATATTCTACAATTGGTGCTGTATTTTTCCAAAATCTTTGCACACCTATGCATGGGGGGCATGGGTGTACTCAGGTGACCTTGCAGAAAACAACCTGGAGAGCTTTCATGCAGTAACAAACAACAGTGTCTCCTAAATCACAGTCCAAAACTACTGTGGGCGTAAAAATCTGAAAATTGAAAAATTACCGCCACACACCTTCTCAAATGTTTTGGGCTAAAACCGTTGCATCCATGGCATCAAAGCACTCCATATGCAATACCTTGAGGTGTCAACATAACAAATATAAACAATTTTGTGGCAATAATTCAAACTGGGGTATGCGGTAGACCCAAAACCAGAGATAGGCCTAGCTGAAGAAATAATCTCAATTTCAACTCCAATGACAAAGTCATAAAAATTGTATTTGAACCTTCCCAAAATCCTGGCAAACCTATGCATGGGGGCATGGGTGTACTCAGGAGACCTTGCAGAAAACAACCTGGAGAGTTTTCATGCAGTAACAAACAGTGTCTCCTAAATCACAGTCCAAAACTGATGTGGGTGTGAAAATGAAAAATGACCACCAAACAGTATCCAATTTGTTTGGAGCAAACGGTTGCATCCATGGCATAAAAACACTCCATTTACAATACTTTGGGGTGTTAGCTTACCCCAATTTTATTAACGTGCATATATTTGGTATGTAAAAAGGCCCCTAAAAAGAAGATAAGCAAAGAAGATACTGTATGTCAAATTAGAAAATTGACAAGCACATGTCAAAAGATTGGCGTAGCACCCCAAAAACAACAGAACAAATCTATATATGGGTGGTATCAATTTACTCAGAAGATGTTGCTGAACATATTTTGGTGTTTTTTGGCAGTAACCCATAACTGGATTTGACAATTCATGCCTAAAGTACAATGTGTGTGAAAAAATAACACAAAAAGTGACTACCTGAAAGTTTGACATAGAGCTAGTGCATGGAAAGTGTTAAAATACAACTCTTTGAAGCACCCTAGGGTGCTTCATTCTAAAAATATATGGTTTGATGGGGGTAAATTACTTTGGCCGGCTTCAAAAATGTCCCAAATAGGACATGGGTGCATGATGACGAAATGTGAAAATTCCAAGTTGGAAAACTGAAATGCGCACCCCCCAAAATAAGGCCTATTAGGCCCCAAATGACCCGACATACCTATACATGGGTGGTATCAATTTACTCAGAAGATGTTGCTGAACATATTTTGGGGTGTTTTTTGGCAGTAAACCTTAAAGTTCACAGTACATGTATTCTTAAATTGCGTTCAAAAAAAAAAAATCACCAAAACTTTTTTTTTCTCAAACTTTGGCGTAGATTTGTGGTAAAATGGTTTGCATGGAAAGAGTCAAAATACCCCAAGTTTAATACCTTGATTTGTGTACTTTAAAAAAATATATGTGGAGGGTTATTCAGGAATTAGTGACAGATATCAGTGTTACAATGTCACTAGCACTAGTTTTGAAAATAAACTCTTTGGAAATGGCAAAGTGCTACTTGCACTTATTGTTGCATAAAATAAGGAAAAAAGCGAGGAATATGTAAACATTGGGTATTGCTAAACTCAGAACTAAATTTAGAAACTACTAAGGAATTAAATTTTTTTGACGGTTGTTGATACATAAGAAATTTTGGGGGTCAAAGTTCGAAAAAGTGGTGTTTTTTTCAATTTTTTTTTTGTCATATTTCACAATGATTTTTATAGTAAATTATATGAAATGATGAAAAAAATGGTATCTTTATAAAGTCCATTTAATGAAGAGAAAAACAGTGTAAAATATGTGTAGGTTGCATAAACGAGTAAGAGGAAAATTTGTCCTAAACACTAACAGCGCAGAAACGTAAACAGCAGCGGTCACTAAAGGACGGATTTGTGTAAAACCGCCCGGTCACTAAGGGGTTAATAAAGACTTATCAGCTGGATTTTGTGACCTGTGTTGCACACCGCGATCGCGGTGTTGATGTTTGGGCGGGTCTTTCTACTGGCCAGGACGGGGATCTCCCTGTGTAGGTACGCCGCTCATCTAGTGTTGTTATATATGTTACACGTAGAGTCTGAAGTCTGAAGTAAGGATAAACCTTGGATTACCTGCGTGAAACTGATGTTACCCTGCAGCTTTGGGTAAAGCCCAAAATAAAATCAAACAGCGGGGTTTACGTGGGTAGTGTGTTTTTGGAGTAACTTCCAGTTGACCTAAGGCTAGGGTCAAACGAAAGCATTTTTACACGCGAACGTAAAAAAAGTGCGTCCGACCGCATTGACGTATTTTTTTCATGGAATTCGCGAAAACGGTCATACGATGCGCATTTTCGTGCGTGATTTTTTTTACGGATCCAAACCAGGAAACTTTGGGTGTCTGGACGTTATGTTGGCCGGACACGAGCAGGGTCTGACGTCTCCAAATCACACACACACACCGCTAGCGAACGCAGCGCACTCTGTACGTCAGTACTAAGTTCTGCGTTCTCGAAAAAATGCGTTCATTTTCCACTTGCGTTGCGCGGCCGGACTTTCGTGCGACCATACTTCGTATATTGGCCATCATTGCCCGTCATTTGCTGCTAGTGCGGCTGTAATTAAGTGCGCCAGAACGCACATTAAAAGTGCGCTGGTCTGACCCCAGCCTAAAACCTAGGATTGCCCTTTTAATCACTTTTACTGAAGGGGGGGGGGGAATATTTGTCTGCAGATTACCTGGATAAAACACAACTTTTCTTTTTTGCAAGGATTTTTGGGTCACGCATGCTTTACCTGTAAAATATATATTACTCAGTTCCTTCATGGAAAGTCCAAACCAAATAGACTGCTTCCTCTGACCTAATGCAGAAGGAAACTAGCAATAGTTAGTTTTCAGTATTCTTCTACTGACCCCTGCTTACTAGGGATATACCAATACTAGTATCGGTGCTGATACCGGCATTTGCACGTGTACTTGGTAATCGTGCATATGCCCTCATACCAATACCTGGAAACCAGCGATTTTTTTTTTTTTTTTTTTTTTTTTTTTTTTTTTTTTTCGGGGCTGCTGGCAGAATGTATTAACACCATTCTGGCTGGCTGTGTCCTACTTAGTGGCCTCCAGGCTGTGATGCTGCTCTCCACCTGTGATGCCGTGAGAGTGCGTCAGTCTTCACAGCCTGGCAGCTGCTCGGTGGAACGCGGCCAGTCGGAGGAGAATGCTGGTGGAATGCTGTTAATGCATTCTGCCAGCAGCCCTAGTGTCTAAGTCCATATATATCTGCACTAGTGATGCACAGAAATGAAAAATTCGGGATCAGCTCTGCTGGAAATCAGTCATCCGAACCTGGGCCTGGAGGCCAGGCAGAGTCGGGTGCTCGCCTGAGCCCGGAAGCCAGCTGAGCTGCCTGCTTGGCCATGCTCAGGGAAGCCCCTGGTTCAGCCGGGCCTCCAGGCCCAAGTTCAGATACATATAAAAAAAAAATTGGAGGGGGGGGGTGAGATAGTGTTGCCTACACATACTTGCCTTCATCCACACACTTCGGTCCGGGGCTACTCCCAGTGGTCTCAATGCACGTCCTCCTGCATTGGATGCACAGGCCCACTGCTTCCAGTTCCCTCTCTCCGTCCGCGCACCGTCAGATTCCGGTCACGGAGGCAGGATCAAAGTCTTCCGCCAACAGTTGGACAGGTGACAGCTTTGTCGCTGGTTGGGGGCTCACCCCAGCTAGTAACCAAACAGCAGTGAAGCCGTCACCTATCCAGCTGTCTGCAGGGTCAAAAGCTTCCACCTCATGACGTCACCTCAGCAACTGGTGTCAGTCGGTTTGTGCACAGAGAGCTGGAAGCAGTGGGTGCATCTGTTGCAGGAAGAAGTGCATGGAGACTGCTGGAGGATCCCGGGGCCAAAGTATGTGGATGTAGGGGAGTGTGTTGACAACACAGTCTTACACCCCCCCCCCTCCCCAAGAAAAATCAGTTATCCAAAACTGGATCTGGAGGCCTCGGCTGGGCCTCCGGACCCAGGTTCAGATGGCTGTTTTTTGTTGTTTGCACCCCCCCCCCCCTTTTCTGCTGATAATTTCAGTGCATCCCTAATTTGGACACCAGAACAATTTTTTTTTTTCCAGGTATTTACCAAAACATATTCAAGCTATAGTTGTATAATAGGTATGGGCTGAAAGTGCACACTCTCAGGTTTAATTTGAGGGTATGTACATCCAAATTGGAAGGGTTTAGGAATTACAGCTCTTGGGCTAATGTCAGACGAACGCATTTTGAGCACACTGTGCGTCCGTCCAAAACCGATCGTACTTTCTGATGATACTGTAGACACCACACGGTCTGTTTTATTTTTACTTATGTAGATGGGGAAATAAAATATGTAAAATGAAAAAAATGATATGTGATATGAAAAACCATTTTGTCCGTCTGACTACGTTCCATCACTCACACACAAAGCTACGCGGACGTGGCGCACTCTGTGCGTCCGTCCTAGCGGTTTTACATTCTTGCCTAACTTGCGTCCAGTGCCACGTGCATTGTGCGTCCGCACTTCTGTGCGGACGTACTTCGTGTGTGGGTCTCTATTGATAATAATTTTATGCTACGACAGATGTTAAAATGTGCGGCAACACGGACGTGATCACGGCGTTCATCTGACACGGGCCTTAAGAGTAGCAATCGCATCTTTTTTCAAGGGTCCAAAAGTAATTGGACAATTGAATCTAAAGTGGTTTCATGGCCAGATGTGGGCTAATCCTCCATTATTTCTTTACCAATTAAGCAGGTAAAAGGTCTGGAGTTGAGTGTAAGTGTGGCATTTTGGAATCTATTGCTGTGAACCTACATCATGCGTTCAAAGGAGCTGTCCATGCAAGTGAAACAGGTCATTTGTAAGGCTTCAAAAACAAATCCATCAGAGACGCCTGCAACATTTAGGAGTGGCCAAATCAACAGTTTGGTACATTCCGAAGAAAGAAGAATGCATTGTTGAGCTCAACAACATTAAAAAGGCCTGGATGTCCATCGACAATGTCACAGGGAGGCGGGGGTACAAGCCCAGGATACAGTGATACACAAGGAAGCCAAGCTATGGTGCGTAACGGGGTTTATTTGGAATATATATAGATATATATCTATATAATCTCACAGGAATAATGAGCGGTGCAGGAACAGGGCTTGGGATACTGTGGGCTGGGGAACGAAGAGAATCAACACAGGACATGAACACACGGGATTTGCATGAGGAATACTGGACATGGGTACAAAAGGAACATTACATAAGACACCAGAGAGGCGGATCAGAAAAGGGGCTGACTGGAATCTAAGAACAGTGGGGTTGGAGACACAGCAGGGGTTCACTGAAGGGAAGCACAATGGAGCGCAGTGGGTTGCAAGGAATTCAAGAGGGTAGTCCATAAATCCTAGTTTAGGGGAAAATCCTTTGGTCATGGGCATGTAGAAAGTAGCAAAGTCTGGTAGAAATAACCACATGGTTTGGTTCATGACATAGCAGGGAGATCTAGATACAAGCAGGCAGACTGGGACACTGAACATCATACAATGCACCAGCATGGGAGGACAGGTGTGATCTCTCTTTAGGAGACCCCATTATGGGGAAAGGGCTGACTGCTGTAGAGGTGAAGTCCAGCCTGCAGAACATGGATCATGCCGCACCTTTGATGTGATGGTAATTTATTATTATTCTTTATTTATAAAGCGCTGGCATATTCCGCAGTGCTGTACAATAGGCACAGTATAGACAGGGTTACAATACATTGAATGACATTTGACAAACAGTACAGGAGGAGATGAGTGCCCCCCCATAGGAACTCATAATCTAGAAGGGTTGGAAACAGAAGGAGAGGACTGCAAGGTGAGAGTAGTTGATGGATGCCTGGGAATTTAAAGCCTGGGATTAGTAAGAGTAATTAGAGAAAGGAAGTGTAGAAGGCTGGAAAGGATGCCTGAAAATAGAGGCCGGTCCTGGGTGGATGGGGAGGGAGGGTGGGACTGCTGAGTGTGTGAATGGATCCTGGCTGTGTGTTTCCCTAAGTGTTAGACATCAGAGGCCTTTGAAATGGGGTGGGGGGGGGGCGCACAGGTTAAAATTCTATCGTAAAAAGTGGGATTTTTAGAAAATAAAATCAGCCAAAAATTAAGAAATACAGATACAATTGCGAGGATAGCATATTGTGGAGTGCGCTGGTGGCCATCATGTTGAAAACTGGATATAATTTTTTTTCCTGACAGAAAACCGTGGTGGATGATCACAGGATCCTCTCTACTGTAAAGAAAAACCCATTCACAACATCCAGACAAGTGCAGGATACTCTCCAGGAGGTGGACGTATCATTTTCAAAGTCTACAATCAAGAAAAGACTTCACAAGGGCAAATACAGAGGGTTCAACACAAGGTGCAAACCATTCATAAGCCTGAAGAATAGACAAGCCAAATTAGACTTTGCCAAAAAAGCCAGACCAGTTTCTGGAAAAGCATTCTTTGGATGGATGAAACGAAGATTAATCTGTACCAGAATGACGGGAAGAAAAAAGTGTGGAGAAGGCTTGGGACAGCTCATCCAAAGCACATCATGTCCTCTGTAAAACATGGAGGCAGTTTGATGGCATAGGCATGCATGGCTTCCAGAGGCACTGGGTCATTTGTGTTTATTGATGATGTGACTGTCATGTTCGCTATAGCGCTCACTCCTGATTAACATGATTTGGATCATTTTGGGCAGATTTCTATGCTTCTTGATTTTCCAGCAGTCAGGACTGCTAATCCTAACACTCCCAGCCAGCGAGGCCAGACAGAACACCAATACTAAATACCACTCAGTAGCAAATTATTTTGTGACCAAGCGTCTACTGAGCGAAAGCATTTTAACTGTATAAGGCCAGAGATAGTACTGAAGTGTCATACAACAGTAGTTAACATGATCGTGGTCAACCGTATAAGCCGAGTTGGCCCCAGAGAGGGTAGTCATACATGCAAGGTTGGCAACAGATGTGGTAGTCGTACAGGCAGGATTGGCAACAGAGAGAACTCCCATATAGTTTGTCTCAGCAAGGCAGAATTAGGGTTCAATAAATTCAGTACACTGCAGGGCAGGCCCACAATAACGTGTATATATCGACTTAATGTTAGCAAGGCAAAACGAAGGGTTGAGTTCAGCATCCTGCAGGGCAGACCTATAGTTGGAGGTTGCTTGAAACGACTTGTATATACACTCGGTGTCCGCAGAGAGCATAACCAGTATACAACTGGAGTCAGAGAAAGAATCGTCTAACAGGCAGTCCAGGTCAAACACGAGCGGGGTCCTCATACAGGCAAAAACGGCAACTGGGCAAGTAAACACTGAGACACAAGTGAACACCGCTGGTGATGCGGGAATAACTCCACGTCAGATCAAGCTGAATCTCAAGCCCTGCATTTAACGCTGGCGACTCTGCATCATCACGCCAAGCCCCGCCCCTCCAGACGCCGGCCAGCCCAATCTCCTGGCACCCGGCCAGCCAGCGATACCGCCGGGCGCCCAGACTCCCGCCAGGGAGCACTACAGGAGCCGAGAATGTGACGGAGACCAAAGCAACCGGATGAATTCAACAGTGTTTAGAAATACACTGTCAGCCCAGATTCAGCCAAATTCAGCAAACTTGGCTGGACCTCGCTTCACAGTACAGATGACCAACACTGCAAAAGCAACCCAGGAGTTTTTTGAAGAAAAAGTGGAATATTCTGCAATGGCAGAGTCAATCACCTGATCTCAACCTAATTGAGAAGGCATTTCACTATGCTGCAGGCAAAACTAAAGGCAAAAAGACCCACAAAGAACTGAAGACTGCTGCAGTTAGTCTGGCAAAGCATCAGAAAGGAGGAAACCAAGTCTTCGGTAACGTCCACGAGTTCCAGACTTCAGACAGTCATTGCCAGTAAAGGATTCTCAACAAAATATTAAAAATTAACATTTTGTTTATGATTATATTCATTTGTCCAATTACATTTGAGCGGCTGGAAATGGGGGAGCTGCCCCCCCCAAAAAAAGTTGCAGTTCCCAAAAGTCGTACTTGATATTTATGTTCAACCCCTTGAATTAAAGCTGAAAGACTGCACTTTAAGGCTGGTGTCAGACGAGCGTAGTGTTCACGTCCGTGATGGCGCCTAGAAGTACGTCCGTGATGGCATGAAAGAAAGCCCATCGGAGCCCGACACACGACGTACGTCCACACTGAACTGCGGATGCACAACGGCCGCGGCCCACGGATGCAAGGCAGACAAGAACGTACAACCCCCTAGAACGGTCGCACAAAGTGCGCTGCGTCCGCAACGTCTGCATAGCTTTGTGTGTGAGTAATGGAATGTGGTCAGACGGACTGCATTTATACGTCCAGCATTTTTGCTACATCCGTCAAAATATACGTCGGTGAAAAAACAGACTGTGTGGCCACTACTGCGTCTTCCGTACTAACGTCGTCCACACTGCACGGACGTACAGTCCGAAGAAATCACGTTCGTCTGACCCTAGCCTCAATGTATATTGAGAGTACCGGAACACTATTCTGTACTTGCTGGCTGAGAAATACTTGTGTAATGGTAGACTTTGACTTGTTTTATTTTTGCATTCTGCTACGTCTGTCAGTGTTGCCAGATACACGTTACAATTTCCTGCAGAAGATAAGCACAGGGGACGAGCTACCTTGTAACTTGTATAACTCATTCTGCAGTACAGAAATCAGTTGTCTAAAGCAGGTCATCTCTGATTTCTCACCGTTCTTATCATGGATTCTCCATAAAGCCGCGTTGCATTTTTCATGCTTGCCTATGAATAGATTGTCTTAATAAAACATGGAGGATCTGGCAACACTAATAAATGTTTTGGAGGGTTCATTTTTGCTTGTAAAAAAAAAAAAACAATCTTGCATATGATCCCATGAGGGACTATTCCATAAGCTGCTGTTTCTCAAAAGTATTTATAGTGCGTACAAAGATCAATGCTTTATAGCCATCTACCAGCTAGATAAAGTTTAGGTATTAGCTGTACTTTTTCTACTAAAATAGCTTTCCATTTTTGTTCTTTCCATCTTCTGGCTGAGTGTTCTGGCATTCATTGTAGCACTGAGATAAGGGGTGTAGAGAAAATTGGAGCACATACCTCCTTCGGAACATCTCTCTAATATTTTATGCAGGGTTTCTGATCCTCTGGCTCTTTTTATATAGGAATAGACCGGTCATGTTGATCAGATCCCTGATGTTGAATACTGTAGTTGCACTGTTTTTCCCAGTTCAGTGGTGGGTATCGCCCTGGTTTGTCAGTAGGAGGTCTTGCTCTGCCCTATGGTGAGTAATATTAGGGCTGTAATGACACATTTGCTGGGTGCATCTTGTTATCTAATGCCAATTTAAAAGTCATGGGGTAAGTATTTGATACACAGATTTTCTGGTGCAGTCGACACTTCATGAATTTGAGGGCTGCCAGTATTGCTGGTTTATGTTCTAAAACCCCATAGGGTTTGTGTATTATTTATGTATTACAGGTAAGAACAAAACTGCAGGTGAGCGCTCAATCTCCCGTTCACTCAAGCTCCACTCCAGGGATCTGCCGACTCCCATAACACAGGAAAACCAAGACGGGCATACTTATTTAGAAGACCAGGCAGTTAGCCGACATGTCGCATTGTAACCTGGAGGACTTCGAAGTAAACATGCCTACTTGTTCACAACCTTGCAGCCCCCCCCCCTTCATAGAATTTCTAGTTTGCGTTTTTACATCTGCGCATCCTCTGTTGTAATGATGATATATGCCAACTATAACTGGTGCTGGAATAGTGTCATACTGTGCAAAAATGATTTTTTTGAGAAAGTATTTTACCAGGAAGGATACATTGAGATTTCTCTTGTTTTCAAGTATGTCCTGGGTGGTGAGTATGTAGCGTTAGGTGTCTTGCCCAAGGACACTTACTGAAGATGTGATTATTATCTCTCGATCTAGAAAAGATAAAGCTCACTTTCATACAAAGCCACAAAGGGCTCCAGGAAGCCAGCCCAGGAGCGGCTTCAAACAAATAAAAGCTGGTCACTAAATTATTTTTTTTTTATTATTTTTTTTTTTTTTGGAGCACTGCGCAATGTTTCGGTTACAACTGCTTGACAAAGGTTCCAGCGAGCGCCGAAACATTGCGCTATGCTCCAATAAACATCTGTTCCTTATGTATGATACCATGGCTTGACCGACTTCTTTTTTGCATGATGTTGTCTCTGACCGACACTAGACTTTTTTAGAAAGCGGTTAGGCATTTGAATAAACCCCATGTTTGCTATCGTCAAAACAAATTCAGACATAGGCAAAGATTCTGCAAACAGTAGCAATGTTGTTTTTTTGTTTAACGAGTAAACTGACTATTCAAGTTACTATTGAAAAATACTTTGGCGATTACCACTGTAAAAGAAAACCACTCAACTTACATACAAACTATGGTAAAACACTACACAACTTTCAAACATTGGTGCTAACCAGTGACACTATGGAGGAAACTCTATAGAAAACTGATGTAAAGGGTCACTACCACCACAATATGATACATTGTGCTTGCATGTGTTTTTTTTTTTTCTCTTGTTTAAACTATTTTACTGTGTCAGTGGGTGCATCCATTGTGTGATCTTTTGTGTTGTAAACTGCCACCCCCCCCCCCCATCTTTATTTCACTTGCTCCTTAAACTGGTTTTGGCCATATAATGGAGTCTACGGGCTAATCACTGACTCGCATCATTGTACAGTGAATACATCCTGCACAATACAATCTGCAGACTGTAGATTCTAAGGCTTTTGAAGTTTCCTGTTTTATCTCACTTAGCCTGGCGAACAATACCCTCCTAGGGTCTTAACTGTTAAGTAATGTAGATTAAATAAACAAGGGCTACAAAGCAAAGTTTTTGGTAAATGTTGTATCGTGAGAAAAATACGCAAAAGAGACTAGATAAAAACCTAGATTTATTTTTCCTTTTTACATGCAATTAGTTGACAGAAAAACAGCAGCATGTGGTTTATAATGTGTTTTTGTTTCGATTACACAAGTAATCGATCACTTGAGTGAGTGGTAGTGTCCCTTTTTTTTTTTTTTTTTTTTAGCAACTTCAACAGAAGCTACATTGGCAGTTCTCCAAATAGTGAATTCTCTGTACTTGATTGACAGACGTGAAACCCTCATTCTTTCAGTGACGGAATGCTGGCTAATGAATAAGCCCTTTCATCTCCTTTCCCTCAGTATAGCTATCCGATAAATCGCAGCCTGGTATCTCCAAACGTGTGCACTTTGCTTTCCTATCATATACCAACATATGTTTCCATGTTGCTGGCTTTGTGCCACGCTGTCAGCTGCCGAAACTATACGTGATGTTCTGATTGTGAATTATTGCCCCCCCCTTTTTTTATTTATTTTTATTATTATTCTAGGGATTCTTTTTTGCGCATGTGCGTCACTTTTGAGGCAGATTCACTCTCAAGGTTTCCAATGACTGCCATTATAGGATAATCTTTCATTAAGGAAGAAAAGCCTAAAGAACACACACATTTTGTGAATGAGCAGTTTGAGGGTGTGTAAATGTTTTCTTGTGTATAATTTATATTACAGTTAAATACAGGCATTTATACAGTGCCAGCTTATTCTGTAGCACTTTACAATTGGGGAGCACCAACAGGAGACGTACATGAGGAAAAGACAACCCAGCCCATAGGATGACTGTTCAAGTAACACAGCACTTTAACCAAGTGCTCAGCCAGACATCCCGTGAGCTTACCCCTCCCTGTACCTTAGATTGTAAGTGACAAGAGCATAGGGCAGGTGAATTTGGTGGCCAGAAATAATATAGCAGGGCTTGCATGGGAGGAAGCCTGGGCTTAGTAAGAATAATTAGAGAAGTGAGCTGGAAAGGAAACCTGAAATTAGGGACTGGGCTTGGGTGGGAGAGTAGAGATGCAGTTCATTCTGTGTATGCTGTGGAGCGCGAATGAGGCTTGGCGAAAGTGCTCAGGTAGTTAACAATTTATGATGGAGGGAGAGAATGGGGGGTTTTCTTAGGCTAGGGTCAGACGAACGCATTTTTCGCGTCGACCGTGGAAAAGTGCGGTCGAACGAACGGACATATTTTTTCACGGAATACGCGGTAGCGGTCATACGATGCGCCTTTTCGTCCGTGATTTTGGACGGATCATCAATAAAACACTTTTTGTGTCTGGACGTTATGTTGGCCGGACATTAGCAGCGTCTGATGTCTCCCAATCACACACACACGCCGCTATGCGGCCGCAGCGCACTCTGTACGTCAGTAGTAGCGGTTTGACGTTCTCGAAAAAATGCGTTCGTTTGCCACTTGCGTTGCGCGGACGAACTTTCGTGCGGCCGTACTTCGTGTGTTCCCCGGCATTGGACGTCATTTGCTGCTAGCACGGCCGTGATTTTGTGCGGCTAAACGCACGTTAAAGCTGCGTTCGTCTGACCCTAGCCTTAGAGCAATGGAGGGAGATTTTAAAAGATGACTAGTCGGTCAACGATTAATAAATGTAGACCTAAAATAAAATTGCAAGAATATAGCAATCTGGAATATAGTGTTGGATGGCATGTTTGATCTGGATTTTTTTTTTTTTTTTTTTTTTTTTTTTTTTTTGGCTTGGTTCAGGGTGCAGAGGGTAGAGATGCATTTCAGATGACATGTATTCAAGACATTCAATAATTTACAGCAGTACCTTCAAAAGGAGTTAAACCGTTTATACAGCTTTATATATTTTTTTGCTCTAGTTTCAAAGCTTTTTCTCACGCATAATCCTCAAATGAGCTATGTGTACTAAATGCTGTGCTATATAAAGGTTTCTGCAGAATGAGAATGAATGTTGTTGTCAGACTTGGAACATACAGTGATTCAGGTTTGTTGATGGCTTAATAATAAAAAAAATCTTCATTTACACCTCTTCTCCCCATTTTCTGCCTATTTCCGAAGGGAAAGCAAATGCATTTTTCACAATTTGCATTATTTACCTCTCCAGCTGAACGTTTGAGGGCCCCTCCCCAAAAAAAGTAATTATTTTGTCATCGCTTAGGCTAGGTCAGACTAACGCATTTTTCACGTTGTCCGTGAAAGTGCGTTCGAACAAATGGACTTATTTTTTCACGGAATACGCGATAGCGGTCATACGATGCGTATTTCTGTCCGTGATTTTGTACGGATCATCAATAAAACACTTTTTGCGTCTGGACGTTATGTTGGCTGGACATTAGCAGTGTCTGACATCTCCTAATCATGCACACATGCCGCTAGTGGACGCAGCGCACTCTGTACGTCAGTACTAGCGGTTTGGTGTTCTCGAAAAAATGTGTTTGTTTGCCACTTGTGTGCGGCCGTTCTTCATATCCTGCCCGGCATTGGATGTAATTTGCTGCTAGCGCAGCCGTGATTAAGTGCGGCTGAACGCACGTTAATACTGCGCTCGTCTGACCCTAGCCTTATTTTGGATTTTTATGCAGCCTAGTCAACACCCTTTTTTTTTTTTTTGTATCATCTACAGTATGTGTGTTTACACTATGCATGAGTACAATGTGCTGTCTGTCCCCTTTTTCACATCTTATGACTACGTGATCATTGCTTGGTTCTCATCCTGCCTCACTAGAAGTGTCTTTCCTAAATGTTGTGGTAAAGGTAGCAGAGGTGCAGAGCATTTTGGATCCGGAGCACACATAGGAACAAGTGGCTGCTAGTTCTTTGTTTGACACTCCAGCCAGAGCAGAAGTGATTGGAGCATAGTCTGCTTTGAGTGTTTTACACACACACACTCACACTCTCACACACACTCTCTCTCCCTGGCTTTATATTTTAATTAAATTCTTCCTGGATAATCTGTTGTAGCAATAGGTTTTTCATGCAAAGCGTTTGTTCTGTAATTGGGGCAGACCCCAGGCATTCATGTCACAAGATCTTAATAAAGTTTGATTACAGCTTGCATCTAAGTCGGTGTTCAGCAACCTTGGCACTCCATATGTTTTGGAACTGCACCTCCCCTGATGCACAGCCACTCATTAGAGTGGCAAAGCCTCATGGGAAATGACCAGTATGTGTGATTGTACAAGGATTATAATGCAACAAATCAACGCGTGAAACAATTTTCAGTCATAGAGGCAGTAAAGATGTTACATGCTTTTTTTTTTTATTTTTACTTTTTTTTTTTTTTGTCGTTTTCCGGCATCTTTGAGAGTTTTGGTGCAGGGTGGCTTCTGAGTAGAGGATGGCTGATCAGGAAGAGGAAGCT
This sequence comes from Leptobrachium leishanense, assembly GCA_009667805.1. Taxonomy (NCBI): domain Eukaryota; kingdom Metazoa; phylum Chordata; class Amphibia; order Anura; family Megophryidae; genus Leptobrachium; species Leptobrachium leishanense. Next base: position 266,791,697 of record CM019063.1, on the reverse strand, counting down.
CATAATTTTGGGAGTGTTATTTTGCACACAAATGGCTTGAGTTGGAGTGTGACGTTCTACGAGTTTATAACTTTTTTTTTTTTTTTTTTTTTTTGATGGTGGCATCTGTTTAAACATGAAAATGGACCAGCTGTACTAAAATATAAAATGTATATCTTTTACGGAACTCCATTGCATTGCGCCTACATTTCCCCCCTCTGAGAAAGCCCTTCAGAGATCAAACGTGTCTGAGAGCAGTGGAGTATGATTTGTTTCAGTACATTCTTTTAATATTGAAGTACAATGACTTTGTATTAATCTTTTATCGCCTGCACAATTGTCATTGCACTCTGACCCTTATGGCAAAGGAAAAATTGTCCCAAGACCTGTTCTCATTTCCACGTAGATGTGGAGCCAGAAGACCCTGAGTGGATATTGTTGAAGACAAATCCTTAACTTTTGTGGGTGGATCCAAATATCTTTAATTACTCATGGTTGCACAGTTGGTTTATATGGTACCTTCTTTTATAAGGGGCACCACCAGATTGACATCATTCATTATCAGGCCCGAGTTTTGAATGGCAACCCTTATGCCAAGCAGTGTATTGTATCGTAAATTGCACAGCATGCTGCCTATATGGCGTATTTTACTTTGTTTTGGTCCAAAAAAAAAAAAATTGAGCTGCAGGATTACTGTATTGGGAGGGGCTATTTTTTTAAAAATTTCCTGTAATCTTCGCTGTAAAGTCTTCACCAATTTTAGAGCTTAAAGGAACACTGTTTTGAAAATGGAGAGTTTCCTCTTTTGCCCTTTTAAATGGGCAAATACTGCTGGCAGCCGCATGGACCACAGTTAACCCGTTTGGCTACTGCACCATGTCACAAAGCTCAAATCCTCTCAAACTGGTTTCTTAAACCTGATCATGAAATTCACTGTACTCCAATGGACTCAGCAGTCACCAGATCTCAATCCAGTGGAGCACCTTTTGGGATGTGGTGGAACGGGAGATTTGCATTATGGATGTGCAGCTGACAAATCTGCAGCTATCCTGTCATTGTGGACCAAAATCTCTAAAGGAATGTTTCCTTGTTGAATCTATGCAACAAAGAATTAAGGCAGTTCTGAGGGCAAAATGGGGTTCAACCCGGTACTAGAAACATAGAACATAGAAAAATGTCGGCAGATAAGAACCTTTCGGCCCATCTAGTCTGCCCAATTACATGGATACTTTACTTGGATTTATCTTTTGTTTAGGATAGCCTTATGCCTATCCCATGCCTGCTTAAATTCAATTACTGTTTTGGCCTCTACCACTTCTACTGGAAGACTGTTCCATGTATCCACCACCCTCTCAGTAAAATAATGCTTCCTGATGTTACTTTTAAACCTTTGCCCCTCTAATCTAAGACTATGTCCTCTTGTTTTGCTACTTTGTTTCCTTTTAAATATACTCCCTTCCTCTACCTTGTGGATTCCCTTTACGTATTTAAATGTTTCTATCATATCTCCTCTGTCTCGTCTTTTTTCCAAGCTGTACATGTTAAGATCATTAAGCCTTTCCTGGTAACTTTTCTCCTTCAAGCCGTACACCATTTTAGTAGCCCTTCTCTGAACTCTCTCTAAGATGTCTATATCCTTCTGGAGATACGGTCTCCAGTACTGCACACAGTACTCCAAGTGAGGTCTCACCAGTGCTCTGTACAGTGGCATGAGCACTTCCCTTTTCCTACTGCTAATACCTCTCCCTACACAACCAAGCATTCTGCTAGCATTTCCTGCTGCTCTATTACATTGACTACTTACCTTTAGATCCTCTGAAATAATAACCCCTAAATCCTTTTCCTCAGATGTTGAGGTTAGGACTGTATCAAATATTCTATATTCAGCCCTTGGGTTTTTACGTCCCAGGTGCATTATCTTGCACTTATCCACATTAAAACTCAATTGCCACAGCTCCGACCATTTTTTTAGTTTACCTAAATCATTTGTCATTTGGCTGATCCCTCCAGGAACGTCAACCCTGTTGCAAATCTTTGTGTCATCAGCAAAAAGACATACTTTTCCATTAATACCTTCTGCAATATCACTAACAAAAATATTAAATAGAATGGGTCCAAGTACTGACCCCTGAGGTACCCCACTGGTAACAAGACCTTGCGCCGAATAAACTCCATTTACCACAACCCTCTGTTGCCGGTCACTCAGCCACTGCCTAATCCATTCAACAATATTGGAATCCAAGCTCAAAGATTGCAATACTAGCAATACTAGCAAGGTGTACCTAAATAATAAAGTGACCGGTGAGTGTATTTTAACCCCGTAGTGACTAGGCGGTTTTACAAAAATCCATCTTGTAGTGCCCGCTGCTGTTTTAGGCTAGGGTCAGACAAACGCATTTTTTACGTCGTCCGTGAAAAAGTGCGTTCGAATGAATGGACGTATTTTTTTCACGGAATGCGCAATAGCGGTCAGACAATGCGCATTTCCGTCTGTGATTTTGTACGGATAATCAATAAAACCCTTTTTGCGTCTGGACGTTATGTTGGCCGGACATTAGCAGCGTCTGACGTCTCCTAATCACGCACACATGCCGCTAGCGGACACAGCGCACTCTGTACGTCAGTACTAGCGGTATCTCGTTCTTGAAAAAATGTGTTTGCCGCTTGCGTTGCGCAGTCGCACTTTCGTGCGGCAGTACTTCGTATATTGGCCGTCATTTGCTGCTACTACGGCCGTGATAAAGTGCAGCTGTACGCGCGTTCGCACTGCATTCGTCTGACCACAGCCTTAACGTCTCTGTGCTGTTTGTGTTTAGGTAAAAAAAAAAAAAAATCCAACCCACACATATTATATACAGTTTTTCCCGCCTTTTTAAATGGACTTTCTAAAGATGCCATTATTTCCGTCATATCGTATAATTTACTATTAAAAAAATATGAATTACAGTATAACGGAAAAAACTTTTTTTTTTATTTTTTTTAAATTTTAATCCCCAAAATCTACAACCGCCGAGAAAGATCCCGGCTAGGTTCAAAATTTGGTCCCGAGGAATAGAAATACCCAATTTTTACGTGGTTTTTGTTTTTTAACCCTTCATTGCTGAGCCATTTCACCTCCTGTGCTGAGCTCATTTTGACCATTTATGGTAATCCTTTTTATATGCCAGCCTAGGTCCTATCTCCGTAACCCCCCTCCGGTGACAATTTTTTTTTCTTTTATGTGTGTAAAAGAACACCCAATTTTTTTTTTATTTTCTCTTACAACAAACCTGGTTAATAAGCTTTACAAAATTGTAGCATGTTGCACCTCATAATGTTGTAGTATTATTATTCTGTATTTATTAGGGATGCACCGATACCACTTTTTATGTCATGTGACCACTTTCCAATTAGAACAGACCTCGTATAAAAATGCCCCCAGCTCATGGATATGCCCCCGCCCCCAGCTCATGGATTTACCCCCCCCCCAGCTCGTGGATATGCCCCCCCAGCTCGTGGATATGCCCCTCCCAGCTCACCTGGAGCTCTCCGTTCATACTTGCCTTCCTGAGCGACGCCGGGAAAGTCTTCGCGCATGCGCTTTTTGGAAGGCCCCCAGCCGTGATCACGTGGGACCATGTGATCGCGGCTGGGGCCTACCAACGAGCGCACGCACAGAAACTTTCCCGGCGTCGTTCAGGAAGGTAAGTATGATTGCGGAGAGCTCCAGGTGCCCGTCCGAATGCTCTATCGGCATTCGGACAGGCCCTGCAGCTGCTCACCACGTTCATACTTACCTTCCTGAGCGACGTCGGGAAAGTCTTTGCGTGTGCGCTCATTGGAATGCCCCCAGCAGCGATCACGTGGGACCAGGTGATCGCAGCTGGGGCCTTCCAACGAGCGCACGCGCAGAACCTTCCTGAGCGACGCCGGGAAAGTTAAGTATGAACGCGGTGAGCAGCTGCAGGGCCTGTCCGAATGCCGATAGAGCATTCGGACGGGCACCATCGGCATTCGGACAGGCCCTGCAGCTGCTCACCGCGTTCATACTTAACTTTCCCGGCGTCGCTCAGGAAGGTTCTGCGCGTGCGCTCGTTGGAAGGCCCCAGCCGCGATCACCTGGTCCCACGTGATCGCTGCTGGGGGCCTTCCAATGAGCGCACACGCAAAGACTTTCCCGACGTCGCTCAGGAAGGTAAGTATGAACGTGGTGAGCAGCTGCAGGGCCTGTTCGAATGCCGATAGAGCATTTGGACAGCCGCCCCAGCCCCTCGAATGCCGGCTCAATGCTGGCTTCCAGTATCGGGGGAAAATATCAGGGGTACTGCACGAGTATCAAGTACTCCTGCAGTACCCGGTATCGGAACCGATACCGATACAAGTATAGGTGCAACCCTAGTATTTATAAAGCGCCAGCATATTCCGCAGCGCTGTACAATGGGGGAGTGCAGACATGAGACCTACTAAAACACATAAGGAACAGAGGGCCCTGCCTTTTAGGATAATTGCCTTACTGATACAGCACTTTAAACAAGTGCTCAGCCAGACATCACTTGAGTTTACAATCTAAAGGACACTGGTGATTGTGTTTGTATATCTAGATCTCTATATAGATGGCTAGATGTATGTGTCCCTATGTTAATTTTAGACTTGACAAAGGCCCAGTAGGGTCGAAACATTATTGGAAAGTAATGGGTACATAACACGGGTAGCATTGCACCAGAATATTATAATAAGATTAGACACGGGACAGTGCCCAAGCACCATGCAGTGGCAATTGCGAGAGAATGGAGTCCCACAGTATAGCGGCAACTGCCAATAGTCTCAAAGATGTACCTGTGTACAAGCAGTAACAGTGGCTTAAATTTTTCCACACACATGAAAACAAGTGTGGGGGAGGGGGGGGGTGGGCGGACAAAGCAAATATCTCGTCGCAAGCAACACTTAGTTGAGTAAGTACAGTGAACAAACAAAATCGTGATGAACAGAAGAACTGAGAAATCAAGTCAAAGCACAGGTCCCTTAACAATGGAAGCAGAGTACCCCAGGCAATGTCACACACAAACTTACGGAGCGCTTAGTGCTACTTCCTGAGCGGTGTGGTGTTTTCGGCACGAAATCCGACCACCCATACCATACCTGGAAATACTTTTCATAATCATTTGCAAGAGAGAAGTGTAGTCCCTCCAGTTCTCTCGTCCAGATAACCTGGTCTATCCAGTCAAACACCGTTGGAGGGGGGTTCAGACCTTTTCCAATATGAGTGACCGTGCTGTATTAACCCCTTCACTGCTGAGCCATTTCACATCTTTAAAAAAACACACGTTTTCTTTATTTTTTTTCCTTTACTTTAAACATGGTCATGTTTGGTATCTTTGGAAAGGCCATTTTCTGGCCTTTCTAATGATACCAAACATGACCCTGCTAGCTGCCAACAGGCTGGAGATATCGGGGTTCAAAGAACCCTATCTTTCCTTAGGAGTCAATGAGGACGCTCCCCATACGTCCTCAGCAGTGAAAGGGTTAAATAAATGAATGGCCAGGTACTTAATGAAGCGGCTTGCCGAGACTGGAACCACATTGAGCAGTTCAATACGAGGGGAGATCCAAGGAAATACCGTTCCTGATATAGGTCCACACCGCCTCCCAATAAGGTGCAAGCACCGGGCGTTCCCACCATATGTATATTTATAATAAAAAAAAAACTACCACAAAGCCAGTAGTTTAGGTTGTTTCCTGCATACAATACAAAATACATGAGGCCATTCTTTCTTCGTAACTGGGGTGTCCAGGTCTGCTGACCATTTAGGCTAGCGTCAGACGGGAGCGCTATGGGCAACCGTACTGACGTGCTTACCACCGCCCATTGCAGCGTTGTGACACAGCAATGGGCTGGTCACACGCTTGTGCGCGCGCACAAAATGCGCCTGCAACATGCGTCCGTTATCCAAGCCTCTTTGGCAAAGCGCGAGAACGCACGATGACGGAGCTGCAAAGCACAATTCTCCATAGGAGGATCACGCTTTGCAACGCTGAGTGCGCTCAGCGATGTGGCCAGACGGGTGTCGAGTGACAGGAAAGTCCACTATCACGCATGTTCCTTCCACTCTCCAAAGACGCTTGTCTGACACTAGCCTTAGCTGTGTAAGACCGAAAGTCAGCAGACTGTGCTGATTGCAGCATAGTATAAATATTGGATAATATGTGGAGGGTCCATCGTACATAGTTTCTCAAAGGGCAATAATGCAGTACGGATGATATGGTGGGACAAAATGTTGTCCTTTTACTTTGAGGAAATAAACCCACTTTTGATTTAATACATGAAGGAGTCCGCATATTGATTTGATCCTTTAAGCACATGTTAAATGACAATAGAAAAAAATTTATATAAAAAAAATATATATATATAATTTGTGTGTTTTAAAAAAAAAAAATTGTGCTGCCCCTATGGATGAGCCTCTACTGATTGTGCATATGTGTTTTTTGGAAAGTGAGAAGAAGAAAAAAATACCTCCCCTATATGCTAAATAGCCCAGGTTTTTGCAGCTTCTACAGTGAAGTCTAATCACATTCCTCACACATTTTTGTAGGGTGGTGGTAAGCTTATTCCATAAAACCTCTGCATGAGCTGGGGTTTCTGACACCTGTACTACTTAGCTTCTTACTTAAGAAAAGCAACGTTAACCCTCTTTTTTAAAACCAGAAACTTTTTAAAGATGACTTACGAAGGTTCTATAAAAACATTATACAAACTGCTCAGCTTTCACAGCTGCAATATTTAGATTTGGTTAAGACTTTTTAAAATTCTGCCATCACTTTAACTGGTTGGAAAAATCCTCATTTCAACCCTTTTTGCAGCTTCTACAGTGAAGTCTAATCACATTCCTCACATATTTTTGTAGGGTGGTGGTATTGTCATTTAACATGTGCTTACTTGTTGAGCCATACTGATAGAAGCAAAAATATCACATATTGCTCCTATCCCTGGCAAGACCGACCAATACGTAAAGCGGAGTTGACAGGCTCCAACATAGGTGCAGGTGATGAATTCTTTTCACACTGTGTCTTTGCATACGAGTAGAAGACCTCTTATCTACATCTTTTCATGGATTGGGTTTAGCATCCCTCAAACTGGCATGCGCTGATTGTACAGAGACCGTTACTGCAGCCTCTGGACCATAGCCTCCAGGAGCCGGGTATACTGGAATAGAAGTATATATTCTTTATCACCCACAGTGCATTTAGTTACTTGCACCCTACTATATACGTAAAAGACTATATTGTTCTTTTACCTTTGCACTTTGAGATGATCTCTTCCATTAAAAAGGAAGCCAGTTTGTATTTAGGGCCGGTAAAAATGAGTGGATTTGTATACACCAGGGGTGGGGAACCTTTTTGGAAATTTAGAAGATAATTCAAGGGCCATACAAAATTACCAATTTTAAAATTTAGCCCGCTATATTTAGGAATAAATTAACTCTCCCCCTAATGTGATGGCTGGAACTGCTTCTCTTTGGTGAGGCGCGCAATGTTAACTGGTACAGATGATGTTGTTACTTGCAATTTTCCAGGTTTGTGCCCCTCCCCATTTAATTAATTTCACCTCTCTCCCCATTCAATTCATTTCACCCCCTCATAAAAATTAATTTCACCCCCATTTAATCTCACCCCCTCCCCATTTAATTAATTTCACCCTCCCCCTTTAAAATTAATTCCGGGGGGGCATGCCGCGGCCCTTTTACCTCACCGCGGTGAGTAGCAGAATGAGGGGGCCCTCGGAGCGCCGCAGCAAGGGTTGCAAATTCCCTCTCCCGCGGCCCTTTTACCAGACTGCGGCGAGTAGCAGAATGAGGGGGCGGGGATTATCCCCGCTCCCTTCACTCGCTGAAACGTGCCGGATCCTCCTTCACGCTGCGCCCGGAAAATGAGGGGCGCAGCGTGTTGGAAGATCCGGTGCGCAGCAGCTAGTGAGGGAAGCAGGGATAATTCCTGCCCCCTTATTCTGCTACTCTCCGCGGTCTGGTAAAAGTGCCGTGGGAGAGGGAATTTGCACCCCCTGGCTGTGGCGCTCTGAGGGCCGGACCAATTGATGCCGCGGTCCGGCCGGATGTTCCCCACCCCTGGTATATACAAATGTGCATGTTTAGGTCAACAGTCATTAAGTTCTACAACTCTTTGTTTGGCATTCTTGTTAGTCTGACCAGTACATCATAGAGTTGGTTCTTCTTATCTTTGTTACCTGTTACACACAAATCGTCAGTGTTTATTCTTGTTCTTGAATCCTCTTGTTTTTTCATTACAGGAGTGTATTGTTTTTACTTAAACTGGTTGCAGAGGCGTGGTATGGGGAATGGAATTAAGGAAAGCCAAGTGGGTCTAAGTGAACATGGTGCACACTCTATTGTACCTACAGCCGTGGTGTCAGAGGTAAGCACAGATCTGCTCTACTGTTACAGCTGACATTACAAAAGCACAACTGGGCTCCAAGGGTTCAGGTTTCAGCAGGGACCCATAAACTGATTCGTAAGACAAATTCAGACTCCTGAATTCCTTTGAAGAGTTTTGTAGAGTGTTTTTGCATTTTTTTTTTTTTTTTAAATATTTTTTCCTGTCTCATAAGTAACAAACGGAAGCAAACAATTCTTTCATTTATACTTTTTAGCTTACTTTTCATGTAAAATTATATGTACACAGTATAACATTTAGGAGCCATTAAGAAAATAAGATTCGCATGGTTAGGAATGAATAGGGGGGAAAATAGAGATGGATAGTGGTATGAATTGAGCGATTATTGTAATCTGTTTACAGGTGCGGTAATGAAGCCTACAGGTGTGGTAATGAAGCCCGTAATGCACTTACAATGACAAAATGTCGACATACAAAAACTCCAAACTTAATTCATATCCTCTTGCGTCATGATAAATGCTGCACTGCGTTGCATAACTTGTGACATTGTAATGTCTGGCTGGATGTGGAGATGTTGGTGATGGGCGGAGAAGCCCTGCTGGGTGTGCTGGAGCTCTGTAATGGTTGGTCTGTACAGAGGATTGGTATTTAACAACTAGTGAATTGTACAACCTTTTTAATAAAAAGCATTTATAGATCTTTTTCAACAGTATGCTTGTTTTTTTTTTTTTTATCAGCGATACAGATACACAAGTGGAGTTCTCCTTTTATTGTAGGCAGAGTTCGTCTCCAGCAGGACTTGACAAATTTTATGTCAAAGTTCTGAATTTCTAAGATGGGGCTAAAACAACTTATCGATGATGAAAATACTTGTCAACTGTAGACTGCGCTTACCCCACTTACTGCTAACTGTGGTATAGAGCACAAACATTGCCACCTCTCTGTATGCGTTACGCCAGGATAAGTGTGTTTTATGCATGCCATGTTGGTGCATCGCTTTTTTTGCTCTAGCTTCTGCAATCTTACTGTACTTTGCGCTCCCCATGTTAAGTATAGGATGCGCAATCAGTAATTGGCATTTCAACAAGGAAGGGGTTACAAAGTGATAGCGTTGATTACCACAGGGATGTGGAGTGGCAAATTCTAAACGCTCACTTCGTAAAAACACTAAATAAAGTCTTAAATAAAAGTCTGTTACACTTTTTTTTTATTTTTTTAATCCACAGTACATACCAAGAAGACGCAGCTGGCTCGAGTGGGTGTGTGATACAAATTATTTATTCCTCAAACAACAAAAGAATAAAAGGAAGCAACCTTAAAGTATTCTGAGACATTGCTTCATTTAAATTTTTTTCTACTCCTAGTAGGGTCTGGATACAATTTAACTAGCCACCAGAACCTCATTCCAGATAGACTGGCAGTGGTCCTAGCCTGATGTTTTGTTTCTTGTGTTGTCGTGCAGTTTTGGGCACCTGTTTTAGAACGTGCAGAGACCTGGCAACTAAATAAATAAAATAGGGGAATGTAAGATTTACTTTATGAGGAAAGGCTAACAAGCTTTAAACCTTTTTGTTTAGAAAAACTGCACCTTTTAGAGGGGTCTGATAACTTACACGGGGCCATTGTAATATAAATATACACGGGGCCATTGTAATCCATTGTCTGGAAACCTATTTGTTAATAGGACTATACACAGGACACACGGTCATCCATTTACACTGGACGAAAGGAAATTCCGCCTAAAGCATAGGAAGGGTTATTTTATGGTGAGAATAAAGCTGTGGCTGTTGAGGTGGTTGGGTCAGACTGTACATACTTTTAACCACTTGGCTGCGAATGACACACTCAGCGCGTCATCTCAATCGCACTCAGCATGCAGACGATGCGCTGAGCACGTACTGCGATCGACCATTGTGGACAATCACTGTGGTCTCTTGGATGTCAGCCCCGGCCAGCATCGTAGCGCCATCGTATCAGGCGCAATGACGTCAATTTCAGGCACACACCCCCGCTAGAGCAGGGAAAGTGCATGAAGGGGACAGGGCGAGGCCCTTTGGACATCAGTTTGCCCTTTCTGGCGGTGCCTGCCTTTTAACCCCTTAGGGGCTGGATTGGGATTCGGCACTGGATCGTGATCCTGGATGTCGGCCAAGCCTCCGTGATCTCCCACTGACGTCATCATGCATTGGCACGATGACATCAGTTTGGGATTTAACCCCTAGATGCTGCCTATTGCTTTTCCAATGATACCGAAACATGACTAAGATTTTTTTTATTAATGCAGCATTATTGTTCACATTTCAATTCTAATGTGAACAAATGATTTTATTCTACTTGGGGGTTGGGTTTTAGATAAAATCAGGTACTTTTAATTTTTCAGAGAAATAGGTTCCCAGTTCTAATTTAACACGTGTACCCCATAGAAGAAATAACCACAAAGGCCTGGATGATAAAATGTGGGGAAAAAAATTGCATACTGTAGATCAGTGGTTCCCAGCCGTGGTCTTCAAGTATTAACTTGCGGAAATGCAAACTGAATCCTGCAATCAGTGAGCAGCAAATCCTATCACCTCTGCTTCAGATATCTGAAAAACCTGGCCTGTTAGGGGTACTTGAGGACTGCAGTTGGGAACCACTGCTGTAGATCATTAAAAAAAATGTTTTATTTTATTTTTTGTTGTTGTTTTTGTTACAGCATAATCTTATAATAATGATCTATTATGAATCTGCCGAGTTTGCCTTAAAAAAATTTATATATAATTTGTCTGGGTCTTCAAATCGCATTTAAACATGAGCAAAACCGGTAAAAAATTTGTTCAGCACACAGGTGATCTACAGTGGCCACCGGCTGTGACGCGCTCTCGCGACTCCTGCAATATCACAGCTGGAGGATCACCCGTCTCGGAATATGGCCAGCTGGAGGGGAATGCTGGCGGAATGCATTCTGTCAGCTGCCCCAGCCCTTCGGATACCGGCAAGCCAGTCCAGCCCAGCACATTTCCGGGTAGAGGTTTTTAGGGCATTTGCAGGAGTACAAATGCCGATACCGATACTGGTATCGGTGCATCCCTAGTTTAAATGATTCAAAGTGTCTTTTTGCTGACATTCTAGAAACCTCCATTGGATCATATGGAGTCTGAGACCTGATACCAGTGTGGCATGAATCTGAATTTCTGTGAAGTGCATAATCCTCAAAGGCCAAACTCTCATTTCCCTCTTGTATCTGCGTAATCCTCCTTGGGTAACCTGGGAGCAGATAAGTATTTTGTGTATTAATATCCTTTGTTAATCTTCTGTCCAGAGTATATACGATCTGGACCAAAGATTACATTTGTTACATTTTGTGATACTTTATACACAACAACATGGTTTAATATAGTCTTGGAGTGAACAGACAATAGGGGAATTCACTGTTTGGACTAGGGATGCACTGAAATTTCGGCCACTGAAATAATCGGCCGAAAATGGTGCCGGCTCAAAGTCTTCCACCTCCGTGACGTCATCTCTGCGACCGGCGTTTGATGGGGAGCAGTTTGTGAGTGTAGGCAATGCAATCTCACCCCCCCCCCCCCATCAGTCATCCAAACCTGGGCCTGGAGGCCCTGCTCAGCCGGCCTCCAGGCTTGGGGGAGTCCCTGGCTCGGCCAGGCCCAAGTTCGGATGACTGATTTTCGGTATTTTTTTATTTTTTTTTTTGCCCGAGCTGATCCTGAAATTTCAGTATCGGCCAGATACTTTTTTAATTTCGTTGCGTCACTAGTTTGGATATAACTCTGCCAGAATACCAGGCATTGGTGCACTTTCAGATGCTAATAAGTGAATTTGGGTTCCAGTAATTTTGCTTATGTCTGCAATAACACAGCAGTAATTGTACAACCCTTTGCACTAATAATTGTGCAAATAATCCAAACCGACGAACCGCAACTCTGCTGGTATCAATTAGCGGTACACTTTTGTTTAAAAGTCAAGCAACATGCAATAAAGCCTGCACCTTTCATGTTAAATTAACCCTGTAAGGGGCTCGCCAATTACCATCTGAACTGGAATAGGGTACTACATATTTAAAATTTTCTCAATTAAGATTTATGAAGCTTTTGCACATAGCACAAGCCTACGCTTATTCTATGAACCCGTCTTTCAGGGCCCATGCATTGCTAGAGCTCTTTATCTTCTCCTTAGACAGCATGAAACCAGTCCCCATGTATCCTTCTGTTCCTGTGCTTTCACTGCTCTTACAACCTATTTTAAGCCAATTTTGTTTTTGTTCCAGGAAAATAAAAATGACGCCAAAGGTATTATCAACTCGTTGATGTCTGGTGCTCTAGCAGGAGCAGTGGCCAAAACTGCTGTTGCCCCACTGGATAGGACAAAAATCATATTTCAAGGTGAGATTCAGTCTGAACAACGTTTGGAGGTTAACCCCCATATAAAATGTACATTTCTAAGTTTAATAAAATAATACTAATGCCTTTCTGTATGTCTGTAAATGTTATTGTTTAAAAAACACACAACCACCTAATATTATATTTCTGATCCAGCTGTGCATTCATCCTAGCCATAAGATGACTTTGTAGCATGTTTGTAATATTGTCTGTGCTCCTTTTTTAAATGCCAGAGCAAATATGTGCAGTGGAAATGTAAGACTTCCAGTCTTAAAGCAGCAACGAGCTCTAGTGGCCAAGCTCTCTTGGTGCATATCATAGTTATATTTGCTAATACATGGGTGTAATAAAGTATTACAATTTATGTATGAAGTGTCAGCATATTCTTCAGTGATGTACAGGTAGGAAAAAACAAAAGTTAAACACATTTGAGAATGCACATGGTCCTCTTTGACAATCAATCTAGAGCGTATAATCTAGAGGAGTGGGGTGACACAGAGATTAGGGTAAATAGAGTAGTATTATTATTATCATTTATATAGCGCCAACAGTTTCCGCAGCGCTTTACAATAACCAAAGGGTTAGATGGAAACAAGAGGTGTAGAGGGCCCTGCTCATAGGAGTTTACAGTCTAGAGGGATTGGGGGTTGAGGAAGACAAGAGGAATCTCACTAGATAGTGGTTTGGAAATGATGGGGCCATAAGAGCGGCTTCAATCAAGTGTGATTAGGTGAGCAGAGGGATGAGTTGCATCAGTGATGTGGTACGCTAATCTGAAGAGGTGGGTTTTGAGGGATTTCTTGAAGGCATGAAGATTAGGGGAGAGTTTGATAGGGCGAGGCAAGTCATACCAGAGGACTGGTGTTACCCTTGAAGTCCTGGAGGCGAGAGTTGGCTGTGCGTGTGTAGACCGATGACAGGTTGAGATCACCTGCTGAACGGAGTTGTCTAGATGGGACGTGCTTGCGGAGTAACAAAACATGTAGGGAGGGGTTGAGTTATTGAGTGATTTGAATGTGCGCATCAGTATTTTAAACTGTATCCTGAAACGTACAGTAAGCCAGTGGAGGGACCGGCAGAGTGGGGACGTATGTGAGGTGCGTTTTAATGCTTTGATATGCAAGTGGCTTCTGCAATAATAAAAGTGTGTGTGTGTGTGTGTTGGAGTAAAAAACCAAAAGTTTTATTCAGTCATAATTAAAATAGGTCCGATGTTTCGGCCCACACAGGAGCCATTTTCAAGGACCTTGAAAATGGCTCCTATTTTAATTATGACTGAAAAAACTTTTTTTTACTCCAACACACGCACACACTTTTATGATTGCAGAAGCCACTTGCATATCAAAGCAATTTGATGAATTGCCTCCCAGAGCTCCTGTGCCACATTTCCCATATGCAGCAAGGGATTCTGGGTAGGATATGCAAATGACATCTGTCTCACTTTTTGCATCCTGGATCTGTTATTACACAGAACCCTAAAATCAATGCTATGCCTCACCGTGGCTTTCTAGCAGAGCTAAGGTTATGCAACTGGTCAAAAGCCACTCCTAGGACAGCGCTATTTCGGGTTTGTTGGATAGCGCTGTCCTAGGAGTGACTTTGACCAGTTGCATAACCTTATCTCTGCTAGAAAGCCACGGTGTGGCATAGCATTGATTTTAGGGTTCTGTGTAATAACAGATCCAGGATGCAAAAAAGTACCCAGAATTCCTTGCTGCATATGGGGAATGTGGTACAGGAGCTCTGGGATGCAATTCATGGAATTGCTGTGATTTGCAAGTGGCTTCTGCAATAATTAAAGTGGTGTGTGTGTGTGATATTTTAGTGGCGGCACTCAATCAAATTGAATAACATTTTTGTTGTTTACTCTATTTGATTGAGTGCCACCACTATTCTCTTCTCTATATATCATTCCTGGCGAAGCACGTATACAAGGACAGCATTGATATTGGAAGGTGTTGCAGGACTACTGGCGAAAATTTTTTATTATGCATGTATGTATGTATATATAAAGTACACAAGAAGGGCAGCACTCAACCTTAACTACGCTTTCAGTGTGGGTGCATCTCGAGACAATATGATACAACAAACCAGAAAGAGCGCACACCAAACAACAACAGCAGCTAAATTCATTTAAACAGGAGATTTTACCAGGTTTAACCCTTTAAATGCCTACAAACAATTCTTATCCCCTTCAAAAGCACTATAGTTCTTAACCCTTTAATGTTGAGCTCTGTTGAAAAATGGTGGAAGTTTAGTTTGCAATGGATGGCCACGGATTGCGTAAGCCTGCCAACAGCGTCAATGTATTCAACCCTTGGCAGGTCCTAATGACTGCTCTTATGGGATAAACTTACTTGTTGAGGACCCAGTCCTTTTCTGAAGCTCCCTGCAGATCAAGGTTAAATAGAACCTGTGGGTGGAGCACCTGTGACAGGGAGGGGTGCTTGCCCAAGGGTTGTCAGCCCTTTTCATACAAAATACACAAGAAAGGCAGCACTCCATCTTAACTACGCTTTCAGTGTGGGTGCATCTCAAGACCATATGATACAACAAACCAGAAAGAGCGCACCCCAAAGGCTTACGCAATCCATGGCCATCCATTGCAAACTAAACTTCCACCATTTTTCAACAGAGCTCAACATTAAAGGGTTAAGAACTATAGTGCTTTTGAAGGGGATAAGAATTGTTTGTAGGCATTTCAAGGGTTAAACCTGGTAAAATCTCCTATTTAAATGAATTTAGCTGCTGTTGTGGTTTCTTCTGTACTGTTTGAACATGTTTGGTGTGCGCTCTTTCTGGTTTGTTGTATCATATTGTCTGGCGATGCACCCACACTGAAAGCGTAGTTAAGGTTGAGTGCTGCCCTTCTTGTGTTATGTATGTGAATCAATTCTAAATAATCCAAGATACAGTGAACCAATCGCTGTTGTGATGCTGCCCAAGGGAATAAGCACAAAACGCAGAAAAAACCACCAAAATCTGCATCAAACAAGGATGGCAAAGTACATTGGGGGTCCCTTGCAGTGCATCAAGAAAATGTTACAATAATTATGGACAAAATGGTTGTGTCAATCATAAAATAGTGTTCTGTGTGAACAACCGACAAATAAGTGCACATGCATATATAGTAAACACATGCAAACAGGGCTATTCTACAAGAGCCGATATAGTGCAACAATATCCATTTGTATATGCAATAGTATCCATCAGTCCATAAAGTGCAACAGTATCCAAAAATCAATAAAGTGCAAAAATATCCGATGATGTGGTCCAATGTAATGGTACACATACTAGTCCGTAGATATATAGAACAGTACCTATAGATCAATACAGCCCTCCTTATTCTGATACTGTATCCGTGTGATGCTCGTTGTCTCCCAAGCTCAAAAAAAAAGGGGGAGGGAAAGTAGACAGTGTCTCAAAAATTGTGGCAGATATATTCCAGGGATATATATCACTCACATTTATAAGAGCCTATAATTCCTTGGCTCTAGGTTTAAAGGCCTCCAGCCACATATAGGGTGGCGTATCCCTTCTTTAGTCACCAACACTCGCTAGGGAAACTATAAAAAGGCAAACAGCGCTTCCATAGCCTAATCCTCCAAATAATATATGCTGAAAATAGGTTATTAGGCTATGGAAGCGCTGTTTGCCTTTTTATATTTTCCCTAGTGAGTGTTGATCTATAGGTACTGTACTATTTATCTACGGACTGGTACGTGTACCATTACACTGGACCACATCATTGGATATTTTTGCACTTTATTGATTTTTGGATATTTTTGCACTTTATTGATTTTTGGATACTGTTGCACTTTATGGACTGATATACACACTATTGCACTTTATTGCTCATACAAATGGATATTGTTTCACTATATCAGAGTATGAGAAGTGATGGGATGCATGCGGACTGTGGGAGATCAGGAAAGGTACAATTGCAGGGATTATGGATTAAGCGGATAAACTTCTCTATCAGTAATGAGTAATGTGTTTTTTAGAGAATGGAGGCACAGGGAGAGTTAAATGTCATCGAACAAGCATACTTGATACTAGCATTTACAGTATATATGACCATGAAAATATGTGATTATAGCTGGCCTGGTTATAACTACAGTGATCCTAAATAAGGTGAGGTTATTCTTTTATCTTTATTCCACAAAAGTCTTAATTTTTTTAAATGATACACGAGATTAAAATTTTGACAGTATTGTAACGTAAAATCTCTTAAAACGTACAAATGTTATATACTTGGCTAGCTAGGAACTCCTTCTACTTTGAAATCTGCTAGACTAGTCATAAAACATGCCTGCTTCATCATCCCAGTGCATGTCTTCTCATTGCACCATGGTGATTCTGTTTCTGTGCAGCACTTCTTCCTATGTGCTAACAAATCTGTTTCTCTTCCCTCCCAGTGTCTTCAAACAGATTTTCTGCTAAGGTGAGACCCCGTTTCAGAATCTGAAAATGTCATTTTGCTTGTAATGAAGCCGCAGAGCACATGCTTTGGGTGGATACCTTTTTTATAAATGGGTTTAATGGAGCAGTATGGTGAGGCTACTACGCGTTAGCTGCTGCATTGACATGGGGGGGGGCCCTCAAGAACTTACCGGAGTGCAAAACCATTCATTGTAGAAATGCATCTCCTACTTCTGTATGTGTAAAAGGTGTGTTGTTTTTTTTTTTTTTTTGGATTAAAATAATGCTAGTTAAATGGGTTTCCGTTTACTTTATAATAAAGAGGGCACCACACCAGTTTGTTTTAGGATCTTATTAATGCACTTTATACATGTACTTTAATGGGAATATTGTATTCTTAAATACATACCCAATTATGTTTTGTGCTTGAATGTTAGATAATACTTGCTCATTCTTTGCAGTAAGCTCCTAATGCTCAAGCAATGTTAGTCTAAACATGTTTTTGTGATAACATGCATAAATTGACACTGCGTCAGAATGGCTAAACTAGTTAAAGTGTAAGGCCGGGTCCGCGTCCTTGGCCTCCAAATGTTCTGGCACTACATCTCACATGATGATGAACAACTCATTAGGGACCCTATTCCAAGGTTGGTGTAAATGTAACCGCTCCATAGAGTTTAATACAGCTCTGGTTAAGGCAACACCATCTTTGGAAAAGGGCCCATTGTAGGCAGAGCCCCTGGTAAATTTAAGATAACAAGAGCCACAACGTTTTTGGTAAATGTTGCATCATGGGGGAAAAATACACAAAATGGAAGCAAGATCAAAACCGTACTTTAACTGTTTACATTCAATTACTTGAAACAAAAAAAACAGTAACAGGTTTTATTTGTTTTTGTTTGTAATGCACAAGTAATCTAGCTACAGCTTCTGTAAGTGGTAGGTGTCCCTTTTTATAAGTAAAGATATGTAGAAGGGGTCCTAGTGGCGCAATTTGTTGTTTATATGGTTGGTATTAGATACCTAATTTTAACAATGGTGTAGGACCCAGAATGGTGTCTCCGCAATTTCAATTAGTGTTGAGGCACTGTTAATAAATACAGCGCAGTTGTGTTCTGTACAGATTTGTTACTAGCACTTCAATTTTTTTATACACAAGTATTCAATGTACATGTAATTTAGCTGTCCTAATATGACACAAATTAGCAGCCAGTGGACAGAATAAAGTACCTATAGCGAGTAAATACAATAAAAAAAAACATATGGTACAGCGATAAGAACCATCTAAAATGACGGTAAATCCCAGTGGTCAAAGTGGGATATGTGCACAGTCTAAATGACTGGTAATAAAGTGCAACCGTAAATAAATAGTGCTATTATTGTACATATATTGCAGTAGCAGCTAAAATAATTATTTTGCAATAATAGACGAATCACAATAAAAAGTGCGTATATAGTGCAAAATATTCCAGCAACTAAGTCCTTAAAGAACAGTTTTGGTACAGTACTGCTAGATACGGACGAACTGCTGCAGAGGTAGAAGGTGCACACCAAAAGTGCTAGTAGTGATATATGTATAGTCTCTTACGACCCTCAATTTGTAGTCCAAGCCTATGTGAGGATCCTAATGTGATATCTTCTCCTTGGTCCTTGTGAGCTTTTGGTCCTCGAAGGGAGGGGAAACAAAAAGTGGAAAAGGTAATAGTGCAATGCTGCCTTGATGAACTGGCTAATGATCACAGAAAAAGGGACACTTACACTTTCCAGAGCCTACTATATCCAGGCTCTGGTTTGAAGTACACTGGGCCAAATAAAGAGTGGCCTCTTCCCTTCTTTTCTTTGTCCTTGACACCTCAAACACAAAAATTGTGGCGAAACAGCGCTCCCATAGCGTAATTTTTTTTTTGTATTCAAAATTTTTATTTTGAAAAGGGCATCAGTAAGAAGACATACAATGGAAAGGGATGGCCGCACAGGGCCAAAAAATAACTCAGCAGTAAAGGAACACATCATAGCGTAATTTGAAACCAACTTTATGAACGTAAGAGATTTAGTTTCACTCACCGATGTTGGAGCCTTATGGGTCCAGGCTCAACTTTTAAGCATTCGGTACTTCTTAATCGGTGAGTACCGAGACCTCTTTAGCAGCTCTTGGAACTCCTGTATAGATGAAGGAGCTGGGTAGGGTCATATGACCATATGTGGTTTGCTGTGTGCCTAAGGTAAGGCAATGCAGAAACCAGGTAGACTGAATCGGCTATTGTGAAACTGATTTTAAAATTCGCGTTCAGTCAAGTGGATACCTTTTTTTTTTTTTTAGAGGCAAAATAAAGATGTGCTTTTTAAGGCACTCTCAGTTCAGTGATCGTGTAATTAACAGGTGTCCCTTTTTATACCCTATTCATTGACTCCTGATTATTGGAATCACTCCTGGACAGGGGGTCGCAGTGCAGTCCTCTCTGAAAGCGTGCCTTTTCATTTGTGTTTTGTAACTTTTACAGTTTTACAGCCTATGCTCCTCAGTCCTTTTTTTGTAAGAGTGGTACTGTCAGTTGGTAGAACATCTGTTTCCTCGTTGTGAAGACTTGCTTTTGTGTGTTTTTTTTTATTTTTTTTATTTTTATTTCTTGCTTCATTCTCCCACAGGAAGCCTATAAACTTATTTACCACACGTATAGGAATGAAGGACTGCTGAGTCTATGGAGAGGTAACTCTGCCACCATGGTGCGGGTTATCCCGTATGCTGCCATACAGTTCTGTGCTCATGAGCAGTACAAGAAGCGTCTTGGAAGCTATTATGGCTTCCAGGGAAAGTAAGTATTTCTTTTATAGGCTTCCACCACCCCCAATAGGAGACTGGGCGTCTGTGATCTTCCATTTCAATCCATCTCCAAAGCTGGTAACCCTTCAACTGCAAATTGGTTGGATATACAGTTGATGGAACATATTTTGTTAAAGCCTGCTGTGTAGTATTTTATATTTCCTCTTGGGGGCATCACCTCATCTTTCTAAAATTATACACCAGTCCTTGCATTATGCAAAGCAATCAGGGTTATTCAGAGAAAGGTGAAACTCTGGATAACTTTTGGAGAAGTGAAAATTCTAGGTCAATATAGCCAAACCAGAAAAAGTCTCCCATTATCTCTTTCCAAATCAACCATTTTGACCTAGAATTTTCACTTCTCCAGAAGTTCTCAAGAGTTTCACCTTTCTCTGAATAACCCTGAATGTGTTTTCCATAGAGAAATGCATCTTTATTTGTATTGATCATGTCATATGTTAACATGTCAGTTTTGAATCTATAATTCCCTTATCCATTCCTTTTGTAAAATTTATAGAAACTGTGTTTGTGTTCTATATGCACACACTGGAATCACCAGTTCCAAGCTCAGGTGCTGCATGCACCGTACTCCTTCATTCTGATGAAAGCCCCAATGAGGTCTAAAACGTCAAACCTATAATAAATGTTGCTAATTTGTGTGTGTATCTGCTATGCAAAATATATTCTTACATTGAGGCTTAGATTTTAAACTGCCTCATCCTCTCTGCTGGTTTTCTGGTTGGTCTGCATCCCTTTCTATATTGTAATTAAGTACTGTAACCCATACCATGCTGCACCATATAAATAATATATGCAATACTCTGTATTTAATGTAAGTGTTTCCACATAAAACTATTAAGATTATTTGATCCCATTGGATACAGTTGCTGGCGTGTATTACTAGGTTTTAGATCTGGTCTGCATTCAAGCTGGATACTGATGGTTAAATCTTGGATGTTTTTATCTGAGAAGACAATGGAAAACAACATTCCTTAAAGGGGAACCGCTATTGGAATTGGACATGGGAACCTCGACCGGGCCTGGTCGATACTATGATTTTTAACCACTGCTGGCCTCTACTCCCCCTGCTGCTCGTCTCGTGCTGATATCGGGGCATAGACATGAGACACTCTATTATGTTATCACTGCGCACTGCTTAGAGCTTGCATGCATCTTTTATTGAAACGTAAGCGAGAAAGGGAGGGATTGTTCTGGAATAAGACCCCAGGAATATTCATGCGTAAAATATGACCTCAGCAAGTTCTTGTTTTAGTAATCTTAATGTCCTGTATGGTGGGAACAGGGAGCTTGTGTTTCTAAACACTTAAATAAATATTACCTCTTTGCTACATCTCCTTACAGATACGTTTCCAAACTTTGGCAAGAAGTCTCTGCTTTGAGATTAAATGTAAAGTCATAAGATGTAGTGAGACAAAGGGGCTCCATTATTTCTATCTTCTTTTAGTACTTTTCTTCTTTGTCCCACTTTGCTGTAAACCAGTGTGAAAAATATTCACTTCTAAATGGGTTTTTTTCTTTTTCTCATTTATCGGAACCAGTTCAGTTATTTTACGAACTCCCCCAAACAATTTCTGGAGTCTTACACAAGTTCCTGACTGCCCATGCATGGGCATTTTGGAGTTTTGGTGTCATTCAAAGGCAACATAAGGCTGTCAGACGAACGCAGTCTGAGCGCACTCTGCGTGAGTGCATAACGGACAGACGTACTGACGGAAGATGCTGTAGACCCCACACGATCCGTTTTTCTTGATGGATGTAGAATAAAGTGAATTATGGGAAACAAAATTAATATGAAAAATGCAAAAAATTTGAAAAGGATATGAAAAGCCATTGTGTGCGTGAAGGGGCTGGACGTCGCAAATGCGCTGCGTCTGACATCTCAATCACACACAGCGCTACGCGGACGTGGTGCACTCTGCGGGTCCGTGGTAGCGGTTTTACATTCTTGCGTCCGTTTGCCTTGTGCGTGCGAAGGTTGGTGCGCACGTACTTCGTGTGTGGGTCTCTCTTGATCCTGATTCTATGCTACGACGGACGTGACCACTGCGTTAGTCTGACACGGGCCTAAGCTGATTAAATCTGTCCATCAGCTCATGTGCAGGATCTGATTACACAGTGCAAGGTCTTATCGTCATTGGGTTTCGTAATGTTCTGTTAAACTTGTGAAGCGACTGGATTCTAAAACGGTTGTTTTGGAAGATGCCTTTTTTTTGTTTTTCCAGAAATTCGTTTGTTCATTGCTATAAACTCAGCAGAAACATTTATAGCTGTTGCGCTCCTGTATCTGTCAAGCAGGAATAATGGATTTAATGATATTGTGCAGGTGGTCTGTCTGTTACACGTGGTCTGTCTGAGAGTGCAATCGGTCCTTCCAGTCTCCTGTTAGAGCAGTCTTCGGTGTTGCATATAACAAACATTGCAGTTTTTTGCCCTGGTCAAATCAGTTCTCATTTCTCCCAGCAGCATAGAAACATAGAAAAATGTCGGCAGATAAGAACCTTTCGGCCCATCTAGTCTGCCCAATTACATGGATACTTTACCTGGATTTATCTTTTGTTTAGGATAGCCTTATGCCTATGGCACTTTCACACAGGTGAGCAGGTATCATAGGCATATTTCTTTTTGGTGTTCTTCTGAATCCATAGAAAAGGTCTGTTTGCTGTGTCTCATTTTACTTGTAACTTTCATTTCCTGCCATCTGTAAACTGTTAGTGCCTTAATGACCATTCCACAGTATCCTACAAAATGCAATTTTTATCTTTTTAATGAGCAATGAATATAAACTCGGCAAAGGATCACTCCAAAGCATTACCTTTTTGTACAGAGGATCCACGTGCACATGAAGCTCTATAGTTGCAGCAGTTTACAATGTAAACTTTACATACTCTATGCTGCAACTTGGTCACAGTCAACTTATCAAATTTTCTATGGGCTTAGGAAAACTTATTAATTTCTTACACAGGCCATATTGTGCACATCATGCCATATATACTTCTTATAGCCATGTTATGCTGACAAGGCTTCTGCACAATGTTTTTATTATTATTTGAAATTTTATTTTGTAAAAATGTCATCTTACAACAAAGTATAAAATGAGGGCCTCGCAGGGCCTCACATAGTCATCTATAACAGCATGGCTTAAAGAAAATAACAAAAATAACAAGATCAAAAGGCAGGGCAGCAAGTAAAAAATTCAAGCACGTCCTCGAAAGTTACACATAAGAAATAAACAACAGCGCATGTGGCGACAAGAACTATAAATGCAAAAGGTCATTATCGCATTTTTATGTGCGTTTAGGCGCACTAAATGACGGCCAATATACGAAGTACGGCCGCACAAAAGTACGGCCGCGCAACGCAAGTGGCAAACTAACGCATTTTTTTTTGAAAACGCAGAACCGCTAGTACTGACGTACAGAGTGCGCTGCGCCCGCATAGCAGCGAGTGTGCGTGATTAGGAGACGTCAGACGCTGCTCATGTCCGGCCAACATAACGTCCAGACACCCAAAGTTTCCTGGTTTCGATCTGTAACAAATCACGCACGAAAATGCGCATCGTATGACTGTTTTTGTGCATTTCGTGAAAAAGTACGTCAATGCGTTCGGACGCACTTTCTGATGGTTGCTGCGAATAATGCGTTCGTTTGACCCTAGCCTAAGTGTCGGCAAAACATCCCAAATTGGGGGTCTCATCGAAAATAGAAAATTGAAGGAAACAAATGGCTGCTGAGGACAGGAAGTCATCTGGTAGTCTACATTATAAAAATAATTTAAAAGAAATTCAAGTAGACCCTCAAAGAGCGACCTAGAAAATAATAGGGGAGGTGACTCGGGTGGGGGGGAAGCTTGTGGGATAATAAGGCGTCAAATACACACTTCAGAAAAAATAAAAATCCGCTTGTACTCGTCAGCAATCAGAAGAAGAAAAAAAAACTCTAGTGCTCCCCGGCTGGGGTTATTGCAGTAATCTGGGCGGATCGGAGGGTCTCGAAAGAAAACAAAGCCCAAAAACAGGTCGTAGTCGTCCCATCAACCCGTGTCACGGAAGGGGGTACTCGCAAGACTGGCATAGCATTGCAAGGTAGAACGCTGCTCCAGGCACCTTGTGCGCCCAGCAACCAGGCGCCACACTGAGAACAGCCCAGGACCATGACCGGCCCTGCTGCCCCACAGAGCTTTAGGCCCAAGGCCCCGAACGGCACCTCCAGCGCAGGCCACATGGAGAAGGCCATGGCCTTCAGCTCGGCAGTCTTAGCGGAGCCCAGACAAGTCGACCTCCCGGTGACATCTTGCGGTTCAGGGTTCTTCTCCGGACACGGAAAACTCCAGATCCCCGGATCCTCCGTGTTTTCTGGTACGTCCTCGGACCTACAGCCTGGTTCCGCGTCCGCCGTCTGGAGTCCCTCCGACCCAGCTCCACCCAGGGCATCTGTACCATCATTGCCTCTCACGGCCTCCGTAAAGCGCCGCAGGTCACCTCTGGTCAGCGGGCGCTCGTCGTCCCCCTCCATCAGAAGGTGCTTGAGGCGCAAGAGCGCCGCCTCCAAGCCAAACAGCAGACAAAGCGGTGGGGCATCCACGTGCACTCTTTCCGTCCCTTCCAAGTCGATCGCTTCGGACAGGGGCCCTCCATCGCCACAGCCTTCATCCAGGTAGGGGGTGTCAGGGTTAGCAGAGACGCTGCGGTGTGGGGCAGGGCCCTCAATCGAGGGCTGGAGCGATTTATTTATTTATTTTCAGCTGGGGAGCACCCAGGGCTCCCAGTTCAGAGCGTGGACCAGTATTAGGCCCCAAGATGGCCGCCGGCTTCACGCTCCGGCCACAAAGTGACAGTCTCTGGTCCCCGGAGGGGGGGGCGGATGATGACAAAACAGGCCCCGGACATCACCTCACCGATGGCTATCTGCTTCAGGGTCCAGGAAGACAAAATATATAAAAATCAGACAGCTGGGAACCTAGAAAGACGTGTTGGAGCTCCATAGACACACGTCCTCTCCCCTTTGCAGCCGGCCACGCCCCCCCCCCCCAATGGTCTTTGTACTCTTTGGTCTATGTATGCTGCTGTTGAGTGCTTGAGATTCCAGCTCAACCTATATAAGATTTGCAATAAAGAAGTTTGGATCAGCCTGTCTGTGTTGAGCCACTTAATTTTTAACCGGCTCAGACCCATGTAAGTGGATTAACTTTCACTTTAATTTTTTGTTTCATTGATGGTACCTCAGCCATTGTGCATTCTTTTTTTTTTATTTTATTTCTGTCAAGAAAAATAAAATCTTCATCCCATGATACAATGTAATGACTTTAGTCAACGTAGTTTACACTTTGTTTAGCAGAGTTTTTTAAACGGAAGCTCCAATTTGGGATGTGGTGCAACAGGATATTCACATCATGCATGTGCAGCAGACTAATTTTCAGCAACTACGTGATGCTATCTTGTCAATATGGACCAAAATCTCTGAGGAATGTTTCCAACACCTTTGGTGACTTTATGCCTTGAAGAATTAAGGCAGTTCTGAAGGCAAAGGGGGCTCCACCCTGGTACCAACAAGGTGTACCTATCCGTATCAGCTTATGCAGGATGTGGTTGCAGTCTGGCACACACATCCCCCCCCCCCATTAAAAATGACAGCAGCTGCTACTGACAAGCACATAAAATAGTCAAGAATAGCGTCAAACAAATGTAGTATCATTTTGAAGTTACTGCCCTGCACATTTATACAAGCACCGTTCTTCTGCCATTCTTTGAAGAGAAACCCACCATAGTTGCGTTGTATTGACTACGATGAACAATGGTATCGGCTTGGTTCAGTAAAAGTGTAAATTGGGTTTAATAGCGGGGTTTTTGTTTTTTGACAAAAGAAAAACCCATCTCACTAACCCTCACTAACTCAGCTCCCCACTACCTGTCCTCACTAATCACCAAATACACCCCAGCCCGCTCCCTAAGGTCAAACAGTGACCTGCGCCTAGCTTCTCACCGCATCACCTCTTCCCATGATAGACTGCAGGATTTCTCACGCGCAGCCCCCACTCTCTGGAACGCTCTCCCTCGTACTGTCAGACTTTCCCCTAACTTCTCTTCCTTCAAACGCTCCCTTAAAACATTCCTATTTAGGGAAGCCTACCACCCAACTCACTGACGCAATCATCAATCACTCTCACCTTACAGTCCTCTCCTCCTGTTTCCAACCCTAACCCTCCCAGATTGTGAGTTCCTACGGGAATAGGGCCCTCATCTCCTCCTGTACTGTTTGTCAAATGTTGTTCAATGTATTGTAACCCTGTCTATACTGTGCTTATTGTACAGCGCTGCGGAATATGCTGGCGCTTTATAAATAAAGAATAATAATAATAATCTAATGTTTAAAATCGCTTGCTTTCTCAACGGCTTTATGCGTTCAACATTGAACAGTTGGGTAATTTTTTTTATTTTATATCGTTGTTACAATAGCCAGCCATAGGGTGGCGACTTTACTTTAACCATTATTTTCTGTATGATTCCTTTTTGATTTTGAATTCTGTCTCTTCCAGTGCGCTGACACCCATCCCTCGCCTTCTGGCGGGTTCACTGGCAGGAACAACAGCTACAATGATAACCTATCCATTAGACCTTGTACGTGCTCGGATGGCCGTTACACCAAAGGAGATGTAAGTTAATTGCAAACTGATCATACAACATCCAAACATTTGCTGAAATACAGGCATATTTTTAATATTTTGGCCAACTTTAGCTTGTGTGTACCTGCCACATATTCTCTATACATTCATCGTTTTTTGACGCACAACCCGCTGAAATGTCTAACAGTGTGAATGTGCCCAGATATGCATTGAAACCCTTCTGATTTACAAAGGTGAATGTATGTATGTATATGTATATATATGTGTGTGTATATATATATATATATATGTGTGTTTAATATTGCAGAAGCCACCCGCACATCATAGCAATTCGAAGAATTGCATCCCAGAGCTCCTGTGCCACATTCCCCATATGCAGCAAGGAATTCTGCATTTTGCATTTTATCTTACCTGAAATATTTTTCTCTACTTGTGCATGTACAGTTGCGTTCAAAATTATTCAACCCCCAATGCTGTAAAGGGTTTTAGGGAATTTAGTGTACATTTGTAATTGTATTCAGAATGAAATCCTACAAGGACTTTTTAAAGAACAATATGCAACTAAAATGACATCAATTGGTTTTGTAATACAGTAGTAAATGTTTCTTTTGTGAATTCTTCATTGACACAATTCTTCAACCCCTTAAAGACTACCACTCTGAAGAACAGAGGTTCATTCAAGTGTTTTCAATCAGGTATTGAAAACACCTGTGGATGTCACGGAGCAGCAATAAAGCATAATAAGCACCAATTAGGCAGCTTTAAAATGACTGTGATACTCAGCTCCTTCTAGACATTTACTGGTGTGGTTACAAACATGGTGAAGTCAAGAGAATGGTCCAGGAAGACAAGAGAAGAGGTGATTACTCTTCACAGGAAGGGCAATGGCTATAAGAAGATTGCAAAGATGTTAAACATACCAAGAGAGACCATAGGAAGCAACATTCGCAAATTCAAGGCAAAGGGCACTGTTGAAACGCTACCTGGTCGTGGCAGAAAGAAGATGCTGACTTCGACTGCTGTGCGCTACCTGAAGCGTAGAGTGGAGAAAAGTCCCTGTGTGACTGCTGAGGAACTGAGAAAAGATTTGTCAGATGTGGGTACTGAAGTTTCAGCTCAGACAATACGGCGCACACTGCGTAATGAAGGCCTCCATGCCAGAACTCCCATGCGCACCCCCTTGCTGTCTCCAAAGAATAAGAAGAGTCGACTGCAGTATGCCAAAAGTCATGTGGACAAACCACAGAAGTTTTGGGATAGATGTTCTGTGGACTGATGAAACAAAATTAGAACTGTTTGGGCCCATGGATCAACGCTATGTTTGGAGGAGGAAGAACCAGGCCTATGAAGAAAAGAACACCTTGCCTACTGTGAAGCATGGCGGTGGGTCAATCATGCTTTGGGGCTGTTCTGCTTCTGCAGGTACAGGGGAAGCTTCAGCGTGTGCAAGGTACCATGAATTCTCTTCAGTACCAGGAGATATTGGATGACAATGTGTTGCAGTCCGTCACAAACCTGAGGCTTGGGAGACGTTGGACCTTTCAACAGGACAATGATCCCAAGCATACCTCCAAGTCCACTAGAGCATGGTTGCAGATTAAAGGCTGGAACATTTTGGAGTGGCCATCGCAGTCACCTGACTTAAATCCGATTGAGAACCTCTGGTGGGACTTAAAGAAAGCAGTTGCAGTGCGCAAGCCTAAGAATGTGACTGAACTGGAGGCTTTTGCCCATGACGAATGGGCGAAGATACCCGTAGATCGCTGCAAGACACTTGTGTCAAGCTATGCTTCACGTTTAAAAGCTGTTATAACTGTAAAAGGATGTTGTACTAAGATTGAATGTCACTTGGGGGTTGAATAAAACTGATAATGTGAGCACAGGAAAGACATTTGTGGTTATTTCATTATAAATGTTATGTTATATTTGTCTGACCTACACCTGCCTCTTTGATTTAATTTTAAGCAAGATTACTGATCAAAATCAATGTCAAACTGGCCAAAACACTCAATTTTAGTGGCGGTTGAATAATTTTGAACACAACTGTATGTTGAACAGGAGAACACCCTTATTAACGAAGTCTCTTCTCCCCTTTTCACTAGGTACAGTAACATCATTCATGTGTTTATCCGTATGTCCCGAGAGGAGGGTCTGAAGTCACTGTACAGAGGATTCAACCCAACAATACTCGGGGTGATCCCATATGCAGGAATTAGCTTCTTCACGTATGAGACTTTAAAAAAGCTGCATGCAGGTCAGTAGTTCTAGTCTTTACACTAGAGTTGAATGTCTCTAGTGATTAAGGCCACGGGCAGACGAGATGTTTTCTTTAACGCACCGTACGTCCGTTAAAGAAAACGCTAATGCACCGGCGTCCACTCGACGTCCGCCTGCCCCACCCCCTCAGCGCTGCAATGCGCGCAGCCCCGTCAACACGCATCCTAGCGCATCATCACCTAGGATGCGTGTTGACGGGGCTGCGCGATCCTCCTGCGCTCAAGTGCGCATGTGCGCTGCATTTGACGCCCGATGTCGCGTCAATCCTAGCGCAACAGCCTTTGTGTTTTCAAGACGGACGTCTGCAGCTCACCTTATGCGTTGCGCGCGTTATGTGTAATTAACGCACGTTACTAAAAAAAGTCTCCTGTGCACCCGGCCTTATACTACAAGGCAAGCTGTGCAGGTCCGAACCGGGCATCCTTCGATGCCTCTCTCAACAATAGCACAACTGGAGATCCCTTCATGGTACAATATTCGGTAGAAAACCTGATGCCACCACTATTCTAATTGGTATTCCACAAAACTTTTGGGTTAGTGAGCACCTGCCTTTTTTTTTCTCTTACACCCATCTCAACGTCTCTATCAGTACAGCAGCTGTATTGCTTGCATGATGCTACTGTATTTTTCTTGCAAAAAAGAAAAGAGGCAACAAAATGGCTGGGCGCGTATGTAAAAACAAATATTTAATAAAACGTATATGTTTTAAGTCATATATGCAAGAAGGGGTCTGTGCCTGCTTATCTTTGTGGGTCTCTCCCTCTGTCACAAGGAGGGTTAAAGTTTGGAAGGTGACCCTCAACTATTCATGGCATTAGTTAGAAGTGTAGAGGATGGGTATAATGGGGGAAAAATGGTTAATGGTGGCAGCAATGGGTTTGGCTTATCTTGTAGGCAATAATTGCTTCAGCAGTAAACTTAACGTAACCATTTAGCCAATACATCCCTCAATCTGAAACTGTTGGCCCTTCAGAAACCAACAGGAGGCGATACCAGCGGTAATGCTGCTTTTATCATTTAGCGACTCATTCTTGTTAAGTCAGGCCACTAATATAGTGGCTTGCTAAGCGTTATTGGCTCCTACTGACCTCACAGTATAGTGGCTCCGTATTACTTCCTGGATGGGAATAGGACCCAGGGGTCTGGAAATATTGGCCTTTTTTTAAAGTTTTTTTTGAGTGGATCACATCAAAATATACGTCAGTTTTCGGTGTCAACGTTAGTAACATTGTCACTGTGAGTCTCCTAAAACAATAGTGTCCTGAATGAAACGTGACCTCTAAGGTCTTTCAACAAAAACTCAGGGGATGGGGGAAGGGCAGGTGGATGGAGAAAAGGGCAGGGCAACCATGCTGACCTGTTTAAAGAGTTAAAAATAATGTCCCTTTTAATTGAACACTAACATAAACTGTAATTGGATCACGTGTGACTTACAAAAAAATCACGTTACTGGTTTGGTTTTACTTTGTTTGAAGTAATTGCGCATAGAAAGGAAAAATTTTCGTTTATCTCCTGGTTAGTTTGTGAATTTTTCCCATAATGCAATATTTACAAAATCTTGGCACAAGTTTCTCTTCACAGCTGTGGTATAGGATAAAACGCTAGTGAAGAAGCAAAGTGGTGGAAGAGTGAATAGGTAGACAAGGCTGCAGGGGGACTATTGTGCTGTCTTTGCTGCCGGAGAGGAGAGCTGGCAGCTGATGGAGGGCTCAAAAGACTTCTAATCTACCCCTGGCTCTGTCTTTTGCATACATCTTATACGATACTATCCTTAGTCAGGATTTTTGGATATCTGACTCGTAAATTGCCCTGCAGTTTATTTTACTCTGTATGTGTCACTGGGTGTACCCATTGTTTGTTATAATTTCTTAACATACAAGAGAAAAACCAAGTACAGTTGTGTTCAAAATTATTCAACCCACACTGAAATTGAGTGTTTGGCCAGTTTGACATTGCTTTTGATCATTCAGTCATCTTGCTTACAATTAAATCAAAGAGGCACGTGTAGGTCAGACAAATATAACATAACATTTATAATGAAATAACCACAAATGTCTTTTCTGTGCTCACATCATTATCAGTTTTATTCAACCCCCAAGTGACATTCAATCTTAGTACTTAGTACAACATCCTTTTACAGTTATAACCGCCTTTAAACGTGAAACATAGCTTGACACAAGTGTCTTGCAGCGATCTACGGGTATCTTCGCCCATTCGTCATGGGCAAAAGCCTCCAGTTCAGTCACATTCTTAGGCTTGCGCACTGCAACTGCTTTCTTTAAGTCCCACCAGAGGTTCTCAATCGGATTTAAGTCAGGTGACTGCGATGGCCACTCCAAAATGTTCCAGCCTTTAATCTGCAACCATTCTCTAGTGGACTTGGAGGTATGCTTGGGATCATTGTCCTGTTGAAAGGTCCAACGTCTCCCAAGCCTCAGGTTTGTGACGGACTGCATCACATTGTCATCCAATATCTCCTGGTACTGAAGAGAATTCATGGTACCTTGCACACGCTGAAGCTTCCCTGTACCTGCAGAAGCAAAACAGCCCCAAAGCATGATTGACCCCCCCCCCCCGCCATGCTTCACAGTAGGCAAGGTGTTCTTTTCTTCATAGGCCTTGTTCTTCCTCCTCCAAACATAGCGTTGATCCATGGGCCCAAACAGTTCTAATTTTGTTTAATCAGTCCACAGAACACTATCCCAAAACTTCTGTGGTTTGTCCACATGACTTTTGGCATACTGCAGTCGACTCTTCTTATTCTTTGGAGACAGCAAGGGAGTTCTGGCATGGAGGCCTTCATTACGCAGTGTGCGCCGTATTGTCTGAGCTGAAACTTCAGTACCCACATCTGACAAATCTTTTCTCAGTTCCTCAGCAGTCACACGGTGACTTTTCTCCACTCTACGCTTCAGGTAGCGCACAGCAGTCGAAGTCAGCATCTTCTTTCTGCCACGACCAGGTAGAGTTTCAACAGTGCCCTTTGCCTTGAATTTGCGAATGATGCTTCCTATGGTCTCTCTTGGTATGTTTAACATCTTTGCAATCTTCTTATAGCCATTGCCCTTCCTGTGAAGAGTAATCACCTCTTCTCTTGTCTTCCTGGACCATTCTCTTGACTTCACCATGTTTGTAACCACACCAGTAAATGTCTAGAAGGAGCTGAGTATCAGTCATTTTAAAGCTGCCTAATTGGTGCTTATTATGCTTTATTGCTGCTCCGTGACATCCACAGGTGTTTTCAATACCTGATTGAAAACACTTGAATGAACCTCTGTTCTTCAGAGTGGTAGTCTTTAAGGGGTTGAAGAATTGTGTTAATGAAGAATTCACAAAAGAAACATTTAATACTGTATTACAAAACCAATTGATGTCATTTTAGTTGCATATGGTTCTTTAAAAAGTCCTTGTAGGATTTCATTCTGAATACAATTACAAATGTACACTAAATTCCCTAAAACCCTTTACAGCATTGGGGGTTGAATAATTTTGAACACAACTGTATATGTAAGATATTAGCATAAAATAAACAAAATCAGGACATTTCATTTTCTTTCATGTTAATGTCCTTTAAAGTGGGAAGGGAGGAATACTTTTTTTCTTCTATTACAGTTCCAAATACTGAATGGCTGTTACTTTTTATTGCCTGAAACTTTACATTTAATAACCTTTTTTCCCTCTTGTAATGCTTTTCAGAGCAAAGTGGCAGGACACAACCTTCTCCTCTGGAACGACTTTTGTTTGGGGCCTGCGCTGGCCTTCTAGGCCAATCTGCATCTTATCCACTGGACGTGGTGAGACGACGGATGCAAACAGCTGGTATCACAGGGCACACGTATGGCACTATTGTTAGCACAATGAGAGAGGTAGTGGCGGAGGAAGGAGTAATCCGCGGACTCTATAAAGGGCTCAGCATGAACTGGGTGAAGGGCCCGGTGGCTGTAGGCATAAGTTTCACTACATTTGACCTAACACAGATCCTTCTCAGGAAGCTGCAGCGACTGTCTGTCCAGAGGTAGGGAGCATGGAAGGCCAACAGTACGAGCAACTCTAACCCCTTTTGGGTGGGAATGTGACCGATAAGGAGTCCTATCTCGTTTCCCTTCCCCATATAGCCTTATTGGAGGTGAAATGGACTTGTGCTTTTAAAGTTTACCTAAACAGCCTGCCTTTTGGAAATGTTGGCGTTTACAAATTTTAGAGGAAAAGAACTGGTAGTTGGGTAAAATAGAAAATCCAGCTCCAGTAATTCAGTACACAGGGACTACTTTTCCATCAAAGGCCTTCCAGTATTGATACATTTCTTCTTCTATAGTGGCATCATCACACGTCCTCAAACATGCAATTTTGGATTTATTTTATATATTTTCATTCCATTTCCCCCCCCCCCCCCCATATCTATATGATTTGAGCATCAGAGGAAGCACATTTAAAAGGCATTGTCTAATTGCACATCTGCAGCATGACCAAGAGGATTGTTGCAGAATCACATGAACATCATGGGACTATTTGCCTGGAACAGCACAAGCCAAATTCACTACAGCGTTTGTCCTGATTGTTTGGTTTTTGTTTAGTTTTTGTCTTTACCAGTATTTCAAGCCATGAGTGAACGTTTTCCAATTTTTGCTTAGCGTTACTGTGATAAGGTTGCAGTTTACTTTTTAAAAAGCACGCATTAACCACCAGTGGCAGAGTGACCTGTATTGCCATGCTGCAAGCACAGATGTCAAACACATATAGTGTATTATAAAGTGTATAAAATTATCTTTGGGTGCAGGTTCAGATATATATATGTTTTTAGGGAGAAATGCAAATATAGTTTTTCTTTTGCACAGAGAGCTTTGTGAACTTATCAGATTTTTTGGGGGTAACCGATATTACAGTATTGACCTGCTACACAAGAGATGACCCTGGATGTATAGATCCAGTGTCCAAAATACGTAAGCGCTAAGCTCTCACACCAAATTGGTACTGCTATTAATCTAAGGTGTTTGTTTTTTTCTTAGAGCTCCTTTTAATATGAATAGTGTGTCCTATAAAAAAATAATTCACATTTATGCATTCATGTGCCTTCTAAGAAGCTAATGCTTTAACTTGCCAAGTCTGCATTTAAAAAAATACAAATCAGAAGTATGACCGAAAATGTTCATTCACTAAACTTTTGAATTGGTGAGAATTGCGAAATGGCTGGATTGGAGAATGGTTTTGGTTATTGGCTTTAATTTTCCCAGTTCTCCCAGATTACTGAAATGGACATAATGTGCAATCCAATGTTTGTATCATGGTGTATATATTTTAATTTCACTATTGTCCAGCATCTCAGCCAGGTTCTAAGTAATAAATGGCTTTTATATTTGCACATGCAAAGGGTTCTTGGGGGTTTGTTCACTATGCCGCGAGCGATCAAGAGCTGGCAATGTTCTTCCAATACTTGGATGGGATATTCGGTTAAAAATGCAAATTCTCCAGAGTTTAACTTTTTTTGGCCCAAACTCTTCATTGTAGATGCCACATAACACATAGTTCTATGGAAAGCTCTCTTGTATAACCCATAGTCTTAGTATAGCAGTATTTACGGTCACAACTAAACTGATATACAAGATATGCAGGAGGGGTTTTACAAACGCACAAAAATAGTATTACATGTCACTTTGCCATTGAAAAGGTGAAACGTGTTTTTAGATTTTAACAGAATAAGCTGTCTGTGATGCATTTTGCCAAGTTACAGCACTTTTTTGCTAAATTGGTCTATACACATTTATTTTATGTATGTACGCCAGTGTGTGTATATTGATCTGTGCCAATAAACTGTATCCATGACAAAGATAAAATACAATTTGTTTGATTTTATTAAATACAAGTATAACAAGTGTGACAGTAAGATGGGCAGGGTGGTAGACCATAGATTTATCAGCCAGCAGATGGAGGACTCCCTTTTCCCTAAAGGGTTAACTGTAGCTGAGGCCTATTTGGGATTGCCCTGCCCTTTAACGTTGGTGCGTGGTTCCCGCAGTGTGTAGGGTGCAGAGGGGGGAAAGCTTAATTCTGAAGTAAACCAAATTTTACTTTTATAGGTTGGGAAATGGCTTAGGTGTCCACCATCTTAGACGGGTCTGTTCCAATGTTTAGTTGGCCTCCTCATCCAGGAGTAGGTGTTTATTTTGCATTTGTTCTATTTTGTGAAATTGAACCCTGCAATGGCTGCACAATAAAAACCAGAAACCTGAAGTGATATTCGAGTCCAGTGATTTTTATCACTCAAGGTGTATCTGTTCAAATATCTGTGTGGTCATTATAGAGTTTTAGGCTCAGCATTGGGATAGAGCCACCTATTCAGTAATGCACAGACCACGTCTCTGGAGCTGTGGTCCTAATGGGTATTGGGTCAGGTAAGGCGCATGCTGGCACAATTGTTGGTTCTACATGTTCTCCCATGATCCTGTCAGCATTTTGGAGGAAGTTTTGATTAACACATCCACACATTACTCCTCTCCTCCCAGTGCTTGGTTAGACAAATTTTATATCCCGCTCTGCAGACACATTATAAGCAGCCACAGCTTTTTATCATTTAGAATAGTGTAGAAATGTATGAGCCAGAGGTTACTTCTAGAAAGCTATTGCGTTCTGTTCTTCTGAATAGGGTCTCCCTCTACTCCAGCCTATAGGTCCAGAACTGTCAAGCCACATAATGCCCCCCCCCCCCCCCGTCATGTGACATATTGTTCCTGGAAGCATGTAAAATCCTGCAGGGCTCCTAAGGAGACCAGTGAATTATTAAGGTGAGCTTGGTTTAAATGGGAGAGGGAATGTGGTGGTCAGGAGCAGTTAATATTTAACCCCTTATTTTCTTCCCACACTCATTTTAACCCTATAGTATCCCTTTTTACATTTACACCAGACTTTTAATCTATCCCTTTTTGAGTGTATGTAGCAAATAACTTTGTGAAATGCTGTATAATTGTCAAACAAGAAAAAAAATGATCTCTTGCTTTAAAGCACTAGAATAAACCATATAGGGTTGGCCCTAGTTTGCAGACCTTGTTTGTGGAGTGGCGGGAGGAGGGAGGGGTTGGGTGTGTTTTGAGAGTTAGAGCTGGCCCCTGGTAAAAAATAATCAACAATTACTCCCCTAAAGTGCAACAATGTGACTGTAGTGTGAGCAGAAATTTATAAACTATATAGGGGTTATTCAAAGAGCACAAAAAATTTCAGTGCTCTTTCATTTGGTGCACTTCGGCGAGCTCAATTCGCAGACCCTGCGGTGAATTCAACATTCACCGCATGATAGCCATAATGCAAGAAAATGCATAGAAACAATATACACGGAGTGGCCTGATTTATTATGACCACCTTTTGCCTTCAATACTGCGGCGATTCTTCTTGGCATTGACTCCATGAGATGTTGAAAGGTGATGCGAGGAATCTGACTCCATGCCTGATGAATAGCACTGTCCAGTTCTGTGAGATTTGATGGTTGTGGAACCAGCTGCCTGATGTCTCTTTCAACTTCATCCCACAAATGCTCAATTGGATTGAGATCTGGTGATTGTGGGTGCCACCTAAGCAAGGTAAATTCTCCCTCATGTTCTTGAAACCACTCCTGCACAATACGAGCACCGTGGCATGGCGCATTGTCTTGTTGGAAGAAGCCATCTCCATTGGGATACGCCATCAACATGATAGGATGAACTTGATCAGCAACGATGCTTTGGTATGTTGTGCTATTCAGACGTCGTTCCACACTAATTAAAGGGCCCCAAACCATAACACTGCCCCCACCAGCTTGAAGGGTTGTACTCATGCATGTGGGGTGCATGCTTTCATTCTGTTTCTGCCAAATTCTCACTCTGCCATCTGCATGATGCAACTGGAAACGTGATTCATCGGACCACATGACTTTTTTCCAATGCTCGACTGTCCAGATGTTTTATCTTCACTGCAGACAGCAAAGGTGTTCAAACAGGCCTTTGGCTTTCATATCCCATAGTATGCAGTGTACGGCGAACAGGGGGTTCAGAGATCATTTGAGAGGATCCCTGGTTAAGACCTGCAGTAATTTGATGTACTGTTGCCCTTCTGTTGTCTTGTACCAGTCTCGTCACTCTCCGTTCTGCCCTAACATTGACTAGTCGCTGACTGCCACAATTCGAAACGTTCAGGCTAGGGTCAGACTGAGGCAGTGCGAACGCGCGTTCTGGCGCACTTAATCACGGCCGTAGTAGCAGCAGATGACGGGCAATGACGGCCAATATACGATGTACGGTCGCACAAAAGTCCGGCTGCGCAACGCAAGTGGAAAATGAACGCATTTTTTCGAGAACGTTAAACCACTAGTACTGACGTACAGAGTGCGCTGCGTCCGCTAGAGGCGTGTGTGCGTGATTGGGAGACGTCAAACGCTGCTCATGTCCGGCCAACATAACGTCCAGATGCAAGAAGTGTTTTATTGATGATCCGTACAAAATCACGGATGAAACTGCGCATAGTATGACCGCTATTGCGTATTCCGTGAAAAAATACGTCCATTCTTCGAACGCACATTTTCACGGACAACGTGAAAAATGCGTTAGTCTGACCCTAGCCTTAGACACCGATTTTCGGCTGACAGTCCAGTCTTTAAACACTTTAACAACAGCTGCTCTTGAACATTTAACAAATTCTGCTATTTTGCTGATACTCTCTCCATGGCTCTGAGCGCCAACAATCATCCAACGTTCAAAGGCTGTTAAATCGCGTTGTTTACCCATATCTTCAGAAAAAAATCACTTCTACTGTGGTAAACAATCTGCTTCCCTATATATAATGGTCTGGTCCTCTAGCAACTTCAGCGCAAAATTATAGCTAATTTGCCTAAACAAAGTCAGGTGGTCATAATAATCTGGCCACTCAGTGTATAAGGTCCTATGAATAACAATAAAAAGGTCTGTTACAGAACAAAAAATCTGAATCAAAAATTTAGCCTAAAAAAATTATTTTCATTTGCAGCAAAAAGTCAGTTGAATAAAAATTTAATAAACACAGGGAAATCTTTTTGCATTGAAGCCTATGGCATTTGCCTGTTTAACCCCTTCCCAACCACTGACGTACAATGTACTTCTGATCGGGAAGTCTCCCTTAGACCCGCGGACATACATGATATGTCAGGGGTCTCCTAACCTCCCTCTCGCCCGATACTTACCTCCCTCGCCGGCTCCGGTGGACTGGCAGGCTGGAAACCTGCCCTGCCTTTTTAGGGGGGGCCACCGGCCCAATGATGTCGTCATGCTGTGTGACAGCATCAGCATGCGCCCACCGGCGCCTGCACTAAAAATCAGGAAGGAGAGAGGGGGGGCTCCTTTGGAGCCCTCTATCTCCCCAACGGTGTAAGATAGCACAAAACAAATTGCACGCTGGAAAGGGGAGAGTCTCCCCTTTTTCAGCAGTGTAAAGCATTCACTATTTCGTTGCCGGATCGCAATTCAAACCTGGAGGTGGCTGATATCTTGGATGTCAGCCAAGCCTCTGGGTCACCTCCCACCCACTGACATCCTCACCATATGTGTGAGGACGTCAGTGGGCCAGTTAACCCCCCTATCTCCTGATCCGTGGCAGCTAGAGGGTCATGTTTTATTTCATTGGAAAGGCCTGATCATGTAAAAATAATTTGAAAATTAAATGACTTTTTTTTTTTTTTTTTTTTTTGGTTTTAAATTTTGTCGGGGGGGGGGGGGGGGGGGTTTACTAAGACCTAGGCTGGCATTTAAAAATGATAAGCATAAAACAGGAGGAGCTCAGCGCACAGAGATGAAATGGCTCAGCAGTGAAGGGGTTAAAAAGTAAAATTTGGGTAGTTCTATTCCCAGGACAAAATTTTGAAACCCCAGTATTTAGCTGGGGTCTTTTTTTTTTTTTTTTTTGGGATTAAATTTCAAGTGTGTTTTTTTTTTTTTTCCATTTTTCATCTTTTTTTTTTTTCTTTCTTTCTTTAGTAAATGATATGATATGATATGGAAATAATGGTATCTTTTGAAAGTCCATTTAATGGCGGGAAAAACTGTGTATAATGTGTGTGGGTTGCATAAACGAGTAAGAGGAAAATTTAACCTAAGCACAAACTGCGCAGAAACGTAAAAGCAGCAGCGTGCACTAAAGGACTGACTTTTATAAAACTGCCCGGTCACTAAGGGGTTAAACCTGTGGAAATATCTGGGCATTTTGCAATCTATGCAAATGCCTGCTGGATCAGCGTTTTCTGAATAGATTAAACATTGCTACTCTATGGGGATTTCACTGCTGCCGAACAGGCACCGTATTTCGCTAGCAATTTGCAAATGTTTAGCAAATTTCCAGCTTTTTGAATAGCCAAATTGGCATGAAATTACACCATACGGGGAAATTCACCTTTTGGTTCAATTCGGGGGCAAGTTCGGCTTTTTGAATTACCCCTATAGTGTGACTTCGCAGCTCTGGCTAGAGTAACAATCTCTTGATTACGGTCATGGCATACCTCAATTAGCCTGAGGATGGCTAGGAATGATTAGCTGAATCCTTTCTATACAAAATGTTATGGTCGATTATTCTATGACCTTACAAAGCAATTCTTTTGTCTACTACAATACATACCGGGTTATTCAAAGAAGGTGAAAATCAGGAGAAGAGAACAATTTATACCTTATTAGTCGATTTTGGAAAGTGATATACATGGGAGAATTTTTCTGATTTGGCCATTTTGACCTAGAATTTTAACTTCTCCAGTCATTCTCCTGAGTTTCACATTTCTTTGAATAGACCTGATAGGTGTATAAACCCTATCAGCGAAAATAAACTACCCCCCCCCCCTTTCATTCTCTATATATTGCATACCTGTGATGCTGATGTTGCTGGCTGCAAAAGGTTAAATGATATGTAATAATAAGCACTTACAAATTAGCTTTAGGTGACTCAATCATAAATCTATAATACAGTCTTGACACCCCCTGCCTCCAGGACTGGTGTTTGAAGAAACACCACCCTTCTCGTTACGAAGGCCTCCATTAAGACTGCGTGTGAACATGACTATGAGATGTCCTACACGCTCTGTCCTAGCCGAAGGGGTCACGTCTGGGTAAGTCACCCCCCTCCCCCTGGGAGCAGCCAGGCTGCAGCCCT
Source organism: Leptobrachium leishanense (assembly GCA_009667805.1). NCBI lineage: Eukaryota > Metazoa > Chordata > Amphibia > Anura > Megophryidae > Leptobrachium > Leptobrachium leishanense. The sequence continues at coordinate 266,751,665 of CM019063.1, read as the reverse complement.
GAATATATTACCACCTGAAATGTTCCACCCTGAATCTTCCATTGTCACCAGACATATTCCATGCATGTAATCCTCCTCTTTCCCATCACAGTTCCCAGGCCTACTGCAATTTATTGCTGAATCTGTCACCTCTTTCTCCAGATGACTAGCAGTTCAGGTGCGCATATAGGGCTATTATTTTTAATCACCGCTTACAATTCAGTGTAGCTCATTTTTATTATTTATACATCTATAGCCAAAACGTCACACTGCTTCATGTTGGCATGAGTTATACATGCAAGGGGTTCTAAAGGACATGTTCAATAAACCGTGCACTATTAAGAGTTGACCTCCAAGACTTAAACCAAAAACTAGTAAACCTGTAAGGCCAGTAGAATGCAAGCTCACCTGCAAGCATCCAGGCAGACCAATAATCTATGTATCAGCAGGTTTTCATTCTTTCTGTGCAATCCTTAATCAATGCAGTTCATTGATAATCAGGTGAAATCCTGACTCTCCATTTCTTGGAGAACATTGTATCTCTGGCCATTGCTAGTCAGTGCAGTACTAAATCATACATTATGTGATTGTTTTTATTAGCCACATTTACTAGCCATTAGTCTTTTATTGGCCTTACACCTGTATGTGTGTTTTTTTTCTTTCAAACCATCAATCCCTTGCTTATCTTTTACTATATGTCCTGTTACAAATCTATACAGAAAATGAACCCCGGGGTAGGGTGTCTGTGGCACCAACACAAAGTCCAAAAACTCCCAGCTGCTCTACAATGGACGGATCCAAACTGTGCACCTCCAAACAGGGCAGGTTTGGGAGCACGGAGGAGGGGCTTTGCCCCGAACCTCTGTATATTGCTTCTTATTTCAGTAAACTGGTTGCACTAGTGGACCTGTTCATGCAGCTCTGGGGTTTGTCATTGCTTGTCTTAAAAGTGACAGATACCTGGAATAAACTTTAAAAGTATATAACACCATTTTATTTTATTTTTTTGCCCCCTGCCCTTGGCACAGAGGAGCAGAGTTACCTGCACAGCAGATTTCTATACTGATGCTGATCTATCCCTCTTCTCACCTACTCCCACATCATGATGGATCTAATTTCCATGCCCTCACTACTTCTGAACCACTAGTGCTAGTGATCTTTTTATGATCAATAAGGCTAGGGTCAGACTAACGCAGTGCGAACGCGCGTGCAGCCGCACTTTATTTCAGCCGTAGTAGCAGATAATGGGCAATGTACGAAGTACGACTGCACAAAACTACGGCCGCCCAACGCAAGTGGCACACAAACACATTTTTTCAAGAACTTGATACCGCTAGTACTGACGTACAGAGTGCGCTGCGTCCGCTAGCGGCAAGTGTGCGTGATTAGGAGACGTCAGACGCTGCTAATGTTCGGCCAACATAACGTCCAGACGCAAAAAGGGTTTTTTTGATGATCCGTACAAAATCACGGACGCAAATGCGCATCGTATGACCGCTATCGCGTATTCCGTGAAAAAATACGTCCATTCGTTCAAACGCACTTTTTCACGGACAACGCAAAAAATGCGTTAGTCTGACCCTAGCCTAAAACTCCTGATCTTCCCTCACTCAGTTCCTCTAGATCAGAGATGTCAGGCTCATGGCTCCCCACATGTTAATGCTCATAAATTCTTTCAATCGAATAGATGCTGGCAAATCATGGGAGTTGTAGTTCAGAAACATTAGGGGGGGCTGGATTTTATCAGTCCTACTCTAGATTGTAAGCTCTTTTGAGCATGACCCTCTACAACTCTTATTTCTGGTTCCCATATCTGTTGTCATTTTGCTTAATTTTCCAAGTGGTTATTGTACAGCGTTGTTGAAACCGTTGGCACTATATAAATGATAACTATATGTACGCTGTGCATATGTGTGTGTATATACAGCAAAAACATAATACTGACTCTTTACCATTTTTCAATGAATTTAATAGAGAAAGACTTGCAGAGGTTGAAACATTGTCACAGCTGAGGAAATAAACCCATTTTTCATTGAATTTAATACAGAGGAGTCCGTATTATGTTTTTGCTATATGGAGGATTTGGGAGTTTGATCCGTTCTGAGTCTTTTGGTAACAGCTATTGTGGTTTGTGTGTATACACACACCCATTTCTTTGCTGTCTGTGGTTGGACATAATAGAAAAGGAAATGAGGTTGTCATCGTTACATAATCAAGCCATTAAAGTAAATTTGCCTGATCCCTTTACATTTTCCTATGGTTTAGAAATTGGCCCTTTTTCCCACACATTCTTCTGTCCATCAAAATGTGCTAGCTGCCCATTATGGGCGTTAATGGTATTTCAAAACGCTTTTGTGACCCAGCTGCCTGTAAACTATGATCAATGAGTGGCAGGTTTTTTTCCCAGAGAATTTATTACTTATCGTAATATAAAAAGTGTAAGGGATGTACATACGACATAAAGTGAAACCAGCAAGTTATACTGTGACAGAAGCTGAATGCTCATAGAATGGGTCTTTTTATAAATCTCATTAAAACCACTATTTAAGGCTGGGGGGAAAATGAATAAAATCCTCCATACCACAAATTACAAGAAATAATAAAAATAATTGTGATACATTTATGTGTCAACAAAGTTTGATTTGCTTGGATATATAGATGTTTTACGTAGTTATTTATATTCTTTGCTTAAATCGCTTATACGTTCCCATAATCAAAAATCTGTTTTCCTCACCATTCCTGAAATCCCAAAGGAAGTGTTCACATATTACAAGGGGAACAAGAAGAAAACTTTGACTAATTTTATTCATACGTATTGAAAATGATTGCAGGCAACACATACTGTAGAAGAGTCTTTATGAAGAGAAAATGTCAATAGTTTATTCAAATCACATTTTTGATTCTATGGATTTCTGGGTTTGAACCAAATGTGTGGCACTTTCAGGAACTAGACTGCAAAATCTCTAGTTCCTCATCAAGTGGTGCCATGGTGTTAGTCTGGCACAAGCAACTGCATGCCAGACGGGAGGAACCATCCAGGGGACTTTCAAACTACGTGAAATGCAATAATGAAAAAAGGATAGAAAGGGCTTCCTTATTCTGGTTCTCGGTCCTATAACTTATTCATACAGCATCGCTTGCTACCCACTAGCAGGATGTCCCACATGCATGCAGACTGTTAAGGCTGGGGTCAGACCAGTGCACGTTTAACGTGCGTTCTGGCGCACATAATTACGGCCGCACTAGCAGCAGATGACGGGCAATGACAGCCAATATCCGATGTACGGCCGCACAAAAGTCCGGCCATGCAACGCAAGTGGAATTTGAATGCATTTTTTTGAGAACGCTGAACCGCTAGTGCTGACGTACTGAGTGCGCAGCTGCGGCATAGCGGCGTGTGTGCGTGATTAGGAGATGTCAGACACTGCTAATGTCCAGCCAACATAACGTCCAGACGCAAAAAGAGTTTTATTGACGATCCGTACAAAATCACGCGGGAAAATGCGCGTCGTCTGACCGTTTTTGCGCATTCCGTGATAAAAAAAAAAAAAGCGTTCGGACGCACTTTTTCACGTTCGCGGGGAAAAATGCTTTCGTCTGACCCTAGCCTAAAGAGGAAACCATTAAGGAGAGAATCCTCTTGGAACGTTAAATGCAGATGGAATCCTGCAATTACTAAGCATATATCATTTGAAGCACAGCACAGGTATCTGGCCAATCTGGCCTGGTAGTGTGCCTTGGGGACCACTGCATTAACCTCCCTGGCGTTCTAATTTTTGTGAAAAACCGCATCTAAAAGCGGTCTTTTTCTCCCCCCCCCCCCCAGAGTGTGGCTCGGGGTTACCGCTTCCAACACTCGGGATGCCGCTGGATATATCACCTCTCCCTGCGCTTCCTCGATGTCCCCAGCTGCCTCCTCCGGTGACCGCAACCTTATACTTCCTGGATTCCTTCTCGCGAGGAAGGAACCAGGAAGTAAAAACCCCACGATCGCTGGAGGAGACTGCAGAGATCAGCGAGGGAGCACAGGGAGAGGTAATATATACAGCCCGAGTGTGTCTCGGGGTTACCGCTCTCAGCGGTGAAATTTAACACCGAGACACACTCGGGATAACCGTGAGGTTAAAGGCACACACGCTAGCCGCAATGACCGTAGGACTGCAACTATCAATTTTATATTCATGTACAAATGCGGGGGGGGGGCAGAGGTGGATGAGCGTTTGGGTAAGAGACTGGACCTGAGGTTTGGCATGGTGGCTCTGAACAGAGTGGAAGGGTAGGGTGGTGGTGGCAAAGGACTCCAGCTCCAAGGAAGTTTAAAACATTGGCTGTGCTGCTCCACCCACTAGCAGTACCCCAGAGTCTGTGTAATAGTTCTGCTGATGTAACCTGAACATAAACTGATATCTAAAGGACAAAACTCTAGAACTAAATCATACTGAGTAAAGAGCTGGCACATCCTCTTCAATCAGACTTAAATGTCAGCACTTCAAAGCTGGGGAACTGATCTCCAATCTAAAGGAACTCAGCCAGCAGGCAACTCCTTAGTGCCTCTCAATCATACATTGCATTGAGAAGCCTCTTAAGGACAATGAATGTGCTTGTCAGGAATCCAACATCTAGATGTTTGGATGGCTGTGCAAAGCCAATTGTAATGCCAGAAGGTTGACCAGCAGGAACTGAGCAACAGTCTTCTGGGTGGATGAAAGCCAATCACAGCTCCCAAGGAAAGCTGGGGGACAAAGGAGGGCTGCACTCGGCTCCCAATGACTCAGTTTATCTGGCTGTGGTGACCTTTTCGGAGCAAGACTCTACGTGTCTTGTTTGCTGAATTATGTAACACAGTGGCAGTATATAAAAACACTGCTCTGTTTACCTCCTATAGTAGAGTGGACACTTCTTTAACACCACTGAGCACTCCCTGAAAATATGGTCGTTTTTGCTCCGGTTAGGCTAGGGTCAGACTAACGCATTTTTCGCGTTGTCCGTGAAAATGTGCCTTCCAACAAATGGACATATATTTTCACGGCATACGCGATAGCAGTCATACGATGCGCATTTTCGTCCGTGATTTTGTACGGATCATCAATAAAACACTCTTTGCGTCTGGACGTTATGTAGGCCGGACATTAGCAGCGTCTGACGTCTCCTAATCACGCACACATGCCGATAGGGAAAGCAGCGCACTCTGTACATCAGTACTAGCGGTTTGACGTTCTCGAAAAAATGCGTTCGTTTGCCACTTGCGTTGCACGGCTGCACTTTTGTGCGGCCGTTCTTCGTATGCTGCCCGGCATAGGATGTCATTTGCTGCTAGCACGCCAGTGATTAAGTGCGGCTAAATGCACGTTAATACTGCGCTCGTCTGACCCTAGCCTTAGACTTGTCAGACACCGTTCCCTTTGTGTATAGCAGTGTTTTCAGTCTGCCATAGCAATTCTACAACTAAACTACTCTCAACTGTGCTGTTAGCGATATCAGGAATGCTCTAACTTTTTCTTAAGGTTGACTAAGGCTAGGGTCAAACGAAAGCATTATTACACGCGAACATAAAAAAGTGCGTCCGAATGCATTGACGTATTTTTTCATGGAATACGTGACAACGGTCAGACGACACACATTTTTGTGCGTGATTTTTTTATGGATCCAAACCAGGAAACTTTGGGTGTCTGGACGTTATATTGGTCGGACACGAGCAGGGTCTGACGTCTCCAAATCACACACACACACCGCTAGCGGACGCAGTGCACTCTGTATGTCAGTACTAGCGTTCTGCGTTCTCGAAAAAATGCGTTCATTTTCCACTTGCGTTGCGCAGCCGGACTTTCGTGCGACCGTACTTCGTACATTGGCCGTCATTGCCCATCATTTGCTGCTAGTGCGGCCGTAATTAAGTGCGCCAGAATGCACGTTAAAAGTGCGCTGGTCTGACCCCAGCCTAAACTGTAAAAGAGCAAGTGGAACCCCAGTTGGCTCTATGTGTCCATTGTCAGACCTGCCAACATTAAGGGTGGGGGCATGATGCTATTTGCATCACTGTTGACTTCCATGCCCCAAAAGGACACATGGCAATATGCACCGGAATTACTGGCTACTTGACAGCTCAGCCAGTCAGGACTCACCATACAGGAGCATTCCATAAGCTCTGTATGAGCTTAGAAAACCCTGATTTAAAGTGCTTTAGCATTTTTCCTTGCTCCTTCCAAAAACCAGGTGACAGCACTGATGGCTGATTGGGATTTGGGAGGACTAACTGGGAGGGGGGTGTGACTTAGCAGGTCTGCAGCTTTTGGGTCCATCTCCACTTTTAGAATGTGCCTTAATTAGTTCATATTACAGACCATGAAAATGGACTGTTATACGTGCATTTGCTTACAAAAAAATTAATATCTAGAAGGTACAATAGGGGATGGAAATGTCTGCATCATTTTCAGTGTTAACCTCCCTAATTTTTGCAAACTTGTGTCTAAAAGCGTTTCAATTTTTTTGGAAAGTAAATGTGTTTTATATAGTAAGCCTGTATTCTGTAGGAATAAGTCACTGAAATCCATGCAAGCAAGAGTCTAGTAAACACACGGAGTCAGTGAAGGTTTGAAACCTGAAATAATTTATTATCCCAAAAATAGTTAATTATCCAAAATAATGGAAATTTATATTCAAGAAAATAATCAAACCAAAAACATGCCTCTTTCCTCTGGGTGCTGGGATTCCTGTCCAGATGTATTACTTTGTTAAAGGCGTGTACAAGGCACGGGGGTACCAAAAAGTATTTGTTCTCAAAGCAGCTTTACAGAAATAAGGCGAATAAAAATAATTTCGAAATGTAATAAGGCTTTGCAATACAAGTTTCCCTGGTGGATCTGGGCAAGCACCAGCGAAACTTGTATTGCAAAGCCTTATTACATTTTAGAAATTATTTTTATTCGCCTTATTTCTGTAAAGCTGCTTTGAGAATACTTTTTTTTTTTTTTTTGGTACCCCTGTGTCCAGATGTACACTCATTTGCCTATGTAATACAGGACAGGAATCCCAGCACCCACTGCACAGCAAAGTTTGAAATATTTTTTTTTTCTTCATTTTTGAATTTGCCACCTGGTCCCGCCCCCCCCCCCCCCTGCGTCGTCTGACTCGCAGGGAGCGGAACCAGGAAGCAAAGTCGCCGGCTGCCACGATCACACTGCGGTGAGTATATACAGCCCGAGTGTGGCTCGGGGTTACCGGTAGCGAAATTTAACCCTGAGTCGCACTCGGGAATACCGCCAGGCAGGTTAAAGTGTAGATATGATTACATGATAGAAGAGATGGCAGAAAGAATTAATTTTAATACTGCAATTGATACTAAAAGATGGTATATGGTAGAATTATGGTACAATTACTAATATATGGCATAACAGAACATTACAAGAATATCCACTAATTTTGGGGTAATAAAAACAAGATACAAGCAGGGTGTGTAGCTGGATACTGCTTTTATTCAGTGGTGCTATCAAACCTGCCATTCATCTGAACATGAAATAACAAAACACACCTCATTAACATCATTTCTGTGATTCTCTCCACCACAGCTGGTGACTTGAGAAACCAACTTCCTTTTAGAGTTATACATTACAGACAACCAATGTTGGAGCTTCAACCCCACTACCAAGTGATTTCCTAAAAAAATTGTCAGAAACATTTTTTTGCAGAATCATTTCTTAAATTCTACAGTTATGGTTATCACTGTAAATAACCTCTTTGGCCACCAGGACATTCTCAAACTAGAAAAATACTCAGGTTTAAGCTGCAGGTCCCCACCCTCCCGCATCGGCTGCTCACTGCTCCTGAAAGCCTGATATTTCAGAGCATTAATCAGCTGATTTTACAGGGGTGAAACGTTGCTTTTGGGCTGCAGAAGGTGCCCCCAAATTAAATTTGTTTGGTTTTGGATTTCAGATCGAGATATCTCCTATAATCGAGACACCAGATGGCGCATTTGAAGCCCAAGATATCTTGATCTTGGTTATGAATGGATTAATGCCTGAGGGATAGCCCAATAGGATAAAAAAAGAATCCTAGCTCAACGAGGAACACTACTGTGAGCAGCATCTTACTTTTACATGTGCCTAAATACACTTGTTTTTATTTTAGAGTATTATTAAGAGAGGTTCAGGGGTTTAAGAAAATAAACATGCCACTATCGAATAATTTTTATATATAATTATGCTACCATAATAAAAGTATGTTTCTACAAAGACTTCTCCGTGTGCGTTCGGAACCTGGATTCTAATATAGATCTATATATTTCACTCCATCCACGTATCATGCTGGAGACCATGCTTAGGCACCACACTGAGATCGAGAAGAATGATTCCTCTTCAGTTTATGGAATTACTGAAGCACCATTGGGAAAAAAGAGGCATGTTGTTTGGTAGAGTGGTGTTCATGAGATTAGAAGGATGAGACGACTGCAGGTTGCTGACCATCGTATGAAGAACCAGCTTTCTGGCAAGAAAACATTCTGAAAAAGCCTGAACTGTGCGTGTGCCAGGTAGTACATGTAACAAAGATTAACTGAAAGCGCTATATGCAATAAAATCGTACCTACATAAAAGTATAAGTGTTGTAAAAGAAGAATTTATTGAAATATGCATTAACATCCTGCCATTTACACGGAGAAGAAAGTGATGCTGGCATAATAACAGGAAAAAAAATAAAAAAATCTTGAAGGATTTTTGGCAAGAGATCTCCCAAAACTGGTATTTTTATGGGAATTGAGGAAATCTTGTATATTTATTATTGTAGCAAAAAAGTGTATTGGCACCATCTTCGAGCATGTCATGGCTGGACATTTCCTATCCAAGCTAATGTATATTTTCTACATTAGTGCCCACTTTACCTGAAAAAAAAATGCCTAATTTACAATATTTTACAGATTGCAGCTAGTTATTAAAAATATATAGTTTACTATAATGTAACCTGAGATAACAAGCAGGCAAGTTCATGAAATGTACCAGCCAGTGCAGGGCATGCCAAGATCAGCAGCAGGGACAAAATCTGTCCATCATTCCTGGCTTTATGAAACTCCAAGGTACTGGTGAAAGTAGATTCCGAAAAGGCAGGTAATGAGTTGGCAGACAGAGACCCACCATGTTAGAAAAGCAAAGAAGCCCCGATAAAAAAGTGGAGTGAAGAGGCTTCGTAATGTGCTAGCTGCCCCCATAATTTGCTCCACAGCTGCCTGGACATCCTCCGTGTCATTGTCTTCATCAGGTAAGGCTGTGGGGGGCTGTTTGGTGGGGAGAAAGTCTACAACTGGAGTGAATCCAGGTGGCTCTGGGTACAGACCCCAGGAATAGTCACCTAGAAAACAAAACACATTTTATATAAATGGACCTGTGTGACTTATGCTCCAGCATCATCCTCCTGGAATCTACAGGTCTGCACATTTTGTCCAATTTACAGAATGTTTCCTCATATTTCAATTTCCACCTCTATGCGTCACCTTTTTGTCGAAAGGCAAAGCACATTGAGTGACTGCGGGTGCTTTCAGTGACACACCATGGTGACCAGTTTAGCGAGACGTGTCCTCCTGAGTGAAGAAGCTGGCAACCAGGAGACAAGAGCCTTGAGCGGTCAAATTGTGCTGCACGTGTTCTGGGATACCATAAGCGGAGATGTCTATAAAGAGTCGACTGTGAAGCAAATTTATTTGATTCGCCCACACTGTTTTATGTATGGACCCCATTTGGTTTTCAAAGTGACAATATGACACTATTAAAAGGCATGAATAAATCTGGAAAAGCATTGGACACCAGTGGCTTTATCACTATTTGCATTATTTATGTGTAGCATTTCTCGTGTTATGGATTACTAGTTGTAAAGCCTGCCCAGAGGGCAGTCTATTGTGGATATACTGCCCCTGCTCATGGATATACTGCCCCAGCACGTGGATACTGCCCCAGCACGTGGATACTGCCCCCGCACGTGGATACTGCCCCAGCCTGCCCAGAGGGCAGTCTATTGTGGGTATACTGCCCCAGCTCGTGGATACTGCCCCAGCACGTGGATATTGCCCCAGCATGTGGATACTGCCCCAGCACATGGATATTTGCCCCCAGCACATGGATTTGCCCCCAGCACATGGATTTGCCCCCAGCTCATGGATTTGCCCCCAGCTCATGGATTTGCCCCCAGCTCATGGATTTGGCCCAGCTCATGGATTTGCGCCCAGCTCATGGAGTTGCCCAGCTCATGGATTTGCCCAGCTCATGGATTTGCCCAGCACAATGATTTGCCCCCAGCTCATGGAGTTGCCCCGCTCATGGATTTGCCCCCAGCTCATGGATTTGCCCCCAGCTCATGGATTTGCCCCAGCTCATGGATTTGCCCCAGCTCATGGATTTGCCAGCACATGGATTTGCCCCCAGCTCATGGATTTGCCCCAGCTCATGGAGTTGCCCAGCTCATGGATTTGCCCAGCACATGGATTTGCCCCAGCTCATGGATTTGCCCAGCACATGGATTTGCCCCCAGCTCATGGAGTTGCCCAGCTCATGGATTTGCCCAGCACATGGATTTGCCCCAGCTCATGGAGTTGCCCAGCTCATGGATTTGCCCAGCACATGGATTTGCCCCAGCTCGTGGATTTGCCCAGCACGTGGATTTGCCCAGCTCGTGGATTTGCCCCCAGGTCGTGGATATGGACCCCCCCAGCTCGTGGATATTGACCCCCCAGCTCGTGGATATTGACCCCCCCCAGCGCTCATACTTACCTGTCGAGCGCCGCCAGGGAAGTGAAGATTTCCCCGCTTCCGGTCTTTGAAGGACCCAAGCCGCGGTCACGTGACCGGGGCTTGGGTCCTTCAAAGCGGAAGCGAGGGAACTTTCCCTTCGCCGCTCGGGGGACCCGTTAGATGCACACAGCAGCCGGGTAGAGGCTGCGCTCGCAGCCTCTACCGGCTGCCGCGCGCATCCAACCCCCGAGCGGCGGAGGAAACTTTCCCTTCGCCGCTCTGGGGTTGGATGCGCGCGGCAGCCGGGTAGAGGCTGCGAGCGCAGCCTCTACCCGGCTGCTGTGTGCATGTGTAACCGCCGCGGCGAGCCGGCAGCCGGCTCGTGCCGCGGCGGTTGCATGCGCGCGCAACCAACCGCCGCTGGTTGCGCGCGCATGCGCAGTAAGGCTTTGGCGACGGACAGCCAAAGCCTTACTCTTTTATTATATAGATGTTGGTGAATGTTAATATTATAATCAGCAACAAATTCAATGTTTTAAGCACTATTTCGGTTTGTAATCTAGTAAATGTGGTTTGCAACTACCCAACTGTAACTGGTGAAGATCACAATGTACATTTTACTTCTATTTAAAACAAGAATAAAGCTGCTTGATCTGATGAACAGATAATATAATTGTTGGATATTGTCTGGTAAACAGACCTCTAGATGAAATGCTAATCTGAAAAAAAAAAATCTATCACCCAGAACATACTTGAAAACGTGAGAAATCTCAATGTATCCTTCCTGGTAAAATACTTTTATAAATAAAACAAATATCAAGCTCATATTGTAAATTCTAATGGATAATATAAATCTTTTCTTCAGACAAGGCATGAAGTACATTTTTGTTTCCCCATCTGTTATAAACTGGCATAAACATACTGAAAATGGCTTGGCGATACTTACCCAGGGATTTCAGAAGTAGCACACAGTGGAAGGTGAGCATAATAGGAGCCAAGTACTGCAGTGCAACCACAGTAAGGTAACAGAAGATGCGGGAGATCTGCAAGAAACCAGGTCACACCAATAACCAGATAGGCTTTGCATATAAACATCAAGGTGCTTTATACTAGATAAATGGCTGCTAAGGAGGTATAAGAATATTTACTCCCATTTGTCTTTCTGTTGTGTTCTGGTTTATGAAATCTTAAAATTTGTGAAAATGGGTAACATCACTTGATATTGTATCTGATGCATGGCATATATATTTAGCGTGTATTCATCGATGTTGAATGACGTTAAAAAAATTTACGTACATACAAACCAGAAAGAGAGCACTCCAATTCATATATTCAGCAATATTGGTCTTTTAAATGTGTGATCTACTGTTAACCCATTGAAGAATTTTCACAAATGTGTAACCCTAAGGTCAGTTTAAAAATAATGGGAATTTAGTTCACAATATATGGCAACAAATTGCTGAAGCGTGTCACAACGCTAATGTATCCCAATAATGACAGGTCCTATTCTTGTCACCTAATGACTGTTATGGGAGTAACTCAAGGACTAAATTCTTTCGGGAGCTTCCTGTGATTTAAGGGGAAATAAAATCTGCAGATGAAATGCCTGTGACAGGGAGGGGTGCATGCCTTTTCATACAAAGTACACCAGTAGGGCAGCACTCAACCGTTACAAAGCATAATGGGTGGGTGCTTCAACTCACTGAGGACAGAATTTTTTTTGTCTTAACCCCATAATGGCAGTCATTAGGTGACAAGCATAGGGCATATGATCGAAGGGATACATTGACGTTGTGACAGGCTTAAGCAATTTGTGGCCATATATTGTGAACTAAATTTCCATCATTTTTAAACAGATTTTAGGGTTACACATTTGTGAAAATTCTTCAATGGGTTAAGAGTTGGAGTCTTTGAAATCTATTTAATCTCTAAATGTGAGCGCTACTGTTGAAGTTGGTTAATGAGTTGGAATGCTCTTCTCCTGGTTTGTTGTTGTATTTTATGTCTTAAAGCACCCGCCCATTATGCTTCGTAACTGCTGCCCTCCTGGGTATGTATGTATGTATGCATGTATACATACACTCATTCACTCTTGTACAAAGGGTCTTAACTCCCTATAATAAAGACAAGATTTTCAACATATCAATCCAGTCAATCACACTGTCTAAAACCTGCAATGCCAACTAGAGAAGGGACTTCATGTGGTCCAGGACCTGCATGGAGCGCACAGTAGCAGCATTAATTAGAGTTGGACCTGAGCAAGCCAATTGGAACAGAGGTTCTGATTTTCTGCTCACCTTTTGCTGAATCTCCAACATAGAAATCCGACCAACTTCTCTCTTCATACGCTCTACAAACTGTTCTGCCAGACCTAGGTATGCCTGCAAGTGGAAGCGTGTCAGACAGAGACGCAGGACACAGAGAATCACAATGATCCACAGCCGGAAGGTGTTATAGGCCGAGTCAGACATTCTGCAGGTAATGGATGAAAGAGTGAAAAAATTATACACATGTACATCAAAACTGTAATATTGGAGTTTATGTGAGTTGCTGAAAAAGCCGATATAATAAGCATCACTCATTGTTAGAAGTCAAACATGCAGTGTTATTCAAAGAGCACTGAAATTCCAGGTTTTCAGTGTTCTTTTGTTCCCTGCACTTCAGGGAGTCAAACTCAGCATTCACCACAGGGTCCCTGAAGTGCAGGGAAAAGCTGAACACATCCAAAAAATATTTTTTTTTAGAAAAAACACTGAACGCACTGCCAGCATTTTGAATAGCCGAATGGCCACGAAATTGCACCGTATGGGGAAATTCCTCGTTCGTTGCAATTTCAGCTCTCTTTGAATAACCCCATATGGTTGCACAGGTATACGCTTTCCTGGGCCACACAATTTTAAAATTGAGTAAAAACAAACAGGTCCCTTTACAGACGCGGTAATACTTTCCTGCCACAATCCATTCATTCTAAAATATTGGAGGCTAAAGCTTGTAGCACTAGGTTCTGGTGTAGGGTAGAAGGCACCTGTGACTTGACATCTCTGCTCCGATGGAAAAAAGGCATGGCTTACAGAAAGGGGGGGGGGGTTACAGAATGTCATAAGAACTGGACAGCTCATAATGTCTGCTTATCATCCTCATCCTGACCTAACAGGACCGATTGCTTTTGAAGAAAAGAAAAACCTCGAGCGACCCTTTTTTCTTTCTATTTCCCAAGCCTTATGTACTATTAGGAGCAGTAAATCGTCACTTACATCTGCACAGTCTCCTTGCCCATTGGTGCATTCAACAGGAAGTCTCTGGTGATGGGTCGGATCCACATCACCACCACAATGATAGGTGGCAGGAAGCTGGCGTGAAGCAGGATCCTTCAGGGAAACAGAGAAATTAAAGCAAGCAGTGAAATTAAACTTTAAGAACAAAACACACATAACAAGTGGTTTAATTATCATACACCTTTATAATGCATTATACTTTACTCTTGTAAACCTCCATCCTATTCTTTGAAGTCTGAGCATAACACCCTAACATCTTTTGATTTCCTTTCTGGTATTATTGAGATCCCATTCAGTAAACCAATTATTGTTGCTGGATTCTATCGCCCACCGAGCTCCCCAGTGCACTCTCTTTCTGACATAACCCCAATCCTTAGTAATTTGGTAGCTCAAAACCAAAAAAGTGAACTGCTTGTCCTCGGCGATTTTAATGTTGACTGGCTGAATCCTAAAAACAATAAAACACTGCTCCCAGTTTAAGGCTTTCCAGTTAACACAATTAATCTCCTCCCCCACTCGCATTAATATGAAAAGCCTTAACCATACCTTGCTGGACTGGATTCTCTCCTCATGTCCTAATAGAATACAGGAGGCAGGCATTCTCGCTAATAGCTTCAGTGATCACTGTCTAGTGTACTGTGTGCGCAAAATAAAGGCCACAAAATCTCCCCCAAAAGGTAATAATCACCAGGTCCTTCAAGAAATTTAATCTTGAATCCTTCCTAAAATGATCTCAAACGGCTCACGTGGTACAGGCTAAACCTAATCCCAGACCTGGACTGTGCAATTGAATACTTTCAGTCAGAGCTCCTGCAAGTCTGGAATGCCCATGCTCCGCTGCGTAAAGTGCGAGTCAAAGGGGCACATATCCCCTGGGTTACAGCTGACCTCACACACATGTACCAGCTTAGAGATTCACTCTGGTCAAATTTCAAGAGTACTGGATCCATGAACGATCACTGAATACCGAAAATGGCGGAATGCATGCAGAAAGCAAACAAAAATGGCCAAAGCCCAATACTTCAATGAAAATCTAAACAATAACATATCAAACCAGAGAACTTTTTGGAAAATCATAAATAACATACAATCGCCCCCTGTCCACTCCCAACCAGCTACTGTCAAAGTAAAACAACCAAACCCTGCAACACCCCTAGATGTAGCAAATGCCTTTAATAACTATTTTGTTGGATGCGCCAACACCCTGATTGCTAAGCTAGCAATTGAAACACATTCAGAAAGGCAGCACACAAGTCAGATCCTTCCAACTGTGCAAAAACCCTGTTCAAAGAGAAATTCAGTTTTAGACCGGTGCCTGTCAGTGCCATTACTAAACTTCTCTGTAACCAAAAAATGAAACACCAGTCAGGACCTGACCAAATCCCAGCAATGCTGCTGAAAATCAGCGCCCCGGCAATTGCAAAACCTGTCACAACCCTAATCAATGAATCACTGGCGACTGGACATATACCCAAACTCTGAAAGACTGCAAGGGTGGTACCTATCCATAAAAGTGGAGACAATACTTTGGTATCCAACTACCGTCCAATATCATTGCTTCCTGTAATGTCAAAAATCCTGGAAAAAATGTGTTTACACTTAATTACGCGATTACTAGCAGTATTGGAACTATTTAACCTCAGATCAATCTGGCTTCCATCCAAATCATTCAACCACAACTGCCCTTTTAAAAGTTTCCAATGATATCCAGACTGGCATGGAACAAGGAAACCTAACTGGAGCCATCTTCCTTGATTTTGCCAAGGCCTTTGACACAGTAGACCATGGCATCTTATTACAAAAACTTAAAAACTCTGGTATTGGTGATCGCACGCTAACCTGGTTTCAATCATATGTGTCTGATCGGTCACAATAGGTGTCCATTTCTGACAGCACTTCCCTCCCCCTCCCAGTCACGTGCGGTGTACCCCAAGGCTCGATACTTTCCCCCCTGCTATTCACAATATTCATAAATGATCTGCCCAATGTCTGCAAAGCCTCAACTGTACACATGTACGCAGATGACACTGTAATCTATACTAGCAAACCAGATCTCCCACAGCTGGAGGCCATGCTGCAAGACCAATTCACACAGAGGTAGAAAAGTGGACCAAAGATAACAAACTTTTTCTAAATGCTGACAAAACTGTTACAATGCTCTTTGGAACAGCACCTAAACTACACAAATTGCAAACGCCCCATCTATGTGCAGTGGTATATTTAGGTTTTGTGCTGCCCTAGGCCTGACTAAACTCGTGCACCCCCTAATTTAAATTTGACATGCCCCTTCCTGTCATGGTCACACCTCTACCTGGTTAAACTCCACCCTTCCTCTTTAGGCTTCACCTTTTCCTTTCTGTATATTAAAAGTGGATACCAAGTTCCTACTTGTATACCATTTCAAATGTATCTATGGAGATAAATAAAATTTATGAAATGTTTAAATTCAACCATTTTTACAAAGATCAGACATGCATGTCAAGTATACTGGATCACAGTTGCTCTAATTGGTTGAACAATAAAACCCACATAAATGTGCACTATGTATGAGCGTATCACAGAGCTGCACAGAAATAAAACCCACAGAAATGTGCACTGTGATGAGCATACCACAGCTATAGAACTCAGTAATGTGCACTGGTTAAAATATCAGAGCAACACAGCAGTAGAACTCTCATGGTAAAGGCAGTGAGTATGAACGTACAAAGAATCCACAGCTATAGACCTCTAATGGTAAAGGCAAGGAGTCTCTCCTTTTTCATGTCCTCCTCCCTTTATCATGTCCATCTCCCCACCTCCCTTTTCAGTCCATTTCACCCCCTTCCTTTTCATTTCCCACTCTTTCCAGGTCACCCCACTTTTCTCGTGTTAAATTCACCCCACTCTTTTCATTTCACACGCCCCCACTCACTCATTTCACACACCCCACTTACCACATACACCCCCACTCAGTCATTTTATTTCACACCCCCTCAGTCATTTTATTTCACACCCCTCATTTTATTTCACACAGCCCTCAGGAGTTTTGTTTCACACCCCATCAGCAGTCATTTTATTTCACACCCCCTTACCATTTTATATCACACACCCCTCAGTCATTTTATTTCACACCCCTCATTTTATTTCACATAGCCCTCAGCAGTTATTTTGTTTCACACCCCCTCAGTCATTTTATTTCACACCCCTCATTTTATTTCACACCCCTCAGTCATTTTATTTCACACCCCCTCAGCAGTCAATTCCACACCCCCTCAGTCATTTTATATCACACACCCCTCGCCAGTCATTTTATTTCACACCCCCTCAGCAGTCATTTTATTTCACACCCCTCAGTCATTTTAATTCACACCCCCTCATTTTATATCACACACCCCTCAGCAGTCATTGTATTTCACACCCCTCTGCAATCATTTTATTTCACACCCCCCAGCAGTCATTTTTCACGCACCTCAGTCATTTTATTTCACACCCCTCATTTTATTTCACACCCCCTCACCAGTCAATTTCACACCCCCTCAGCAGTTATTTTATTTAACACCCCCTCAGCAGTCATTTTATTTCACCCCCAGTCATTTTATCTCACACCCCCCCCCCTCACTGCTCATTTTATTTCATACCCATGTCATTTTATTTCACCCCCCCCCCCCACTCATTTCAATTCACCTTCGGTGAACCTAGGAGCTGGGACCGGAGATCCACCGCAGCTGCACGTGCATCATGCTGCTGGAGCGTTAGGAGGAAGTGATGTGAATGATCATTTCCTCCCAGCGTCACAGAGAGAGTACACGTGACAGCCCACTCGGGAGGAAGCATGGTCTGCGCCTGTCTCCCCCATCGAGTCCCCCAATACAGCACCCAGTCACTCCATATTTGGTCTGTGGTCCCTCATACCAGCCCCCCGCAACTGCCCTCCTTCAGCCTGGGGGGGGGGTGCTATTCAGCATCGGCTGGTAAAGCGAGCGAGGCTCCGCCCACCAGCGGTGACCCATCTCTATGGTAACCCAGCGCTTCCCTCTATCAGTTACAGTTTTTTCATGTGGAGGAAGGCTTTTTTTGCTGCCTCATGTAAACTGCCGCCCTAGGCCTAGACCTTGTCGGCCTAGGCCAAGATACAGTGTCTAGGTGTCAAGACAAAATCAAATGGCACGCTGACCACAGTCACTTCTCTCAAATATCTAGGTATGTGGTTAGACCCAAATCTATCCTTTGGCCCCCACATTGAAAAACGCTCATCTAAAATTTACCCCAAACTAGGTGCCCTATACAGAAACAAATCCTGCCTGAGCCCCGCGGTAAGAAAGCAGATTGTACAACAAATGCTTATGCCGGCTATTGAATACGGAGATGTAGTGTTTGCAGCCGCCCCGCAAACGCACCTCCAGAAACTTACTACATTGTATAACTCATTCTGTCGCTTTGTGCTACAATGTAACTACATGACCCACCATTGTGACATGTTAAAAGAACTAAACTGGCCGTCGCTGGAATCTAGATGCACCCTTCACCTTTCCAACCTGGTGTTTAAGAGCTTTTCTGGGAAGCTACCACCCTACCTGAATAGGCTGCTTCCCTCATCCTATAACCTCCGATCCAGGACCAGCACCTTACTTGCAATACCACAATACAAAAAGCAAGTGGCTCGATCCTCATTTTCCTACAGAGCACCGCAAATATGGAATAACCTCCCAGACACCGTCAAATCTTCCCTCAGTCTAAAGTCCCTTAAGAGCTCCATATTAACATACCTCAATAAGGAATGCACCTGTAAACATGTAACATAGTGACTATATTTCCTACATATTTATATATGTTAATCTGTATATTTGTTTTGTGTTAATTTCTTGCATTTTACTACTTTTGTATTTCTGTAACCATGTTCTTGAACCCAGGACATACTTGAAAACGAGAGAAATCTCAATGTATCCTTCCTGGGAAAATCCTTAATAAATAAAATAAATCTTACCTGGGTGGGAGGAATTAGAGGGAAAAAAAAATAAAGGGAATCAGGACAAAGAGTTGTGAGAGAGGACTTAAAACCTAACCTTGATTGAGTCCAAGAACTAAAAAAAAATTTTATTTCTGACTTCAGATAGGATTTTCTAAAAGGAATCTATTGATGCTTTTTAATTTCACCATAATGTAACAATGTGACTAGCTCATATTGATGAAAGAAGCAGTGCATCAGCAGCTGTGTACAGAGGGAACAAAACTGACAGGAATCAGCCTTCAAATTAAGATTCTCCATTATGACCAGAACATGTAATGCCCTCAGAATGGGGAATATTTCCTCTTGCAACCACATATTGGCTCAAGTAAGTAATGCAAGAGAGCAAAGGCATGAAGTCCTTAATTCCTAGCCCTGGGATACAAAATTCTCCCTACAGTTCTATTCAAAGAAGGGTGAAACTCAGCAGACTGACTGGAGAAGTGAAAAATCCAGGTCAAAAATAGCCAAACCAGAAAAATTCTTCCATTTATCTCACCTTGCTCTGAATAACTCTAAGTCTCCAAAAGTCAGAAATGCAGAGGAAACATACTCCAGTTGTATAACAGATTGTGGGGAGCAAAAACAAAGTTTGTGAGGGCCCTGAGAACAAGCAATAACACTAGTTGTCTACCATACAGTGGGTACCCCACTCAGGTCTCATAAGGTTTTAGCTCGATGGGGTCATTACAGAGACGACTATTCCATATGCAAATTGGTCTGCGATCACCCAGAAAGGGCAGCCGGAACTAAAATGCCAAGAACGTAATCTCTGCACAAGAGTGCCTTGTTGGGCTCCAATCGGGAGGGTATAGTACTGGCCACCCTTTCTGGGTGATAGACTGATTTGTGAAACCTGAGCGGACCCCATTGTAGAGCAGGACACTAGTGCTGTTGCTTGTTCTCAGGACCCTCACAAACCTTATTTTCGCTCACTATTTAACATATTAGCGAGGTGCTTTAGAAAATCATATATAGGAGAAAGTTCGAAACAAACTATATTTTAATTCTTGGATCCAATAAAACGTTACATTTTAATTCACATTATATCCCAACTTTGTCCTGATATTTTTTATATTGTCTCCAGTTACTCTAGGCCAGTGCCTCAACAACAAAGTCAAAGACTATACTTCCTTAACAGAACCTGAGCCAGTGACATTTAAGGGCAGGGTTATAGTGACTATTTGCACGTCACTTCTGTTATTTTTTTTGTTGTTTGAGAAAGGATTTTACCAGGAAGGATACATTGAGATTTCCCTCGTTTTCAAGTATGTCCTGGGTGGCAAATATGTACCGTTAGGTGCCTTGCCCAAGGACACTTACTGGAGAGGTGCTCTTGCCAGGATTCGAACCTGTGTCTCCACAGTAAGAGAGCAGGGATGTTACCTCTACTCCACCCAGCCGGTAATGGTGTACGAAGACCAGGAGAGGGGTGCACAAGCTCATCGAATTAGTCTTTACACCACAAACTGTACTTACTGTAGCATTGGTCTATCAGCTGCCATCTTTAGTGCATCCAAATGCGTCTGTGCTAGTCGCAGGCCAGGAAATGTTAGGCATCCACCAATGAAAGAGCAAAGGGCAACCAAGGCGATTTTGAACGCGAGTTTGATAAAAGGTACACTGGGAAATAAGAGTGTATTTATGGTTATTGTATTGCTCCAATTATATGTAGAATTGAACTGACTTACACCACTATTCTGACTATAATTAGATTTCATAAAGATGGTTGAGAACCCCCCCAAAAAAACCCACAGGATTCTAACATATGTGGGGTGCGCACTTTACAGCCAACAAAAAGCCTGGGTTTTGTGGTAAGCTCAAGAGTTTTACAATACTTGCTTTCCTTAGCAGGAGGTTTCCAATAAATTTCTACAGTGACCTAATATTTATGAATTTTGCTGCAGCGTATGTGTTGACATGATGAAAGGCAATTTAGTTGCAAGTAAGACAGTCGATGATAAAGATACCATGGAGAGGTTTCAACAACGTTTGGGTTATTTCTCACTGAAGGAAAAACATAAAAATGGGGCAACTTGGGCTCTATGACACTATATGCCATGGTAGGTCTCAAAACAGACTTTTATGAAGATGAAAAACTTACGATCCTTGCCAGCCTTGCTGTTCCAGGAAATGTTCCAGGTTCTGGCAAAAGCTGGTCAGACCTAAAAGGAGATTAGAAGGTTGAATATTTTTCATGCAGGGTTATTCAGAGATCTGAATTGTGGCCGAAAGGTAACCGAACAGTGAAATTCAGCGTATGGTTACCTTTCCTGGCCAGAGAGCTGGCAGTTTGCCAAATCTTGGCGAATTGCCTGCACATACAGTGCCTGTTCGAGGGCAGTGAAATCCCCATAGAGAACAAAAAACAGCAGTGAAAAGTTGCCGAAGTGCCCTGATGTCCGGTGGTTTCATTCGACAGGTTTATTCAGGTGAATCCCATAGGCTGCAATGTTAAAATATTCCCGTTTTAATCCAGTAAACCGTTGATTATTAATAGATATTTTTAGGATCTTTTAGCGGAGAAAAAAAAAAAAATTCTTTTTTTTTTTTAATCTTTTTCTGTAACAGACCTTTTTATTATCATTCATTGGATCTTATATGTAAATTTCAGACATTTTCGTTCTGTAGTTTATTTGCAAACAGCGTTTCACTTTTCAAACATTCTAACGTACAGTTGTTTTTTTTTTTTCTTTTCACTCCATTCGTCTGCGGTGTCGGCTTTTTCCGGCAGCTGCTCTGCGCTGTGATCGCCGGCTGCTCGGGTTTCTCCAGTGTGTCCAGCGGGGTTAATCCAGATGTTTTTGCGGCTTTCGGTGTGCGTTTGCCGGGTTTTGCGGTGAGTGTTCGTTGGGTTTGTGGCGACTTTTCCCTGCACTACGACGGCCCTGTGGTGCTTGCTGAATACACCACAGGGTCCCCGAAATGGGATCACAAAATCACACCGAATTGAAGAGAACGAAAAGTCACCGAACGTGCGGTGACTTTTTGATTCTCTTTGAATAACCCTGATGGTCTTGTACTGTAGGTAGTAAACACGATGAAAGTAGGCAATGCACGCAGGAAATTTAAAAAAAAAAAAAAAAAAATCAGCTTGGTGATGGAGTAAATGCCTAGTTCATAGGATTTGTAGAATGGAGGACAGACCGCTTTTTAGCAAATGTTAGTATAGGCTTACCTGGTTCCAGTCCAAACTCCAGGTACTCTTCTCTCACAATCATTACGATCATTGCAATAAGAAGAAAAAAGAAGGCAAAAGTCAAGCAGACCGATCGCTCTCCCCCCTCCACCGAACGGAAATAATGCTGCATCACCGTGTACAGGACTTTACTGAAGACATCTTGGTAAGGAAATTATGGTGGTTATAGAGCACGCCAACTATTGATTTCTTCATTTTAGAATACCCCCTCCCTTCATAATGGAGATATTAGTCTCCCATGTTTCTACCACAATACCAGAAGGATACATGGAGAAAAGGATGGTCATTAGACACCAGAGGACGCCAATATTGATCTCATTTTGGGTATCCACCAGGCAATAATATCCCTCTGTGAACAAGTAGATGATGGTTGCATACAAAGAGAAGTCTATAAACCATTGATACTCCAGGAAGTAGCGAAGTACTGGAGGGGGAAAAAAATGGAATACAGTCACAAAAAAACAGGAGTCAAAGCAGATATTAGCACACTGGTAATAATTGTTCTATAGATTGTTGTCTCAAAGAAAACCCTGTTTTGCATTATGAAAGATATCAAGTATCTGATTTAGGACTACTGCTTTATAGAAGTGACCTCTTCTGGAAATGTCATTGTAAATAGCTCTTGAGAAATAGCTGTGATTGTGTGTGTCTGCTACAAGTGAGAGCTCCTTTAGGCATTCATTCACTACATTAAATTATTGATCCCAAGTAAGATTAAAGCAGAATTCGATTTTTTAGAAAGTGTAAAAAAGAAGGATTACATCTACAGAGTCCTTGCACCATAACCATTATAATGAGCTGAGGTAGATATGGGGCCTATAATGTTCCTATAAACCTTAGGTAGATTTATCGTTGCTATCTTTGCACTAATGCTGAGGAGGAGATCAGTGCATCATGGTTACGGTGGAGACCAATTGCATGCTTGTGAGATTGTATCTTGGTTTGCAATACCCAGAAGCCAGTGTGTTGGTGGCTACAGGCAATGGATCGTGATGAAATTGGTCAATGCAATATTCATAGCATGGTGTCAAGGAGAAATTCAAATTAACATGGCGAAAGTGCCAAAGTTAGTGGAGATGTTGACAATTTAATGAAGTCCAATCTTACTGTGACGGGACAGTCGCCACTTTGTTTATCTCATATTTATTTAAAAAGGTTATTTTCGTTGCTTTTTAGTTAGAATACAGGGGACATTAAATCGAATTGTACTTGTCATATAATATATCCTATCATGCCCATAATTGTGTTTCCCCTGTCCACAATCTATGCAAAGCGAACCAGTTGAGACCAAACAATTGCCCATCAGACTTTACCCCTGAGCGCTTCAGCCACTTCTCACACCAACAGCACTTTCTGGGTGGTGTGCCCCTAAAACCAGGAGCCTGCCATGGGGGGATTCCTGAGGGGGAGCATCAACAGAAACCCCAACATGTAATCTCCCCACTCCTCCCGCATGGAGCGCGGCCACTCCGCTGTAACTGGTACCCGGGTATGCTGCACCAGCCACTGAATTTCTGCAACTCACCAGTCGGACCCCATGCATGGATAAAGATGCTTCTTGGTCAGAAGTAGCCGGTGGTCCGGAGCTACTCGGCCATACCCAGGTTGTGCCGCCGCTCCATTGGAATCACCCCCAAATAACTATGGACAGTATAGGCAGGACTTCAGGCTACCTGGGCATAACAGGCGCACCACCCCGATCCGTCCCAGGCAAAGTGGGCTCGAGCTGGGAGCACTTGCACATTCCAGACTGGGCTCAGGCTAGGGGCATTGGCACGCATTGTGTAACAAACTAGGCTCGTGCTAGAGGCAGTAGCCAACATTGTATGTAGATCAGTTGGAGGCGAGAGCCCATTGTACTCAGGTCAAACTGGACTCGCGCTCAGGGCAGCGTTGCCCGGCGCCAGGATTTCTGAAGGCTTGCGGGGGGCACAAAACAAAGCATGATTCCATATAAATAGATCCAGTGTATGTCCGTAATAAATATACCTACTTGATTTACCCCTACGTCGAGTTTCGACTGGTGTTTGGGGGATACTTGATTCTCCGGAGCAAGGAAGACTTTAACAGTGGATCTACTCAGCCTGAGTACAGCTTACATCACACTTACCAAGAGCATCAATAGTAGTGATTGGCTGCGTCTCCAAGTGCAGATCTATGTCCCTGGGTACAGTCAAAGGCTTTTCGTCTGAAACCCCATTTGGTCTCCTACGTTACAGAGGACACAAACTAATGAAAAAGTCACTGTTTACTTCATAAACCTGAGTAATCACTCCAGTACGATTTTTTTAACATTTAAAGTGCACACATGTCATCCCTAACTTAGGTTGGTCTCATTTGTCAAGGAATCACATGATATATATATATATATAATTTTTATGGCATTCCTGGTTTCGGTGACTAGTTCTGTATATACAGCAATTACTGGGGCCTGACTAGGGAGAAAGCAGAAATCACATAAGATCTAGGGCCTTGCAAGGGTTAATATCAGTATTTAACTGCATGAACTTGATACCTTTGCCTGAGCTGTGCTGACAAGTAAGCTTGTGTTACCAGTGATTATATATGTCCTTTTTTGGGTCCTTACTAGCCATATTGAGACCATTTCTTTTTCTATATGTGTTAATGTTGTAAGTTGTCTAAGCAATAGTGGGTTATATCAAGTTATGTGGTATATAGGTCTTTTATTTGACACCCAGCTTTTTAGCAATAGCCACATAGAATATATATACCCCAATGCTCCTTTCCTTCCAGGCCAATCCTGTTACTTCACATGTTGTGAAGACTCACTCTCATTATACATTGTATATCTTTTAGCCACCGTTTCATATTTGACACTTTATTTGGTAAGTACAAAAATCAATAAATTTTATTAATTTGTTTGAGTGTTCTGGGGAGAGTCCACGGTCATAGACTTCTATCCCAGGTTTTTTATTTTTTGATATTCTGTATTTGAATTAGGGTTCACTCCCATTTGACGTAAACTCGTTCTCCCTTATTTTGTTTTTGCAGGAAAAGTTTTTTATTTTCGTAAAGTCTAGATGGAATACAAAACAGAAAAAGGGGAGAAATTCATCACAATGTTCGTGAACAATAACACCGTAGTGAGCCATTTACTGAGTGCCCCTCAAGACAGCAGGCAGTGCAAGTCGTATGATTTCACAAGTTACACCTGGCATTCTGCAATTCACAATGCGTGACAGAATTCACCCAGTTGACCCCACTGAACCGAGGTACCACTCCTAGGCCCAGAGAGACCAGGATGAGAATATGGCTACGACCCCCACATAAGGGGGGCTCCCTACTAGAACACATGTGGGAAGAGGTGTGGCAAACGAGTGATAAGGGCAGCAAACAAAACAGACGATCGACAAATCACAGGAGGGAGATAAAATATAGACTAACCACACAGAAGATATAACAGAGGAGGCAAAACAGAGTTGGGAAAAGAGGAGAGGATCTACAAGGAGGAAGGCACGTTAGGATGAACGAGGCAAAAAGAGAAACGAGGAGGCGAGAGAAAAGAGTGAAGGAGATAGAAGAGAGAGAAAGGAAAAGGGGGTTCTCCCTTATCTTTGATATCAGCGTCCTGAGACTGTGATATCTCATTTTGGTCAGTCACATGTACTGTACGGTTAAATTGAGTACTTTCCCCATCAAAAAAATAATGCGGTCTGTCGCTTCTGGTGGCTTACTGCTGGTGTGAGTGACAAGTTGTGACAGGAAGAAAGGTTACTGCATTGATGCAATATTAATGCCATGTTTTTATTTGGAATTCCTGGTACCCCTCTGTTCTTCTGAGCCGTGAGAGGAGAAGTCTTTAAAGGTCTCCACTGACTCCTTGCAACCAATTGAGCACCAACACACTGATGAGCCAGCGCACCAGGAACTAAGAAATCAATCACTACAAAGGACATGTGGACCAGAACACTGCGTGTATGTTTTTAGAAGAAGCAGCTCTTGATGGATCCCATTTGGTGCCTCCAGTCTAGTTTTGTCTAACTGCATAAAAGGGTCATCTGCAGAATGTCCAGGAGTGTCGACACAAAAGTAGCGCACTAGAATGTGGAAACACATCAGTTGCAGCCATAAGGCCGGGTGCACACGGGATGTTTTTTTATGCGCAGTGACACGCGTTACTAACGCGCGTCGCTGCGTATCATTAGACGGGATCCGCACAAGCGTAACGCCTAACGTGCATCTTCAGAACACAAAGGCCGTAGCGCTAGGATTGACGCAACGTCGGGCATCAAATTCATTGCGCACTTGTTGAGTGCAGGAGGATTGCGCAGCCCCGTCGACGCGCATCCTAGCACGTCGATGATTCGCTAGAATGCGTCGACGGGGGTGCAGGTGAGAGTCGACTGGACGCTGGTGCGTTGCGTTTTCTTTAACGCACGTACGGTGCGTTAAAGAAAACGTTCCGTGTGCACCCGGCCTAAACTGATGTCATGGTAAAGGATCAGAATGGCAACAATATGCACTGGCAAGATTTCTGACATGAATTAATAACAGAACGCCAGAATAAGGACATAGGGGGAGTAAGATAAAATGTATTTTAAATCGTCCTTGCAGTGATTATATCACAATATTAGATTTTGTCTGCCTTTTGATCCCTATGAGAGTCTTAAAAGGTATAAAATCGTGACATAGGTTACGCAATGTATTAATTCCATACTATACCTTTCTCTTTTAAATTTAGGTTTCTGTTTCCCTGCTAAAGCTCGAAGCTCGTCTTCTGTTGGATGTTTATATCGGAACAAGCTGAAACACAGTAAACAATATGGCTTTTTAGTCTAACACTGAACAACTTATCGGTCTTCCTCGCTTATGTTGGAAAACTTTAGTAATCATAATTTTACAGATCAATAGATATCTATCACTCTGGAACCACTTCATAGACAGGTTTATTGTGAGTGGTCAAGCAATGGTCCAGCCCTTAAAGAGTCATTCTTAAGCATGACTGGCTTGAGAAAATATCTCTACGGGGACTGAAATTTTACTCATCTGTTCAAATACACCAAGAGATTCTGGAATGCCCATTCTTTTTTTCCTGTAATGTCATTACTGAATTTTCCACTTGGCCTCTGTCCCGGTACTTTGGATTTGTGTGTGTGTGGGGGGGGGGGTCCCTATTTAAATATTACACCTGATTCATTCCAATTCTTCTGATCAAACCTCTGTTCTAGACATGAACAACCTATGAGGAATGTCTGTGAAATGTAAGATGGGAACATCCATTTCAAAAAAGTTGAGATGACCATACTGAACGGACAACAAAGCTACCTGAGGAATGGCAGGAAAGACAGACAGTCCATCTACTAGCAAGCTGCTAGGTCTTACAGTGCTCTAGGTGAAATCAGACTCATTTTTCTCATAGTGCAGAACTTCACTGTAAGCGGGGAGGAGGGAAATGTGCTGGACATATTCGACACTAGAGGATGTGTGGTCGTAATGCATGTTCTGCATACAATAAGTTTTGTTTTAGACCAAGAAGTTGGTATCGTCTGGGAATTCCATAGGTTTCATGAAAAACATTAGCGATAATGTTAAAAAAATAAAAAAAACAAACAAACAAAAAAACCAGTTCTACACAGTTTAATACATACACAATAACAATTTCCTAACAGAAATATGTACGCTCATCATTCACTGCTTCTTATACACAGAATAGGAAGCATACACATACTGTCAGATTGGAAGCACGCTGCAGCAGAGTCTCGTTTTCCTAACATTTTCTGTGTGTCAAGATTGGTAATTTTAGGTTTGGTTTTTCCAACCCTCTGTACAGTCTTGCAGAATATGTTGGCGCTTTATAAATAATTGTAATAGACAGCGGTTGTAGAAGGCAAGTCACAATAGGAGTTGCATTCTCAACTTGGAATAGCAAGAGAATCGCTAACATTTATGAGCGGGGCTGTTATAGTTAAGGGCCCACTTGTGAATGTTAAATGGTTCCAATGGATTCAGGCTTCCAGTTTCTCCACAACGTAACGGAGTAGGAACTTTGTGATTCTATAAAGGACTCAATGCATCACTGTCTTCACTATATCTTGTCCAATAAGATAACGGAGCTGTTGCAATGAACTAAGAAAAGGTGTGTAATGGATTTTAAATATTAAAATCGATAACAGGAGTGGAGTCGTGGATTTTAATTTGCCATTTTTAACAGCTTTGCTTATCCCCCCCCCCCCCCACAGGCCAGACATTTAAAAAGCTCCTAAACGCCATTTCTTTATGGAAGAGAACTACCTATACCATTGTGATGAGCGGTGCCACAACCCACTGAGGCAGGCGAGATGACGCCACTACTGATTGTGGCATAAAGGATTGTTTAGGTTGTGTTTATACGTAAAGTCATACCTTATCAGTTTTAAACAAACAGCTCTTTAGTACTCTTTAGTCAAACAGCATGTTCTTTTTATTCCAAAAATTTTAAATCCCACATATTGCAACCTATGATCTAATTAATAGCTTACCTGCCATTGCATAAAAGCCAGCGGCCGAATGAGTAGTAGGGCGATATCCTGTGCAGGACAGTGGCCGCCAGCAGGGTCACAACCATCTGTACCCCCATTACAGCCTGCAAGGGACACATATATAGCAATTCACTGGCATCAGACAGCACATTAAGAGCATCAATATGCAAAACCTGCTAGGATCAGAAGCACTGCAGACACTTCTGAGGAAATAAAGCCATCCCATTACACTGTCAGCATGCAGAGGGAGCCCTGTCCTAATCACAGTAAAGGCCAATTGTAAAGTTGATATAGGGCAGGGGTCAGTGTGCTTCACCTAGCTCACAGGCTCATGAATAAAGTGTATTAGTCTTTTATTTTGTTTTCCTTTTTTAATGGCAAAAGGGGATGCATGCCATGACAGTTTACTCACCATGATGAGCTCGGATATTCGGCTCTGCTTGTGGGAAACCTAAAAAATTGATTCTCTGTCCTTAGACATGTGTCTCCTCCAGAACAGCTGCAGGAAGTGCACACCGCTGTCCCTTTAAGGCATTCAGTGTCAGTTCTGGCGATTCAGCCAATCAGGCAGTGATAACTGGTTAATTGACACATTTTACACCAATGCTTTCTTAGGACGTCGCAGTGTAGGCGGCGACCTCGTTATTTGTGCTCCTTGACTATATCCGGGTAGAAGGAGGTCACGGGCAGTGCCCGACGGGAGTTGTAGGTACAGGTGCTGTTTCCTGTTTGGTCTGGTTGTGTATATAGTATTGGTTCCTGTATTAGGTGACAGATAGGGGTGTGTCTGTGGGAGAGTGTGCAGCCTGCTCTATTTGTGTTATACTGTAACGTTTACATTGATGGAATGGCTTATGTGCATAGCCAGGGTTGTGTGAAAAGTGCTCTGTGTGCAGGATAGACAGCAATGGTGGGTCTGCAGCCCTGTGTCCTGAGGGTCTTAAGATCAGGTGACTGTGCAATGTCAACCATCATTAAAGATCATCGAGAGCAGGACATTATTCCAGAGGTCTGGAATACAGTGGTGCCCTTCCTTGGTTTTGTGCAGAACGAAAGAAGGTGAAGGACCACTCACACAGAACCTTGTTTTAGCAGCTTTATTATAGGGGCAGCAACATTTCATCCCTGTACCCAGAGTCTTTCTCAAGCCAAGTGGCCTAAGAAAGGTCTTGATTACAGGACCAAAACGTTGCTGCTGCTGCAATAAAGCAATGGGAGACGTCTCGTCGGTGAATCTTCTGCTGCTGTTCTTTGATTTTCTCTGGATCGCAGAAGTTTATGGTTTCATCAACGGTAAACAACAGCGATTAGTTAATAGCCCCCATAATATTGTGTTTAATTTTCTGTTATAAATACCCTAATCCTTGTTACACTGAAAACACTTATTAAAGTTGTTACCTTTTTCCATTCAATTTTACGGGATTCACATTTTTTTACCTGTCAGTGTGAAACACCAAAAATCAGGGCATGTAACTGCAATTTTCGCTGCAGTTCGGCATTCTGTGAATAGAAGACACGATAGTCTTCTATGGGGCAATTTCAGTGCCGCCGCACTGCGGCGAATTGCAGTCAATTTGCTAGTATTTGTCGAATTGACAGTTTAGTGAATAGACGAATTGGCATGAAATTCACTGTCCTGTGCAATTCGGGACCAATTCAGAGGTTGGTGAATAAACTCTAAAGTGTTCCTTTTTTATTTTTGAGATTCCTGATTAAATACAGTATCCATTAGGATGTCAAGTCAAAGAGCATTGGCCATTTTTATGTTCACTTTATTTCTGAGTATTGGGTAGAGGACACTTTTTCATGTCTTGGTGTTCAGTGACGTGATTGTTGTCTGACTTAAATTTCTTTTCTTTGTATTTATCCATCTTTTTGTGCTGATATCACAATTGTTCTTGTTTTTTTTACCTTTCCTGTAGATGAGCAGCTTTACATACTTGAATAGGTATAGCTAGGGTCAGACTAACGCATTTTTCGCGTTGTCCGTGAAAAAGTCCGTTCGAAAGAATGGACGTATTTTTTCACGGAATACGCGATAGCGGTCATACGATGCGCATTTTCGTCCGTGATTTTGTATGGATCATCAATAAAACACTTTTTGCGTCTGGACGTTATGTTGGCTGGACATTAGCAGCGTCTGACGTCTCCCAATCACGCAAACACGCCGCTATGCGGACGCAGCGCACTCTGTACGTCAGTACTAGCGGTTTGACGTTCTCGAAAAATGCATTCGTTTTCCACTTGCGTTGCGCAGCCGCACTTTCGTGTGGCCGTTCTTCGTATGTTGCCCGGCATTGGACGTAATTTGCTGCTAGCACGGCCGTGATTAAGTGCTGCTAAACGCACGTTAATACTGCGTTCGTCTGACCCTAGCCTAAAACTTAAGGGGAAACATTGAGTAGAATTCTGAAATAATGTTCTTAGTACTCCTCTTCTCCTATTGCTGGGAATTTAAAGAGAACTATTTGGGAGTTTTGTATAACAAAAAAAAAGGCCTGTGATCAGTAGTCATTGTACGTCAGCTACTGTAGAAGACAAATGGATTGAAACTCTTCTCACTGTGACTGAATATTGGAACTGGGAGATTTACACATTCATATCCTAGTTTTCAAATGATTTTGGAGTTTAAAAATAAGTCTAGTATATAATTATACCTTCTACCATGAGCGCTTTCACCATAGTCATTATCCTATAGCTCAGAGAGCAAAATTTTATTTGGAAATAGCAGTTTAACTTTAGTTACATAGTAGAGCTAAAGTTGTAAGGTCAGCAGTATCCTGTATATACACTTTCTGGCCACTTTATTAGGTACACCTACCAAGTAGCATGTTGAGTTTTTTTAAGGCTGGCCGTCTACTGGGTCCGTGTTGGATGACCGACTTGGCCATCTGACTACGGACAACTTTTTTTGAACGATCTGGGTTGTCCAATAAGCGGGACTTTAAATGATCCAGATCGACCTGCTGATCTGAAAGGGGTTAAAAAAAAGTGCCAGTCTCCTTCAGGTCTTCGGCGGCACTTTTTTTTTCTTTCAGTTCAGCGACGAAGGGGGAAAAATGGCTTTTCAGAAAAATCAGGAATCAAAAAATTCCAAAAATAAATGGGTTTTTTGCTGAAAATGAGAAGAATAAACCGTTATAAAAATAAAAACGAAAATATTTGTTTTACATTAAAGCCTATGGCCTTCGCCTGTCAAACTGCATCACTTTTCTATGCAACAATTTCCCTGCTGCCGAATGGCGGTTAACTGTGCAATTCATAATTTTTTCATGTTTTCTGTAAATCGTCCGACTTTGACAAGTCCCATTCAAATGGGAAAGATCTCTAGTGTGTTGTAGTCGCACAAAGTCATCTGAGGGAAGGCAGAGGAAGAGGGTTGATTCTCCTATGTTGTGGGATTAGGCTAACAACTAGGGACAATCGCACGATCGCAGAAATACAGACCCAGTGGACGGCCAGCCTTAGCCTTCAAAAGAGACTGAATTTTTCGAGGCACAGATTCAACAAGGTGCTGAAAGCATCGTTGAGGTATTGTGTTCCATGCAGACATGAGTGCATCACTCGGTTCCTGAACATTTGACAGGTATAGGCGTGGAGAGACTATTCCTTTCCAACTCGTTCCACAAATGTTCAATCGTAATGAGATCCGGGGACCGGGCAGGCCACTGCAGCAAAGTCATTATCCTGTTCCTGGAACCATTCCATAGTGATGTGATTTGTGTACCGGTGCATTATCCTGTTGGAAGTAACTAGCTGCCTGAGGATAAACTGTCAACATGAATGGATGCACTTGGCCAGCAACAATGTTTACATACTGTATGTTCTGGCATCCAGGCGTGAATCCAGGGGTATCAATGGATCTAACATGTCCCAGGAAAACATCCCTCACACCATGACACTGTCTCCACTGGCTTGCAAAGTTACTGTCAAACAGGACGGGTCCTTGCATTCATGTTGTTTGCACCAAACTCTGAGTCTGCAATCAGCATGTGCACCAGGAACTTCAAATCTTCAGAACAAACATCCTTTACCAGTCTTCAATGGTCCAGTACTGGTTTTTCTGTGCCCACAGAACGCGTGCCTTCCTGTTCTTCACAGATAACCACTATATCTGATGTGGCCGTCGGCAGCTGCACAGTGTCCTCAACCAAGGTTGAATTCTGATGTCACTTGGGCAACAGTGGCTTTCTGTTGGCCCACACAAGTCTAGCCAGCTCCCTCTGACCTCTCTCAACGAGCAATTTCCTTCCACACGAGTGCCACTGACTCAACGTTTTTTGTTCCTTGCACCATTCTTGATACACTCTTGAGATTAATGTACAAGAAAAATACAGAAGAACTGCCGTCCTGGAGATGCTCCGTCCAGCACGTCTTGCACCTATGATCATGCCGTTAAATCTTTGCCCTTTCCCATTATCCCTATAGTTTGTAGTCTAAACTGATAGCTGAAGTTCTGTATTTATACCCAAAGCTTGGCCATGTGACGTGCAATGGAGTGGAACAGATCATTTGTGCGCACAGCTAGGGTGTACCTAATAAAGTGGCTGAGCAGTGCACCTCAAATTTATTTAAATTTTTTACTGTTTTTCTAGTGTAAAGCCTTGTGGCAATTGTACATTGATAACCACCTGTTTAAAACCAGTAACAGGTGAAGTGAATAACCTTGATCATATGGTTTCAATGACTCCTGTCAAGTGGTGGGATATATTAGGCAGCCAGTTAATAGTTCTTGTGTGTTGGAAGCAGGAAAAATGGTTAAAGTCACTCAAATCTTTTTACTTGCCAAGAGCCAAATAGTGATGGTTAGATGACTGGGTCAGAGCATCCCCGAAGTTGCAAGTCTGTGGGGTGTTCTTGGTATGTAGTGGTTAGTACCTACCAAAAGTGGTGCAAAGAAGGACAACAGTGAATTGGCATCAGGGCAGGGCTCGAGTCGAGCGGGAATGGCGTTCCCGCACTTCTCCCACTGTGGGAACGCAGCGTTCCCGCTGTGGCCCGAGCCCGAACGCCGCAGCCGCACATTGCCGGCGGCCGCGTGCATCCTGTTAGAACGGCCTGCTGACCGGAAGTGGAGCCGCTCGGCTTCACTTCCTGTCAGCGGCGTTGAAGCAGGAACCACGCGGCCGCCTGCAATGTGCGGCAGCAGTGGCAGCGGCAGCAGCCACAGCCACAGAAGAAGCAGAGGTGAGCTGGGGACAATATCCATGACACGGAGGGGGCAATATCCATGAGACCTGGGGGGGCAACATCCATGAGACCTGGGGACACAATCAATGAGACCTGGGGGCAATATGCATGAGACCTGGGGGGAAATTTCCATGAGACCTGGGGGCAATATCCATGAGACCTGGGGGGAAATATCCATGAGACCTGGGGGCACAATCAATGAGACCTGGGGGCAATTTCCATGAGACCTGGGGGCAATATGCATGAGATCTGGGGGGCAATTTCCATGAGACCTGGGGGCAATATGCATGAGATCTGGGGGGCAATTTCCATGAGACCTGGGGGCAATATGCATGAGACCTGGGGGGAAATTTCCATGAGACCTGGGGGCAATAGCCATGAGACCTGGGGGCAATATCCATGAGACCTGGGGGGCAATATCCATGAGACCTGGGGGCACAATCAATGAGACCTGGGGGCAATTTCCATGAGACCTGGGGGCAATATGCATGAGATCTGGGGGCAATATGCATGAGACCTGGGGGGAAATTTCCATGAGACCTGGGGGCAATAGCCATGAGACCTGGGGGGCAATATCCATGAGACCTGGGGGCAATTTCCATGAGGCCTGGGGGCAATATGCATGAGATCTGGGGGGCAATTTAGACCTGGGGGCAATATCCATGAGACCTGGGGGGCAATATCCATGAGACCTGGGGCAATATGCATGAGACCTGGGGGGCAATAGCCATGAGACCTGGGGGCAATAGCCATGAGACCTGGGGGCAATCTCCATGAGACCTGGGGGCAACATGCATGAGAGCTGGGGGCAATAGCCATGAGAGCTGGGGGGGCAATATCCATGAGACCTGGGGGTGGGCAATATCCATGAGACCTGGGGGTGGGCAATATCCATGAGACCTGGGGGGGCAATATCCATGAGACCTGGGGGGCAATATCCATGAGACCTGGGGGGCAATATCCATGAGACCTGGGGGGCAATATCCATGAGACCTGGGGGGGCAATATCCATGAGACCTGGGGGGGCAATATCCATGAGAGCGGGGGGCATTATCCATGAGACCTGGGGGCATTATCCATGAGAGCTGGGGGGCATTATCCATGATAGCGGGGGGCATTATCCATGAGACCTGGGGGCATTATCCATGAGAGCTGGGGGGCATTATCCATATGAGCTGGGGGCAATATATACCCATATGAGCTGGGGCAATTATATCCATGTGAACTGGGGAAAATATATCCATATAACCAGTGCTGTGCATATTATTCTGGGGGCTCAGTGCTGTGTATATTATCCTGGGGGCTCAGTGCTGTGTATGTTATTCTGGGGATTCAGCGCTGTGTATATAATTCTGGGGGGGGGTCTGTGCCTGGAGATATATATATAGATATATAAAATGCGTTAGTCCAGTTGCCACAATCACGAGTATACCTGTACGTAGTGATACCTTTCACTGATCAGTATAGTTTCCAGTTTACACTCTTGAAAGCATGTCTTTTAAATGTAATGCTAACCCAATAAAAATGGTATCACCACGTACTGCTATACTTGTAATATATATATATTTTCTTCAGGTAATGGGGGTTGTGGAATTCGTGGGTGAGTTCCCTCACTTTTTTTCCCAGGACTTCACCGCTGCATCAGGGGCACCCAATTCTCATTGATGGATGTTCAAAGCTCTTGTGGAGGACTTGATTTGACAAATCAGAGCTGTTTTGGCAGCACGAGAAGGACTTACATGATATAGGCAGGTGGTTTTAAAGTTGCAGCTGGTCAGCGTAGATACCATGTAAACAGTGATAATAATTAAAATGTTGTATCATAAAAATTATTGATTTTTTTTTTTAAAAAAAAGCCTTATGATTTTACATACTAAATTACTGTGGAAAATAAGGAAAATCCTTCATCGACATACATGTCTGTTCAAAGAAAGGTGAAAACCAGGAGAATTGGCAGAAGAGAACAATCTAGACCAAATATCCAATTTGGAAAGTGAGATAAATGGGAGAATTTTTCTGATTTGGCTATTTTCATCTAGAATTTTCACTTCTCCAGTCATTCTCCTGAGTTTCACCTGTCTTTGAATAGACCTGATAGCAGTGGCGTAGCGTGGGGGGGGCTGGGGGGGCTGTGGCCCCGTGCGCAGTTTTGTTAGGGGCGAATTTGCGCCCCTAAAACTGGCCCGGGGTTGAGGGGACCCCGATGCCGGGCAGCGCGGGAGTGCCTGCCCGGTCCTGAAGAGTCCGTCCTGTTAAAGGGAAGCAGCTGCGTGCAGGCGCAGCCGGTCACGTGGTCCGGCTTATCAGGTGGTACTGAGTCTCTGTACCACCTGACTGGCCGGACCGCGTGACCTGCGCACGCACGCCACGCAGCCGCATCACCTTCAACAGGACGGACTCTTCAGGACCGGGCAGGCACTCCCGCGCTGCCCGGCATCTGGGTCCCCTCAACCCCTGCCGGAGCTGGAGCAATATCCAGGTGAGAGCTGGGCAAATCCATGTGTAAGCTGGGCAAATCCATGAGCTGGGGCAGATCCATGAGCTGGGGGCAAATCCATGTGTGAGCTGGGGCATATCCATGAGCTGGGGGCAAATCCATGAGCTGGGGGCAAATCCATGAGCTGGGGGCAAATCCATGAGCTGGGCAAATCCATGAGCTGGGGGCAAATCCATGAGCTGGGCAAATCCATGAGCTGGGGGCAAATCCATGAGCTGGGGCAAATCCATGAGCTGGGGGCAAATCCATGAGCTGGGGGCAAATCCATGAGCTGGGCAAATCCATGAGCTGGGCAAATCCATGTGTGAGCTGGGGCAAATCCATGTGTGAGCTGGGGCAAATCCATGAGCTGGGGCAAATCCATGAGCTGGGCAAATCCATGAGCTGGGGGCAAATCCATGAGCTTGGGCAAATCCATGTGTGAGCTGGGGGCAAATCCATGTGTGAGCTGGGGCAAATCCATGAGCTGGGCAAATCCATGTGTGAGCTGGGGCAAATCCATGTGTGAGCTGGGGCTACTAAAATGGTGTACGCCTTGAAGGAGAAAAGTTACCAGGAAAGGCTTAATGATCTTAACATGTACAGCTTGGAAAAAAGACGAGACAGAGGAGATATGATAGAAACATTTAAATACATAAAGGGAATCCACAAGGTAGAGGAAGGGAGTATATTTAAAAGGAAACAAAATAGCAAAACAAGAGGACATAGTCTTAGATTAGAGGGGCAAAGGTTTAAAAGTAACATCAGGAAGCATTATTTTACTGAGAGGGTGGTGGATACATGGAACAGTCTTCCAGTAGAAGTGGTAGAGGCCAAAACAGTAATTGAATTTAAGCAAGCATGGGATAGGCATAAGGCTATCCTAAACAAAAGATAAATCCAAGTAATTGGGCAGACTAGATGGGCCGAAAGGTTCTTATCTGCCGACATTTGTCTATGTTTCTAAATCCATGAGCTGGGGCAAATCCATGAGCTGGGGGCAAATCCATGAGCTGGGGCAAATCCATGTGAGAGCTGGGGCAATATCGATAACGTGTCCACAGGTGGGGGCGCACAATTCTTGGCTGACAACCCACGCTACGCCACTGCCTGATAGTGGTAGGTTTCGTTTTTAATCTGAATCGCAGTAAAACAGTAACTGTTGCAGTTATCCATTTGGCCACTAGATGTCACCAATATTTTTTAATAATGGATTTACTGCTGGGAAGTGACTGTATGCTATTGCCATGCCCACATGGAAAAAATATATATTTGAAAGATATTTTTAAGATACATTCTTAATATATTCTTCCCAAATATATTGACACATATTTGAAATACTACAATTTTGGTCTTATTCAATAATATATTCACAAATATATTGAATATGTTCAGAATGCATGATGAAATATATTTCAAAGTGTATTTTGGAATGCATCGTGAAATATGCTGTGAATATATCCTGGAATATATGTTAAAGGTACTTTAAAATGGAAAATGTGGCAGATAAAAAAAAAAACCACTACTATTATATTCTGGTGACTGGGTTGAACTTGCTTCTTGTAAAGTCGAGATTTGCTTCTCCACAGAGACATACCGTTACTAGAGAGGTGCTTTTGTCCAGGATTCGAACCTGTGTCTCCACGATTAAAGAGAAGTGATATTACCTCTACTCCATCCAGCCAGTTTAATTATCTTGTGTTAGGCTAGGGACAGATGAGCGCATTTTCTGCGGCCACCGTCAAAATGTACGTCGATGCGTGCGCACGCATTTTTTCACGGAATACGCTTAAGTGGTCAGACGATGCGCAATTCTGGACGTATTTTATGACGGTGGGGTAAAAAGAAGTCTAGGGAAATCCGGCTGTTTGAACGTTATGTAGGCCGCACACTAGCAGCGTCTGACGTCTCCTAATCACGCACACACGCTGCCATGCGGCCGCAGCGCACTCTGTACGTCAGTAGCAGCGGTTTCACGTTCTGAGAAAAATGCGTTCATTTGCTGGTTGCGTGGTGTCGGCGCACTTTCGTACGCACGTACTGCGTATATTGGCCGTCATTGGCCGTTATGTGCTGCTACTACGGCCGTGATTTAGTGCGCCTGCACGCGCGTTCCGACTGCCCCACTCTGACCCTAGCCATACTGGCACATAGAAATGTTAAAACATATTTCAACAACAAATAATGATTAAAAAAACGTTAGACTTGTTTGGGCAGAGTGTAAAATGTTTCTCATCAACTTACATTACCAAACCAGAAATTGTAAATTGTCAGTGAGTCAATAATTCGAGTGGTGGACATTTCTATATGTCAATAACACAAGACAATTAAACTGGCTGGATGGAGTAGAGGTAACATCACTTCTCTTTATCCGTGGAGACTCATGTTCAAATCCTGGCCAGAGCACCTCTCCAGTAAGTGTCCTTGGGTGAAACCCCTAACGGTACGTCTCTGCTCTTTGACCATGGAGAAGCAAGTCAAATCCCTTTCAGCACATTCCTCCAGTACAACTGTGGAGAAGCAAATCTCGAAATTATCAGGGTTATTCAAAGAGCGGTGAAAAGCAGGAGAATGACTGGAGAATGGAAAATTCTAGGTCAAAATATCCAAACCAGAAAAATTCTCCCTTTCATCTCACTTTCCAAATCGGTTATTTTGACCTAGAATTTTCCATTCTCCAGTCATTCTCCTGTTTTTCACCGCTCTCTGAATAACCCTGTATGAGACGCGTGTTCAACCCAGCCAACAGAATATGATAGTGTTTTTGTTCTTTATTTATCTGCCACGTTTTGCATTTTGAAATACATTTCACATATATTCCAGACTATATTCACAGCATATTTCACAATGCATTCCAAAATACACTTTGAAATAGATTTCAGCATGCATTCTATATATTCGCGATATATTCACAAATATAACGAACAGGGCCAAAATTGTAGTATTTCAAATATATTGGGGGAAGAATGAATTTTAAAAATCTATTTCAAATCAATTTCTTTTCCATGTGGATGTGATGGGACTCCTGTATGCTTTTTCCAACTAAACAGAATTTCATTTTCTAAATTCCAATTAGAATTTGACTTCTATAAGTTATTTCCAGCTCAAAAAGTGCTTCCTAGTTCTTTAATAAATACTGGTATTGTAACCCTAAACAGCATCACATGTAGCACTACCAATATCCTATACAATAGTTACAGGTAGAGATGTCACTCCTGTGGTAAAAGACCGAATCCTGGTGTCACTAGATTGTAAGCATTGAAACAGCACTTTTACCTCATGTTTCTGTTCGCGTTGATTATCCTTTGTATATTCTCATTTTTTGTATTCATTTTATGTTTGTGGCACCAGCAGATTCTGTGGCGTTGTACTATGTAAGGGAGTAATACATTTGTACAACATCTAACTTAACAAAGATGACACAGTAGGATCAGAGGACCATGTTCTCGACTCAATCTATATGGGAATATATCTCTGCTTTATATGTTGGCACTATATAAATAATGCTGATAATAAGCAGTTGAAATTAATGCTTAAATCTCACTCCACTTTTCTCTTAAAATAATGCAAAGCATCAATGTACTATTTTTTTTGTCTTTTATTATTAGGTTTCTTTGAGATTGCTCCTCTGCCAGCTGAGCCAAGTGCTAGCACCCCCACTGCTCCAAGCCCTGCTATTGTGCTCCTCCTAACCCCTCGCAGGGGTCCATTAGGTGCATTAGCTGGGAAATCGTGTTGGATGCTATTAAGGGGGGGGGGGAATGCTTGTGGACCAGAAAGGAGCTAATCTGTGTGGGAATGGGGACAGCAAGAGTGGTGCCTTGGTAATATCTCCATAATTGCTGTGAGCAGAACCCAAGGATTAGCATAGATTTGCTCTGGTGGGATGCTGATTTCTCATATACTTTTCATCCCAGTGTTATCTCACTTTTAATTTAATCTCTGATCCATAGATTTTTATTTTTTTTGTTTTTTTCCAATGCACTGGCATAACACCAGGTGTGGGCAAAACCAGGGTTATAATTTAAAAAAAAATCTGAGCCTTTCATCCTTAAGCCTCTTTAAGAAGGTAACGGATGAGAGAGGGGGAAAAAAATAACCAGACTTTCCACTTATGAAAAATGCATACAGCAGGGATCAATTATGTTAACTGCAGTCATGCGGAATCTATTTATCAGAAGAGCCCTGTTAACCTCAATCTTCATTATATGTAATCTTTTGGCCTATGTGTTTCCCTGGTTATCTGACATAATTCTTTATTTTATGGCGGCGCTGTATGTGCTGTTCAATAGATTACATCTCAAGAAGATGGCACATATATTACAATATGTAAGAGCGTGAGAACCTGTTCCCGGGTGTCAGTTGTGCAAATAAATGTTAAAAGTATTGATCCAAATTGACAAAAAAAAACTGAGAAATCATTGGTTTATCCTATTCTCAGATTGATATTAGTTAGTTGATTGTTAACTGGGCATCCAGTGATTAAATAGATTGATTGATAGGTGATAACGCAATGATAGAGCTAGATTGATTGACAGGTAAATAAAAAAATCAATGATCGCTAGATATACAGCTGATACAGATATTTATTGACAAATGGATAGTGAAAGATCTTGGATAGGTGAAGAGAATATAGAAATACAGGAAGACCTAGAAGATACATATTAATAGATGATATTGGGTGGTGCAAATCTCCGATTCCTAGACATTAATTAGAATATGTATGTACGTTACAATATGCCATCAATTTGTGAAGAGTGCAATGTGTGTTTGGATCAGCGCTTTCACTACTGTATATAAATATTTAAAAAATTATTTCACTAAACTTTAATCCAGAATAGTAGAATTAATTGATGTTAACTCCAGCTGTTTTTATGTTTTGTATTAAATTGTTGATACATTTTCATGTTTTTGTTTATTGTTCATACTGCATGTTAAAGTATGAGTGGAAATCAGAACTAATCCATTTTAAGGCCTTTCTTTTTCACTCGAGTGATGTGGTCTGTGTGTTTTAATGGGTATTCTTCACCCCCCAATTATTTGTCAGCAGGTTGAGTCAATACTTGTGTGATGGCCGTGTGCGCTCCATCCCCGGGTCCTGTGTGTGATGTCCCAGACAGTGGGTGACAGGCCGTCTTTCCTCAGGGACAATCCATGGACTGGGTGAGTGTGAGAGGTGCTGGGAGCTGCATGCCCTGCTTGTTCTCAGGCTCCTGGAGCAGTCAAGGGGATGGAAGGGGGGGCTGGGGAGGGAGGGCAGGTGCACAGCAAGTGGTTCTGCAAATGAGGAAGGCGGGGGAGAGATTAGTGTCGGAGAATGGGAAAAGACAGTGGGTATGGAATAAATGCATAGAAAGTGTGCATGACGCTGGATGGAGACAGACGTTGACTGTGAGACTGACCGGCAAAGTCAGGAGAGATCAGACGGTGTGTAAGGAGATGTATTAAGAACCCGTGTTAGTCCAGACATTCTGATAATAAAATAATCAGCATATTGCAAGATGCATTGATACTTTTTGAACGACAAACAATATGACAAGCTTTGGGGTCTCCTCTTCTTCAGGTCAATGTAGCAGAACATGGTATGTGTGACATAAATCCCAGAAAATTGGTGAAGTGTATACATGAATAGATGTGCACAAAAGAAAGACTTCCAGTTTAGAGCGGATTCAGAGACTAGTAAGACATCTTGACACCTTGAACTTAATAGAGATGCTTTATTCAAACACATTTATGCATTTATCATGCAACATAAAAGAAATCGATCCAAACACAGTCTGGATATAAAATATATATTTTTATTCATTCACATATAACGTCATTATTCAAAATCTGTCACTTCCTTCATCTATTCAATCAAATCTCAAAATGTATATATTATGCAACGTAACATTAATATCTAAAATACATCTAAAACATAATTTTAAATCTAAGAAGTAAAGGTTTCTGATGAGTAACTTCTTATTCGGGAAAACCGGAGAATGAAATCCCGCTGATAGCCGATTCCAGCACAGCCCTAATCCAGTCACATTGCTTTGTACAGAGCCGGCATTACCATATAGATGGATAGAACATGATGAGGAAGTGACATGTCCTCCAGTTTCCCATGAACTAGAGGTAGTGGGAATGTCTTTTTTTTCCCCCCAGGTTGAAGGCATATGAATGAGCTTCCAGGGACTGGGAGCATCTGCTTTTATCGCTGTTTGTGTTTCAGCCTAATCTAGCATGTTTAGCACTTTACAGGCACAATAGAGGAGTGAGTGAGGAGGCAGCCTAATTAGCCGCAGTGCTTAGCAGGACAAAATCACAGGGACACTGGACAATAATGTGTCATCACCCCTTTGTCTACTGGTTCTCTATTAACCCAATCCATTCTATACTATCTATTTCCCATTTACTAAGGTTTCCACATTCCATGGGTAAGTGACTAGTAAACACACACTCCTCACAAATTTGGAAGTCGCCAAGCATGGACGTGTCATGTTCCTGTAAATATGTGTGGACCGTAAGCCAATCTAGCCAACATTCTAAGGTTGAACCTGGCTAGGGATTGACTCTAGTTGAATTCAGTGGGACAGAGATTTATTGATTTGAATCAGAGTCCAAATGTACATGGAGCTGCTGGAAGGCCTGCATTTGACATTGACAACCCATGCAGTGTGTGTATGTATGACAGCAGATATCTGCTGTCTTATTCAGTGAATGTGGTTTCACTTAATTGTTTTTGTTTCCCCAAAGTCAACGATCATAAATCAGTGTATATCACTAGATGTACTACGCTTTTTTGTGCACATGAATTAAGTGTATTTCTTTCTACATCACCAAAGAATAGCAAAGAGGGTGGCAACAAAACATGTGCTGAGATGGGGATAGCCTTAAACATAAAAAGAAAACTGCACATTTTAGGCTAAAACCCCCTAATTATAATTTTTTTCCATTCTGACATTCCTTCAGCTTGTCTATTGTGGCCTATGCTTTTCACCACTTACCGAATAACCCTATTGGTACCTACATAACCTGTCCCTAATCGTGTCATATTCTTCTGATTTGTGATTTAAACGCAGTATCAATTATAATGTGCAGGAGACTACAGTGTAATTTATTGTTTATTTCAAGGTAAATGTTAGCCATCAGAGCACCACACAGCTTTGATACCTACAATCATTAATTCTTTTTATTTCTTGCTAGTTATGCGGTTATCTCATGTAGCCTTCCAGTCATTCTGCCGTTTTGTGCTATGATGTAACTACGTGACCCACCATCGTGACATGTTAAAAAAAGCTAAACTGGCCGTCACTGGAATCTAGACGCACCCGTCACCTTTCCAACCTGGTGTTTAAGAGCTTTTCA
Source organism: Leptobrachium leishanense (assembly GCA_009667805.1). Lineage (NCBI taxonomy): Eukaryota > Metazoa > Chordata > Amphibia > Anura > Megophryidae > Leptobrachium > Leptobrachium leishanense. The sequence goes on along the minus strand of CM019063.1, from coordinate 266,708,021 downwards.
GGGAAGTTACCACCCTACCTGAATAGGCTGCTTCCCTCAGCAGTTCCCTCATCCTATAACCTCCGATCCAGGACCAGCACCTTACTTGCAGTGCCACAATACAAAAAGAAAGTGTCTCAATCATCATTTTCCTACAGAGTACCACAATTATGGAATAACCTCCCAGACGCCATCAAATCTTCCCCGAGTCTAAAAGGTCTCTATTAATATACCTCGATACAGAATGCACCTGTAAACATGTAACATAGTGACTATATTTCCTGCATATTTATTTTCTGTTAATCTGTATATTTGTGTTGCTTTCAAAAATATCTTGCATTTTATTACCTTGAATTTTTACAGTAGGTACAGAAATACAATGTTCTTGAACCTCAGGACATACTTGAAAACGAGAGAAATCTCAATGTATCCTTCCTGGTAAAATACTTAATAAATTAATGCTCGTGTCTTTAAAGCTAAAGAATTGCTGAAATTTACGCTATCCTTAAATAAAACTATGCGTACGTATTCGTAATACACAACTGTGCAGACTAGAGAGGAGGGGTGTATTCTCAGCTTATACTAAAGAGAGAAAATCTGGAAGCTCTTTTACTGGAGACTGATACAAAAGATTAAACCATTTATGAATAACCTTGCACTGACACATTAGAGTCCATTAATGACGAGGGATGTGTTAAATTCAAGAAACGGTTGTAGTTCTTAAGATATAACTTCTACAAGATGGCCTTCACGTGTCTTTCACTGGACAATATGTTTATAAATATGTATTTTGAGCTTCGCATCAAGTTATTAAAGAAAAGTGCAATATGAATGGATTTTCGTCTCCAGGTAATAATATAAGGTTTTACTTTGGCTGGAAAGTGTATTTTTATTTTTAGAAATAAAGATCTACATAATCAAACCGACCAAGGCCTGCATGTTGCAGTGTTCCAGTAGGAGAGTATTCTGATTATTCCAGAAAAAACAAGGCTGTGTTTGGCTGATGATATGGTTTTACAAAGAGTAATCTTATCCTGGCTTTGTTTGGATTTCCGAAGTTTAGCATTGTTACAACAACACTGCACAAGAGCATATAGTGTATAACCACCATAAATATATATTTTTAATCAACATCTACCCCCATGTTGTTGGTTTACTGCTTGAATTATACTCTGCCTTAGAAATAGAAAGTCATTCCTTCATACCTCCTGGAAGAGTGGATATTATATAAATGTGTTGTGTGACTACACTATTTTGTTACCCTATCCAATATCCATTTTTAAAAAATATATATATCTAACTTGAGCGATAATAACGTGTTCATTTGGAGATAACACAAGGAAGGAAGCCTGTTGCCTTATTTGACTTATTAAGTAGATTAGTTAATTAAAATGACGAAGCATATATTATTCCAGGTTGTGGAAATGAGCTTCTCTCCCTTTTATGAAGTCCACCTGTTTACTGCCTCTCCTGCCATTAGACCAGCTGCTTCCTTCTATTTAATTAGCTGGTTAATTTGAGTTTTTATGTACCAGCTACTACTGGTGAGTTTACGACTCTCTGAATGCATCGCAAAATTGCCATTCAAACTAAAGCACTCAGCAATGTGTTTGCTTGCTATAGGTGTCCCCATTTTGTCACAATTGTTCTACATCCTTCATAAGCTTATTGAACATTATATCACTAAATCAGTGTTTCCCAAACCTGTCCTCAGGACCCGCTGACATGCAGATTTTCCAGATAGCTGAAGCACAGCACAGGTGATATGATTTGCTGCTCAGTGATTGCAGGATTCAGTCTGTATTTCCTCCAAGGTGATCTGGAAAATCTGGCCTGGTTGAGGGTCCCGAGGACAGGTTTGGGAAACACTGCACTAAAGTAACCAAATGGAAATGGATTGGCAGCCCTCCTGAGAGCTAGATTCCGAGTCAGAAGTAAACGTAACCAGAGCTCCGGTAAACATTCCGACTCGGATGACCATAGACATACAGGGTTATTCAGAGAGTGTGAAAAGCAGGAGAATGACTGGAGAATGAAAAATTCTAGGTCAAAATAGCCAAACCAGAAAATTTCTCCCATTCATCTCACTTTCCAAATCGGCTATTTTGACCTAGAATTTTTCATTCTCCAGTCATTCTCCAGCCATTCTCCTGCTTTTCACGCTCTCTGAATAAACCTGTTAGACAATGGCTCTTATGACTTTACCAGAGCCTTGGTTATGTTTATACCTCCCTTGGAATCTAGCCCATGGCATCATTAATGGAAGATGCATAAATTTCCAGTTTATGGTACTTTCTTTACCAATCCATAATGTATGAATGAACCCAGCCTAAGGATACAGTAACCTAGGTCTGCTCATGGGTTAATGATGGAGTAAAACCTTTTAATCCTTGTGGAGAGGAGGACTGGAGTTTTATCCACAGCTCAGACCCCTTGAAATCCTGAAATCACTTGTAAGCTGCGGCTTCTTTCAGTAGTCTGTCATATGGATGAACGCTCACGTGGTGGGAGGTCCTGCTTGGATTAACATGACAGAGAGAAGTCAGACAGCACAGAGAGGAGTCACATCCCAATCTCCTCCAAATTCTAAATTGTCTATACAATGTACCATGCATAGGTCTTACACTTTGAGTCTCCTTTGTTTGCCTTTCTTTATATTCGCCTCCTATACATCCTAAGCCTTATATTTATCTCAGTACAATCAGTGGCAATAATTCAAATTACACTGTATTTTTTCTCATCGTTCCAACCCTATAAAAGGCTTCATATACTCTCTCCTTAGAAGTACATATAAACCGTCTCTATTACACCTCATCATACAAGTCTTCTAAAGTGTATATACAATAAGAAATTTATAAGTATATAGCTTATAAATGATGTAAATATCTTTATCATTGTTGTATACACGTACATTTTTTTTTATAAATATATACCTAATAAATTATCTAAATATCTGATGAAAATACACCTTCTAAATTATGCAGATACCTTTATATATTTACAGCGCATATAACTTAAATAAATGTAAATATGACTATATCTGCTAAATATATTTATTCTACATTATATAAATACTTTAATATAATGTGTGTGTATATACAGCTAAATTACACATACTTATTAAAGTATATATCTTACAAATTGTATAATCACAATATATACATTCTAAATTGGTTAAATACCTTTATAATTACCATACATATTTAAAAGGAAACAAAGTAGCAAAACAAGAGGACATAGTCTTAGATTAGAGGGGCAAAGGTTTAAAAGTAACATCAGGAAGCATTATTTTACTGAGAGGGTGGTGGATACATGGAACAGTCTTCCAGTAGAAGTGGTAGAGGCCAAAACAGTAATTGAATTTAAGCAAGCATGGGATAGGCAGAAGGCTATCCTAAACAAAAGATAAATCCAGGTAAAGTATCCATGTAATTGGGCGACTAGATGGGCCGAAAGGTTCTTATCTGCCGACATTTTTCTCTGTTTCTATACATACGTTATAAATTAAATACTGTGGTATTACTATATCCATTACAATAATTTAAATACTTTTATATCATTAACACATACATACCTTATAAATTATATACCTTTTATATAATTACCATATATACATTATAAATTAGATGACTGATAAATGTTCTAAGAGAGCCGAAACGTTGAACCTCTGTTATGTTTAACTGAAGACCAGGAGTGCGTCCGAGCTACGAAGGATTTATACATTAGAAATTATTTAAATATCTGTATATTCATTAGAAATTATGTAAATACTGCTATATAATTACTGTACATCAGTGGCGACTATAGGACCAATATTTAGGGGGGCACATAAGATACTACTGTCAAAACTGGGGGGGACGCTAATAATTTTCACCACTAAATCATACCACTGAATAAAACTAAGGGCCCTATCACCTGGTGTGAGCTAAAACGCTATCGCTAAAGGTAAAATTTAGCGTGAGTCGCTAAAATTTAGTGCCTGACGTCCTACTAACAGATCACCTTGTCTGCGGTAGTCCGTGTACAAGGTCATTTGGCGCACGCTAGGGAAACGCTAAGACCCAGGCTGAGACCAAGCGCTAATGCGGTCGTGTACAGGATAGAACAGTTTTTTTCCATTGTAGAGTGCCGGGCCATACCTGTCCCCTGCCCTCACAAGCTTGCATAAGTATGAACACATCCAGCCGAGAGCCCTCAAACCCCTGCATTATTAAAATCCTCCAACATCATCCATGTTTATATGCACACATATATTAATTAAGGCTAATGGGCATTGCATGATAAATGTCACCCAACAGCATGTAGAATCATTACACTGCATTTAATAGATCCAACAGGAAGGCCAAGTGAGTGACAATAACTTCCCTGCTGCAGCATATAAATAATACATGTTTCAGGGCAAGACTTATTCACGTGTCCCTTTAAACATGTCCACACAGTCACCCTAATAATACTACGCTTACATACTATGAATATCCCCCAGCATAAAATCTTCAAAATTAGGCAATATATTAGAATTAGGATATACTGTATGTGGATAAAGGATACATATATATCATAATAGATCCTACTGCACCAGCAATGACATTGCTGACCAGATCCATTGAAACACTCCCTTTGTTAAGTATAGGACGCGGAAAGGACAGAAAGCTTGCGGTACAAATCGCTAATAGAGACGCACAAAGTGATTTTTCCCGTTTGTAGTGGAGACAAACGATCTGTTGGTCAGGCACTAAACTGAATTAACCTGGCGCTAACGCAAAACCATGCCGATACAAGTTAGCTCACACCAGGTAATAGTGCCCTAAATAGGTATATACTGTATATAAATAAGATTCCAAAACCCCAAAGTAATGTGATGCAATGATGCCTTTTTGTTGCACTAACCTGATACTTAAATTCACTATTTTATTTGCCGCAATTCGGCAGTTTTCGCTGAATGTCCGATAGCTGCTTCAGCGACTCCAAATTTAGAAAAATTGCAGTGACCATTCGTTAAATAGGGAATTCACCATATTTTCAGCTAAATGAATTCCCCGAAATGTGATGAAAAGCAGAGGATCTAAAGATCATTAGACCCTTTAGATTCTAACTTCCATAATAACCCCTAAAATTCCATAAACCCAGGGAAAATAAAAAGAATAAATAATGTGGCATTTAGCCTACCCATTAACCCCTAAAATGCCATTAATTAAGGGAAAACATGAAATGAATGCACATTGAGGCATGTAGCCTACACATTAACCCCTAAATGCCGTAAATCAAGGAAAAAATTAAATGTATACTGTGAGGGAGGAAGCCTACCCATTAACCCTTAATATACAACTAAACCAAGGCAAAAATGAACATAATACACAATGTAACGTATAGTCTGAACATTAACCACTTCACTGCTGAGCCATTTCAACCCTTTGAAAATGCTTACGTGAACGTTTTTATTTAATGTTTTATGACTCTTACTTTACACTGAATATTGTCATCTTGGATGTCATTGAAAAGGCTAGAATCTGCCCTTTTCAATGACACCATACTCGCCCATACTCGATGCACAGGCACAGAGATACAGCGGTCCGAATAAGTGTGAGAAGCCGGATGCTGATTTCTGATGGGGGGGGAAAGGAATAACCTGGGGGGGCAATTGCCCCCCTGTAGAGACGCCTATGCTGTACATACCTTACAATATATACCTTATCAATTAGAAACCTTCATATAATTACCGCATATATTTGGACTCCTAGTTGATTTTTTTTCACTCTGTAAGAAACAAAAAAAAATAAAGCGGGATGTAGCAAGAGGATAAAGAAAAAACTATGGGAACACAGCAGGCAAAATCAAAAAATCCTTTAGATATACATTTCCATCCTCGTGAAACCTTGTGGTATGTTGTGTTTAATTGTGACAAAAAAATAATCGTGTATAATATATATTTTAGTTTTTTGTATAATAATGTAGTCCTAAATTATTTATATTTCAACAGTGATGTTTTTATTAGAAAACATGAAAGTAAAAATAGAAGATTATGCATATCAGGAGGGTGAATAAATTGTAGATAATTTTTAATCAGACTTGGTTACAGACATAGCATGTTTTCCATGTTTGCTTGACATGCAGTACTTTGTGACCCCAGCAGACACACATACACAGACATGTTTAATGTACGTAAATAATGCTCAGGAATGACCTGCCATACTCAAAAGCCCAGCTTTGTAGGATCATCTGGACATTATTAGGAGTATTAAAAGTTAAGACCCTGATGTAGTTAAACCTCAGGCTCTCTACAGCAAAACGTGTCTGCAACCAGTTCTTGTAAACCTTTATTATGCTGTCTACTTGCTTTGTATTGATTTTGCATTTCTGTTGTTTCTTTATTATTGTCAATTATTACAAAAAAAGCTTAATACATTTCAATTGAATTTTTAAGAATTACAAATTAGAACTTGCATGTTTTTTTGTTTGACATAGCAATTCTCTTTCGACCTCGTGAATGACCACTATGTATTACTACAGGAGTCGTATTTTAGGGCAGACGCTGTATACAAGTAATATAATGCTGACTGTACTATTATCTTCCTGCTGGCGTCATTTCATTTTGCCTAAAGCAAGCGTATATTAATAGCGGAACTGAAGGTTTGGACAGGTGTTGAGTAAGTAAACGCTCGCTAGGCCCCCATCCTCCCACTGGCATCATGTCTTCCATGGGCAACCATGCATTCCATATGGAAATGAAAAACTAGTCTTGTAAACACATCACTCCTAGTACATTTGGTAAGCGATAACATTGTATGCTAGTATAACAGCCCAATCCAATAACATGTATTGTATGCCCAGAGAAAACACACAAAAACCAAATATAATTGGAAGTCCCAAAGGTCCCAATGCCCCATTGGGTTAAATCACATTTAATCTATTCAATATAAGTAATGTGAGGTTTTTTATGTTGTTGTTTGTTTTGTTTTTTAATCCATTGATATGACTTTCTGGCATTATCATTTATTCATCTTTTCCAAGTATCTTGGTTTTTTGTTTTGTTTGCTACATAGATTTTTTTTAACATCACACGAATACAGTACTTTGAATTGCCTTTAGTTATATTAATTAGCAATATAGTAATCTTTATTGAGGAAAAAGACAAGTCATAAAGTAGCACTAGAACATAAAAGATAATATAAATTAGAGGCTCATACCCAAAATAAGATGTATTGATGATATTTATAACAGAGCACAAAATAATTTTCTGAATTAGGAACCTGGACCTCACCAGTTTCTTTTTTTTTTCATATTTAAAGTTTTATTTTGAAAGAAGTCAGCATTACATCATGGTATAAAATAAGTGCCAAACAATGAAACATGCCAAACAATTCTAGCCACACAGGGCGACTAAACGTTGTCTGGATAACCTCTATTAATAACAAACAGAAAGGTCGTCAAAGGATAGCGATACATCAACAAGTAATGTCCCCAATTGAGGGGGACTCAAAATCAGAAAACTCTGCGTGTGTTTACAAAGAGAAATAGAATATTAATTATAAAAAGGACGAAAAGCATAAATAACTAAAAAAGGAGGGAAGGGGGTGGGGAAAAGGCACCGGCCATAACCGTGACACTCCTGGCACGCTCCCGAAGGAGGCCATGGAGGGACAACGTCACGAGGCCCGGTGTTCCGAGGGCCAAGTACGACAAGCAGAGCCATAATGGCGCGCCTCGGGACCACACGGAGAGTGCCAAAATAAAGAGAGAGAGAGAAGAAAAAAAAAAGGGAAAATATAAAAAGTCTCAGCCTGTGGGTAAACATAGAGGTTTGATAAGGGAAACAGCAGGTCATCTTCAAAGAGACAGGACAGGGAAAGGAAAACAACAAACCGTTCGCAGCCTGTGTCCCGAAATGGAGGCGTCTGCGAAGCAGGCAGGATAAGGCAGAGCAATATTTCAAAAAAAATTACAAAAAGGGGTCCCACGTGCTTAAACGAAATGTGATCATGCGGGGCCGGGATCACAGGTATCGAGAACCACAAAAACAAAATGTTCATAGTCGGTCTACATCAAAAACAGAGTCCCTGGTGTCCAGAGACATACGTCCGGATAAACCTGGACCGGCTCAAGTATAATAAACGCGAAAGTGTTCTGCAACTCATCCCGGCTGAGACTCCGACCCGTCCGGTGATATGCCTGCCGCAGCCAGAGCGGCCCATGCTGTTTCAGGGTCAGTAACCGTATAGGGGATGTTATCGTGGGTCACCACCAGAGAGCCGGCTAGGCCCCATCGGTACCGAATTCCCATTCTGCGAAGGACTGAGGTCACGTCCCGAAACCTGCGTCGCGCTAACAGGGTCAAAAATGGGAGGTCGTGGTACAGGGCCAGCATGACACCTTCAAACTGCACAGGGTCCCGTGCTCCGGGTGCAGTCATGACCCTCACTTTCATGGCGATGTCACGAAAAACCACCACAACATCTCTAGGTTTCCCTCTGGGTGCCGTCGCAGCCTTCCGGACCCGAAACACCGTTCCAATAAACTCCGGCGTATTGGGGTGCAGTCCAGTCACCTGCCGTGTAAGCCGAGTCACATAGGGCAATAAAGCTTCCTCTGAGACCGAGTCCGGAATACCTCTTATCCTTATGTTTCGTCGACGATGTCGAGTCTCCAGCGCTTCCACCGAGCGTGTCAGTATCTCCACCTGAGAGCGGAGGCCATCTATCTGTCCAGCGAGGTGCGTCTGTGCTTGCGCGACCTCATTCGTCTTCACCTGGACCTCCGACACCTGGGTTCGAATCACCTCCACCTCCGCCCGAACTGCCGCCACCTCTGGCCTCCACATATCCCTGATCTCTGCCAGAATCCTGCGTAAGTCTCCCTTCGTGGAGGGGAGACCGTCGTCCCCCTCCACAATTCCCTCAGCCTCTCCAGATCTAAAAGCCTTCACCGGAGTTCCTGGTCCTCGGGGCTCCGGGGAAGAGACGTCGCGGTCTGAGATCTCGCTATCGGCAACAGAGGGCAGCTGGTCTTCAACCAGATCCCCCCTCGAGGGTTCCTGCGCCTCCGTTAATGACGCCGCCTGTGCAGCTTTCCGCTTTTTCTGTGCCCTCTTTCTTGCAGCCGCCGACTTCGGTGGTAAGCCTGTTCCATGAGATGAAGGGGAAAGCCAGGACATGCCCACGCCACCACCCAGGGACCAGGTAGAGCCCTCATCATCCGTGGATCCGTAGCCCGAAGGCAAATTAGGTAAGGCCGCTGCTCCCCGGGAAGCACTCCCGCTGGCCAGTGAGTCTCTAATGTCCCGTTGCCGGGGGCTGCTTTTCCGGCTAGCGCTGGTGGGCAATTTCTTACCCATATAGGCGGCAAGAGGAGCAGAACTCGGGCAGTAGTTCCAAACTGCTTGAAGGCTTCCGGCCTACGCAGGCTGAGTAGGCCGATCAAGGTCCCGAACTCCGCAAGGTCTGAAAGTCCACAACCAGACGCACCTTCGGCAAGACGTTTGACACCACCCGGTCCAGGGTATATCGCTGCGGGAGGGAAAAGCAGGGAAAGTCCGATGGCAGCGTAAAAGTAACTTAAATCAAGCTCGACCTCACCAGTTTCATCAACTAGAAGGTGTGGGCCATTCTGGGGATCAGTTACATCCATTATACGGTTATTTACTAAGCAGGAGCCTTCACATGCCATTATTATTGTTCTTGCAACGCCAACAGTTATCGTAGAGCTTCACAGTAAAGAGTAGGGGAATAAACTAACAAAATTACAAGCAAACCTAGAAAATAGAGACAAGAAGTGTAAAGGGCATTGATCAACTGAGCGTACATCACCAGGAGCTTTCTAGAGAAATTGGGGTGAAATAGAAGAAATGTTAATTTTGATGACAACAAATTTTAATTTGGTTTTAGTCAGTCATAGTCTGACTAAAATGACATTTATTTTTAGTCATATTTTAGCAGTCTGAATTGTTTTAGTCAACTAAACACACAAGGTTTTAGTCGACTAAATCTAGAGTAGATATAGTCAACTAAGATCCAAAGGATTTAAAGTGTTATGCATTTTTTAAGCATTTCGCTATAATTTCCAAACTCCTTATATACTCCTGGAGTAAACACCTTATCAGTGACGTGCGGTGAGGTCAGTGGCTGGTGAGGCACTGGCTAGTATCAGAGTCAGATATACACAGGACCCCAGAATTATATGTACCAGGCAGACAGACCCCAGAATTATATGTACCCAGGCAGTCAGACCTCAGAATTATATGTACTCAGGCAGACAGACCCTAGAATTATATGTACCAGGTAGACAGACCCCAGAATTATATGTACCCAGGCAGTCAGACCCCAGAATTATATGTACCCAGGCAGACAGACCCCAGAATTATATGTACCAGGTAGACAGACCCCAGAATTATATGAACCAGGCAGTCAGACCCCAGAATTATATGTACCCAGGCAATTATATGTACAAAGGCAAACAGAAAAGAGAAAGCAAAGGGGTCCTGTCAACCAGCATACCAGAATAGCAGAACTCGTAAATCAGGCAGGGTGCCGCAAGGCAGGTCAGGAAATTCGTCCTACTGAGGCCCATTGTCAAGGAGCAAGGCACGGACCTCCAACATGTCCCGAACCACACAGCAGCTCCGGCCGCCAATACCTCGGGGTAGAGCCGCGTGCAGCATCGGAGCAAGAGATGGCATGAAAGAACCAGACTGCATTTCCTTCCTGATTGTCATGGGGGATACTCGTCCACCTCCAGGCACCCACAGGCACCTCCAATGCACCAGCTGGCTCCACTCAGCCAGGCAACCTTTGGCCAATGAGCATCCTGGGGTCACACGGTGGTGACATCTCCTCTAACAGCAAGTCGGCCAGCAGCAGCAGGAGAGCCTTGACCCCACACTCATCCCGAATGTTGTCGGTCTCATCCAGGACCACACAGCTGTGCGCACCTGCTCCCCACTGGAGGCCTCCGGGGACACCCCCGCTTGGGGCACCTGCTCCCTGGCTGATCTGCAGGACTTCCATGAAGCACTGCAAGGGCCACGTGTTAGCGGACGCCCGTGATCCTCCTTCTGCAGCAGTAGGTCATCTAGGCCCAATAGTGTGGCCTTCAATCCGACTTCGAGGGATGGGACGGGACAACCAACCGCCACCCCGTGTGCACTCCAGCTGTCCCCACCACTCGGTCAGCCGCATTGGCCGGGAGACGTGGGCCCTCGATGTCCCTAGCCCTCTTGTCCATCATAGGGGTATATATCGGAGTAGCAGAAGTGGCGCGGAGCAAGGCCCCAAGATGGCTGCCAGGCAAACACACTGGCCTGGGAACAAGCAATCTCCTGGCTCAAATTTGGATGCCTCCCTCGGGAAGTCGTCTAGAACGACAGGGGGATTCAGAGGACTCCTCAGTACCGAGGTGAGAGAGAAAAATCACTAAGTGCTTTAAATCATCAAAAAAAGTCCAGATCGGACAGAGTTCAGGATGTCACCTTGGCATCCCTTAGTCTAGTTTTTATTAGTCAACTAAAATGTCAATGGATTTTTGTCATAGTTTTAGTCATCATAGCTTATTTTTTATTTAGCTTTAGATTAGTTTTAGTCACAAAAAATGCATTCGACTAAGTCTTTGACAAAAATTATTAGTCAACAAAATTAACAGTGAATAGAAAAAGAGGAGTTTGCAGTCCTGATCATCAGTTCTTGTTGGAAAAAACATTTCACCATTATAATATTTTTAATAAAATATTGTATTTTCTTTCGAGCATTGCAGTAAAAGGAAACAGAAACAAGAGGAGTGGAGGGCCCAGTAGTAGTGTACTTTATTTTATGCTTGGCCAGTTTATGATCATAGTTAGGTGACACAGATGCGTTTTAAAAATATTTATTTAGGGGATGTGTTTTACAAGCAGTGATTATAAGTTATGACTAACAGCCCCTAGAAAACACACTTTGTAATATGTCACGCACTACTTCTGCTTAGTCCTGCTTAGTTACAGAGTGATTTTTGTAAAGTGAAGACCGTTTAACCACAAGTATGTTTTCTATTGTTCCTTAGTGAATTTGCTTATAGAGATTATTTATTCTGCATGAATTGGGCATTGACTGCGTCCTGTGAACACAAGATATTAGTTATTCCCATCAAAGAAAAGCGAGGGTGACCTCTAACCCTACTATCTACCCCTTGGCCTGTTCTGGTGTCCGACTAGGCAGATGGATGTCTAGCCACATCCAGACAGTTAAACAGTCATATTTTCTAGCATAGTCACAAATTCCAGAAAATAATAGCCATGACCTGGAATGAAGACATTAAAGAAAAGTGAGAATGCATGGCTTACAAAAATGAAATAGTCCAACAGCAAACAAGTGCCTTTAGCTATGGGTATTACTGCATACAATGTACAGTTAAAGTTATTTCATGGAATAGCTTTTTATTACCTTTTCTTCATTCATCCATTGCTTTATGTAAACTCAAATTATATATTTAGTCCATATAAGACAAGATGTTGAGAATGTGTAAATCTTCATAATAATATTAAGAATAATGCTTCATGGAGCTCTCTCTATGGTTTAATCACCAATTCAAAAAACATATATTTCTCATATTGTTTTATATATTTTCTGATGACACCATAAGAGTCATTTTAGGATCTTTATGCATTAATTCCTCACCTCTTCCAATAGATATTCTCCCTAGAACTCCTTTTGCCTCATACCCCATTCATGTCTCACAGTGGTCTGTATTTGTAGTACCTTTGTATATTTTGACACTTTCTGTAACACATATGAAGAAGTATTAGTAAAAAAAATTTATTCAATGTGCTTAACAATCCTTTAGTAATGTGTTTTCCCAAAGAGTTACATGTGATTTACGGTATGATGCACTCCTAGTCACACTATACAGGGAGGGTAATGGGTATATGTGTGTTTGAGACACTGAAACTAACTCAGGACCAGACAAAGGTCTACGGAGAAATGAACATTGTCTACTCCTTACTGTGCATACTTCTAGAGGGCCTATACATGAAAGTCCAACAAAGTAGACCCACAATGGCATGCCAGCAGAATCCAGAGTGCCTGTGCTTATGGACATGTATAGTGGTTGTGTTGGATGTATTTAGTTGAGTATTGTTCTATAAATGCATCATTGTTTATTTTGATATTTCATCTTCTGTTATTTTTCATTCCTTGTTTATTTTGTTGATGCTTAATATCCTAATCAAAACAGGAGGGGCCATATTACATTCTTCCCACTAACGTTAGCGCTCAGCTGTGTGAGCGTTAACGTTAGCTTAGGTGGCCCTAGCGCGGGCGCACCATATTACATTCAGAACGTTACCAGGTTAAAAAAAAACGTTAGCGATTCAGAGCTTGCGCTTTTCAGCACGAGCTTACTGTACTTTGTGCTCCTATGCTTAACATGGGGAGCCAAAGTGCTAATTAGCGTTAGGATTAAAAAGTTCTAACGCTAATTACGTCCCACTTTGTTTAACTGAAAAGTTAACCACCGCTAGGAGCTGGTGCTGATTCTGCTTCTGCGGAATCAGTCAGCACCAGCTGAACCCCCCCCAAAATCACATACTCAATTCGCATCCAGCATCGAGAAAGCTGGCATGCTGCCTTGTAGTACTGGGAGTAGCAATAGCCCACCCAGCGATCCTTGTCTGTCTAGTCAACAGATGCCGACTAATACAACTAGCGAATTACCTGCAAAAGAGAACCACGCCTAGGCTCCAATGCTCCTGCATTGCCAATGTTTTAGTGTGCTGCCTGATCTCACAGAGCCCTGCTCTCCTGATACCTGTCCCCAGACCTTCTGGCTTTGTTTAGCTGGACCTTGCTTGCCTGCTGCCGACCCAAGCCCTATGAAACTGTACCTGGATTTGCTTACGGATTTACCCCAAGGATACCGCACAAAAGAACTTTGCTTTTGTTTCTCCAAAGACCTGCTTTTGTTTTAAGGATCCTACCTATGCTTTTTCCTTAGGCTGAGTTCACACCTGAGCGTATCTCATATGTGCGTTTTTGTCTGGCATTTTATGAGCGTTTTTGACAATTAGAAACGCGCCTCATACGTGCGTTTTTGAAGTCTATGGCCGCAAACGCTCTGTAAAACGCCCCAAAGAAGCTCCTGTACTTGTTTGGGCGTAGGGCGTTTTACAGCGCGTTTCTACGCCCCTTAAAATGCCCAGGTGTGAACCATGCCCATGGAAATAATGGGATTTCAGTGTTTGAGCGTTTTACAGTGCATAGGAACGTGCTGTAAAACGCCCAGGTGTGAACCAGGCCTAAGGATTTGTATCTACAATCCTCGTTACAAGGATTATAATTATAGCTTCTACCTTAAGGATTCCTATTTACTGCCTTCATCCTATGGATATCTATTTCTAGCTTGTTCCCTAAGGACTTGCATCTACTGCCCCCACTCCAAGGATTCCCCACTACTACTACCATTATCCTCATCCATAGGTCCCTCTATATACATCTAGCCTACCCTGCTTTACCCACTGACTTTGCCTCCTTGCCGCCAACCATTGATCTACGGACCGTCCTGACCATTCTCTCAATACACTTAAGTACCGCGGCATAGATTTTTTCCTGCATTAGTCAGCCTACACCAAGGTACCACCGGTGCATCCCCGCACACTGGGCTCAAACCCCTTGAACTTGGGTCTCACCATGGCCCATGCCTGGTGCCACTCTGACAGCTTGCTAATGCAAGGAGCCTCAATAACAAGATGGGGGAACTAGAGGTAATAGCATACACTAAGCAATACAACATAATAGGCATAACAGAAACATGGTGGGATGAAACGCATGACTGGGCTGTAAACCTACAGTACATGGTTATGCATTGTTTAGGAGGGATAGAAAACACAAGAAAGGGGGTGGAGTGTGTTTGTATGTAAATCATGATTTAATGGCAAATATTACACACCTAGTAAGCGATGAGGGAAATGTGGAAACCTTATGGGTAAATATTTCGTTGGGGAATAAACAGGGAAGTCAACTATTGGTTGGCATATGCTATAAACCACCTAATATAGATAATGATGAGGAAGAACAACTGTTTTGAGCAATTTAGGAAGGCTGTACAACGGGGTATTTAATTATTGGAGATTTTAATTACCCGAACATTAATTGGGATAGTGGGACTAGTAATTCAGCGAAGGGAATCCGGTTTCTGACCCTGTTAAATTATACCTTCATGACGCAACTGGTAGAAACACCAACTAGAGAGGATAACTGTCTGGATCTGGTTATAACAAATAATGTGGATCTTTTCTCAAATATTCAAGGGAGCATTTGGAAAACAGTGATTATAATATGGTGTCTTTTGAAATAAACTCAAAAAAACACATTCATAGGGGGCATGCTAAAACATATAATTTAAAAAAGGCCAATTTCTTTAAAATAAAGGAAGCTCTCAATGTCATTGACTGGCAGAAACTCTTTCATGGGAAAAACTCAGAGGATAAATGTAATATCTTTAAACTAACACTAGAAAAGTACACGTCACAATAAATTCCACTGGGTAATAAATATAAAAGTGAAAAATAGGTAAAGAGAGCAAGCCCAACCCTAAAAGATTCTTTATATATATATAATATATATGGTGGTCAGAGTGCCATGGTCTGCATGAGTGGGGAGCTACAGTTCATTGAGGAAACCATCAATGCCAACATGTACTGTGACATACTGAAGCAGAGCACGATCCCCTCCCTTCGGAAACTGGGCCACAGGGCAGCATTCCAACATGATAAAGACCACAAATACACCTCTAAGACGACCACTTCCTTACTGCTGAGGGTAAAGGTGATGGACTGGTCAAGCATGTCTCCAGACCTAAACCCTATTGAGTAGCTGTCGGGCATCCTCAAACAGAAGGTGGAGGAGCAGGTCTCTAACATCCACCAGCTCCATGATGTTGTCATGGAGGAGTGGAGGAGGATTCCAGAGGCAACCTGTGAAGCTCTGGTAAACTCCATGCCCAAGAGGGTAAAGGCAGTGCTGGAAAATAATGATGGCCACACAAAATATTGAAACTTTGGGTCCAATTTGGAGATTTTCACTTAGGGGTGTACTCACTTTTGTTGCCAGCGGTTTAGACACTAATGGCTGTGTGTTGAGTTATTTTGAGGGGACAGCAAATTTACACTGTCATACAAGCTGTACATTCACTACTTTACATTGTAGCAAAGTGTCATTTCTTCAGTGTTGTCATATGAAAATATATAATAAAATATTTACAAAAATGTGAGGGGTGTACTCACTTCTGTGAGATACTGTGTGTGTATATATATATATATATATATATATATATATACTGTATATATATAAGTACAAATTAAATGATGTTCATTGCTTATGGTGTCGTCGTCCCCCAACTACGTACACCTATATATGCAGTGTTCAGTTATATTCAGTGTGACTACTGCAGGCAGACAGTCTGTGTTACTCAGGGTCGGATAGTTTCTAGGTCATTTGGGGGCTGGGGGCATTGAAGGGACTTGGGAAGATATAGAGTATAAAGTACATCCTTTCTGCTCCCCAGGGATAAAATGCCACTTTATATCACTGTGGAAATTCAATGGGTTATTTTCGTGAACAAAAAAAATAATAAATAAATAAAATGCAAGATCTTTTTAGGATTAAACATGGTGAATCTGTTTGAATAATAGCAGAGTCAGAGCTTTACTAGGAGCATATTCCTAAACTAAAAGCCCACCAGGATTTAGAAAAATCTAAATAAAACATGATTGGGTATATTTACAATACGATTGACACATGGGTAGAATATATGATCTTACATATCTGTCTAGTTGGAGCTCTAACAACGTTCGTATTTCAGAATATGGTGTACGTATAGTATCTGTGCATATTTCAGGTTTAATTCCTTGTCTGCCATTCATGTGGCCTGCTGTATTGCCCTATTTGCATAACTATTCCTGCTATGTTCCGTAAGTGTCATATAGGATTTTTTTCAAAGAATGCTGGTCTTTGCCGAAGTTGCAAACCCACAGCGAATATTGCCATTGTTGCAACAGCGAGAAACATTGGTGTTTCGCAAAGGAACAAATCTAAACATCAGCAGGAGAAGCTTCACAGTGTAGCTTCCCCTTCCGCAGTTTGGATTTTTTTTGTGAAACTCTGGCGATAGCCATCGTTGCAATAATGGCTTTGTCGGGCAAAGACCAAGCCACCCTTTGAATAACCCCTATCATCTGGTGTTCACATTGGATCAATTTAAGAAGGAGCACTTGGGAATAAAAGTTTGCCACTAATTATACAGTAGAATGATCTCATTCCACCCACACACCTTGAAAGATATTATGTATATGCTCAATTATTATAAATTTCATTTAATCTGATCATAATGATTTCATAAAACCCAGTATATGTATGTGTGTGTATGTATGTATATATATATATACAGTATACAGTATATATATATATACATATTAGGGCTGCGTAAATAAACGATTAATTCATCGATTAATCGTTAATTTCTTGGGTCGAATAAAATATATTTAATCGACCGCCGGCTGCCGCGTGCTTCGCGCGTGTGCTTCGCGCGTGTGCTTTGCTCCCTACGAGCGGCTGGTCAGGTGGTTCCCCCAGGCGAGCGACCAAGCTTCATGCCGGCGGATGCTCGTAGGGAGCAAAGCACGCATCGCAAAGCACGCATCGCAAAGCACGCGGCGGCAGGAGGTGAGAGCTGGGGAAAATATATCCATGTGTGAGCTGGGGGAAAATATATCCATGTATGAGCTGGGGGCAAATATATCAATGCATGAGCTGGGGGCAAATATATCCATGCATGAGCTGGGGGCAAATATATCCAAGCGTGAGATGGGGCAAGTATATCCATGTGTGAGCTGGGGGCAAATATTTCAATGTGTGAGCTGGGGCAAATATATCCATGCATGAGCTGGGGCAATATAATAACTAACTAATGTCGGTGATTGTATGTAGTATATACCACATTTACCACTGACTAATCCAGAGTTACAATGCATGCAGATCAGCTAAAAGTAGTTGGATCTGTATGTGCGTTATAATTAATCAAAATGAATCGGTTAATCAATTTAAAAAAATTGATTAATCGAACATGAAAATTTTAATCATTACCAGCCCTAATATATATATATACATATATTGTGATGTAGTGCATGGATGGCACTGTGTATTCCCCTGTATTTTGATTTTAAGGTTTAGGTATTAACCCCCAGGAGGGAAGGTGTTTTTGTTTTGCTGCAGGTGTCCCTGCAATTAAAGGGATAAATAGCTCCTGCTTGAGGGAGGGGCAAATTAGAATGGGCACCGGATGAGATGAGAAACACAGAGACTGATAAGTACAGGGTGCTGCTGCTACTCCTGAGGTTGGAGAGTCTGAAATTGGATCAAGGATATGAAACCAAAGGTTGGTTTGGATGTTATGATTTCATTGATGCTGAAATAAAGCCTGGAATAATTCACCATTTAAAGGACTTTGTGTGCCATAATTGCCCTAGAAGGTCACGCAATAGCGCCCCCTGTGACATATGGTGGAGGATGCGGGCATAGCACCAAGAGGTCTGTGGGCATAGAAGGTTGAAAAGTGCCTGGTGAAACTGTGTGGTGAACAGCTGAAGGCTTAATCAGCACGGTGCTGCATAAAGAAAAAAAGTGTGTTCCTTGCACGTTTAAAAACATTTTCTGTGGAGGCTCATTTCTCCCCATTTGGCTGTTATAATGGAGGATTTGGTGAAAGCCTTGGTACAGGTCACTGCTGTACAACAAGAAACCAACCGCTTACTGGTGGCACAAGTGGAAAGTGTAAGGGAAGCTCAGCAGGAAGACAGAGCAATCTTCACAAATGCTTTGCAGCAAGCCTTACAGCCTGGAATAGTGAGCCCTCCTGCGGACAGGGAACGGTGTGTTCAAGCGACTGACATTTTGCACAAGCTGTCTGAGGCAGATGATGTGGTGGCCTATCTCACGATCCGGGTCGCCGACAAAGAAAATTGGCCCCTTGAACAGTGGGCAGGACTGTTGGCTCCATGTCTGAGTGGGGACTCCCAGAAAGCTTATGAGGATCTGCCTTACAGTCAAGCTCAGGACTACACAGGCCAGAAAAAAGAAATCTTAACGCGTATTGGAATAAACCCCACGCTACGAGCTCAAAGGTTTCATAAGTGGGCTTATGACTTGGAAAAGCCTACTAGGATCCAAATGTATGAGCTGCTGAGATTTGCGCATAAATGGTTGCAACCAGAGACAAACTCTCCTACAAAAATCGTGGAGATGCTGGTTATGGACCACTTCCTCATGAATTTGCCTACAGGGCTGTGACAGAGGGTCAGCCAAGGAGACCCAAATGATCCTGAGGAGATGATGTGTCTGGTTGAGCGGTATGTGACTGCAAAGGAGCTGCACACCCATGAACCTCAGCCTAAGCCAAGATCTCCTAACAGCCGAGCCAATAGGAAACCTGGCAACAAAGGACAAAACCCTGTTCCCAGCATGGAGCTACAGTTGTGTTCAAAATTATTCAACCCCCAATGCTGTAAAGGGTTTTAGGGAATTTAGTGTACATTTGTAATTGTATTCAGAATGAAATCCTACAAGGAACTTTTAAAGAACCATATGCAACTAAAATGACATCAATTGGCTTTGTAATACAGTAGTAAATGTTTCTTTTGTGAATTCTTCATTGACACAATTATTCAACCCCTTAAAGACTACCACTCTGAAGAACAGAGGTTCATTCAAGTGTTTTCAATCAGGTATTGAAAACACCTGTGGATGTCACGGAGCAGCAATAAAGCATAATAAGCACCAATTAGGCAGCTTTAAAATGACTGTGATACTCAGCTCCTTCTAGACATTTACTGGTGTAGTTACAAACGTGGTGAAGTCAAGAGAATGGTCCAGGAAGACAAGAGAAGAGGTAATTACTCTTCACAGGAAGGGTAATGGCTATAAGAAGATTGCAAAGATGTTAAACATACCAAGAGAGACCATAGGAAGCAACATTCGCAAATTCAAGGCAAAGGGCACTGTTGAAACGCTACCTTGTCGTGGCAGAAAGAAGATGCTGACTTCGACTGCTGTGCGCTACCTGAAGCGTAGAGTGGAGAAAAGTCCCCGTGTGACTGCTGAGGAACTGAGAAAAGATTTGTCAGATGTGGGTACTGAAGTTTCAGCTCAGACAATACGGCGCACACTGCGTAATGAAGGCCTCCATGCCAGAACTCCCAGGCGCACCCCCTTGCTGTCTCCAAAGAATAAGAAGAGTCGACTGCAGTATGCCAAAAGTCATGTGGACAAACCACAGAAGTTTGGGATTGTGTTCTGTGGACTGATGAAACAAAATTAGAACTGTTTGGGCCCATGGATCAACGCTATGTTTGGAGGAGGAAGAACAAGGCCTATGAAGAAAAGAACACCTTGCCTACTGCGAAGCATGGCGGGGGGTCAATCATGCTTTGGGGCGGTTTTGCTTCTGCAGGTACAGGGAAGCTTCAGCGTGTGCAAGGTACCATGAATTCTCTTCAGTACCAGGAGATATTGGATGACAATGTGATGCAGTCCGTCACAAACCTGAGGCTTGGGAGACGTTGGACCTTTCAACAGGACAATGATCCCAAGCATACCTCCAAGTCCACTAGAGCATGGTTGCAGATTAAAGGCTGGAACATTTTGGAGTGGCCATCGCAGTCACCTGACTTAAATCCGATTGAGAACCTCTGGTGGGACTTAAAGAAAGCAGTTGCAGTGCGCAAGCCTAAGAATGTGACTGAACTGGAGGCTTTTGTCCATGACGAATGGGCGAAGATACCCGTAGATCGCTGCAAGACACTTGTGTCAAGCTATGCTTCACGTTTAAAAGCTGTTATAACTGTAAAAGGATGTTGTACTAAGTACTAAGATTGAATGTCACTTGGGGGTTGAATAAAACTGATAATGATGTGAGCACATAAAAGACATTTGTGGTTATTTCATTATAAATGTTATGTTATATTTGTCTGACCTACACGTGCCTCTTTGATTTAATTGTAAGCAAGATGACTGAATGATCAAAATCAATGTCAAACTGGCCAAAACACTCAATTTCAGTGGGGGTTGAATAATTTTGAACACAACTGTATATGACTATGGAGGTAAAAGGTATCAAAGAGATCAGCAATTGGTGCCAGACCAAACCGAGGAGCAAATAATCTGTTTCAGGTGCCATTTGCCAGGACATATAGCCTGCAATTGCCGCCAAGGTGATGAGTAGGGATGAGCTGTTCAGTTTGATCGGTTCAGAGTTCGCATCGAACATAGCCTGTTCATTTGTTCGCGAACTACAAACATTTCCGTGTGTTCGCTGTGTGTTCACCCACAATAGACCACAATGCACTTTCCCACTGGCCTGAAGCTCGTAATTGGCTACAGCCTTGCACCTGACCACAGGTCTGGTGCAAGACAGGTTCAACACTATGCCAATCGCGGCTCAGAGTCCTGATTGGGCAAATTTTGCCCAATCATGGGCTCACAGAGCTAAGTCCCGCAGCACACTATATAAGGTTTCCACGCAGCGCTTCTGCACGCATTTGAGAGGAGATTTCAGAGGAGATAGTTGTTGTGTGTTCTTACTGCCGGTCTGCCACGCTACTGGGGGGGTCTGGGGGGTCTCATTTCTACCAAATATCTGGGAATTGAGGTGATCTGTGTCTTGTCACTGCCAGCAAGTATTTTGGGGGTCACAAATTTCTACAAAACATTTGGAAATTGAGGTGATCTGTGTCTTGTCACTGCCAGCAAGTATTTTGGGGGGTCACAAATTTCTACAAAACATTTGGGAATTGAGGTGATCTGTGTCTTGTCACTGCCAGCAAGTATTTTGGGGGTCACAAATTTCTACAAAACATTTGGGAATTGAGGTGATCTGTGTCTTGTCACTCAGCCAGTACCATGCAGAATTTTGGGGGTCACAAATTTCTACAAAACATTTGGGAATTGAGGTGATCTGTGTCTTGTCACTGCCAGCAAGTATTTTGGGGGTCACAAATTTCTACAAAACATTTGTGAATTGAGGTGATCTGTGTCTTGTCACACAGCCAGTACCACGCAGTATTTTGGGGGTCACAAATTTCTACAAAATATTTGGGAATTGTTATAATCCGTGTGTTCTCACTGGCTGCCACCCATCAGGGGGTCTCACTGATTTATAGGAGGTTTCTGAGATTTGTAATCTGTGTCTTCTCACTGCCACCCATCAGGGGGTCACACTGATTTATAGGAGGTTTCTGAGACTTTTAATTTGTGTCTTCTCACTGCCACCCATCAGGGGGTCACACTGATTTATAGGAGGGAATTGTAATCTGTGTCTTGTCACTGGCTGCCAGCTATCAGGGTGTCTCACTGAGTTATACCAGAGTTCTGTAAATCTTTAATCGTTATACCAGAGTTGAATCAGAGTTCTGTATATATTTAATCTATATATCACTCACCATGTCTGAAAGAACAAAAAGGACAGGCAGACGCTCCCAGACACAGATAAGAGGGCAAGCAGCACCTGTGTCGGGAGGCTGTGCCTCTGGTCGTGGTGGACGTGGTGCATCCTCTGCAGGGGCACGCTTGTCCTTTCTAACTGGTGCTGGCCGTCTTCTTAAGCAGCAGCAACATACAGAGGATTTGGTGTATTGGCTAACCAGGCCATCCTCATCCTCCGAGTCCTCTGCCAGCCAGGCTTGAAGTGCTTTACAGTCCACCTCAGCTGCCAAAGCATCTAATGCAGCCTCCATGTCCACAGCTACTCCTGCCGTAGCCTCGCTATCACACACGGAGGAGTCAGCCAAATTGTTTGACTACAATGACAGTAACATGCTGCTTGAGGATGCGCAGCAAGTACAGCGCTCTGATTCAATCTCTGAGGTTGAGGAAGGGAGTATAATCAACCTAGAGGAAGGGGGTGCCAGTGATGACACACAAATAACTGGCACTCATGTTGCCCCAGCAGCTGCAGCATACTGCCAAGTTGGCTCTAGTGACGAGGAGATAAGGGGTGATGATGACAATGATGAGGTCACTGACTCCACCTGGGTGCCAGATCGAACAGAGGAATCAAGTGAGGAGGAGGGGAGGAGGAGGCACAGCAAACACGAGTCACAACATCCTCTATGACCAACCGTAGCAATAGCCAGGCAAGGCATCAAATGTCAGAGCTGCTCAGGTGCAAAGCGCTGTTGTCTCAAAGCACACATGCAGGAACTCTGCTGTCTGGGAGTTCTTTAAGAAATGTGCAGCAGACCCCATCGTTGCTATTTGTAATCTATGTCAGAAGAGGATCAAGCGTGGCAAAGACATCCCACACTTGGGTACCACGTGCATTAGGCGACATATGACCACCTGCCATGCATCCCGTTGGTGCAAAACTTTGCGTAGGTCCTCCTCCTCCTCATCTGTCTCTACGCCCACTGTATGTCCTGCCATGTCATTGCCTACAACCTCCACTGACAGGGATGATGCTACAGTAATGGATGTACCAGGTCCTTCCTCACAATGTGACATCATCCCATCAGCTGAAGATTTACGCAGTCAGATTACGTTGCCACAGCTGCTGCAGCGTAAGAAAAAATATAGTCCCAACCATCCCCAAGCACAGCGTCTAAATGCCAGTTTAGCAAAATTACTCGCATTGCAGCTGCTGCCTTTCCAGCTGGTGCTGGAAATTCCTTCCATGAATTTGCTGAATGTGCTGTACCACAGTGGCAGGTTCCAAAATGCCATTAATTTTCACGGAAGGCCATTCCAGCACTATACTAGCACGTGGAAGACAATGTTATCGAGTCATTGGGAAAGGCAGTCAGCAGCAAGGTGCATGTGACTTTAGACACGTGGTCCAGCAAGCATGGACAGGGTCGTTACATCTCCTTCACGGCACACTGGGTAACTCTGATTGCAGCTGGGAGGGATCCAAGATGGAGCTCTGTGCTGGAGCTTGTTCATCCACCACGCCTCCAGAAAGCTGCTTGTATGAGGTCTGTTTGCTCCACCACCACCTCTCCCTCTTCCTCCTCCTCCTCCTTCTGTGTCTCTGGCGAAGTGGCAGTTAAACCGACGCCTGACAGGGGCTACGCAATGGCTCAAGCAAAAAGATGCCATACTGTGCTTGAGCTGGTTTGTTTAGGGGACAGGAGCCACACCGGGCCAGAAATTCTGTCAGCTCTGCAGGGGCAGGTGCAGAGATGGTTAACACCACGCCAGCTTCAGCTGGGAATGATCGTCTGTGATAATGGCAGCAACCTTCTCTCTGCCCTACGCAGGGGAAAATTGACGCATGTACCATGCCTAGCACACGTCCTAAATCTAGTGGTACAGCGTTTCCTAACCAAGTACCCAGGGCTGGAAGAGCTTCTCAGCCAGGCCAGAAAAGTCTGCAGCCACTTCAGACGGTCATTCCCAGCAAGCGTTCGCCTGGCAGAAATTCAAAGAGAATTCCACCTTCCCACAAACTGTCTGATCTGTGACATGCCCACCAGGTGGAACTCGACATTAGCAATGCTGCAGCGTCTGCACAAGCAGCAGAGGGCCATCAACGAGTACCTGTGTGAGTATGGCACAAGGACAGGTTCAGGTCAACTTGGTCCCCCCCCGCAGTGGCTGATGATCAAGGATGCATGCACTGTACTGTCACCATTTGAGGAGGCAACGAGGATGGTGAGCAGGGACAGTGCATGCATCAGTGACACAATTCCTTTAGTGTTCCTGCTGGAACACACTCTGCGGGGAATTATAGATGTGGCTCTAGAGGCAGAGCAGTGGCAGGAAGAGGAGGCCTTCCCTAGCTCTCAAGGCCCCAGTCTTTCCGCAGACAGCATTCCAGCGGGTCCTCCTCAGATCAGACAGGAGGAGGAGGAGGAATATTTAAGTAGTGGGGGCATTGAAGGTGGGGATTCCTCAAGGGAGGGTTTCGTGTGCCCAGAAACACAAGGGCTAGTGCGTGGCTGGGAGGAGGAAGTACACAATACGGTCATCCTCATTGACCAGGAAGACTCGGAAGCTAATGCCACCTCCAACCTACGCTGCATGGGCTCCCTTATAATGCAAAGCTTGCTAAAGGACCCCAGGATTCGTGCTATCAAGGAGAGGGATCATTACTGGTTGGCAACCCTTCTTGATCCACGATACAAGGGTAAAGTTGCAGAGCTCATCCTGCCCGCGCAGAGGGAGCACAGGATGAAAAAACATGAGGACGCTCTAAAGCGACACTTGTGTAACACCTTTCCAGGCACTGGCAGGTTACCAAGTGCTGACACAGGTGCTTCTGAGGCTGTGGATGATCAGAGGAATAGTGGTGAAGGCCAGGGCCGCTTGACTGATGCATTTTTAAAACATTTTAGTCCACGACGCCCAGGGACGTCAAATGTAGGCACCCATTACCAGCGTCTTCACCATATGGTGCAGGACTACCTAGGGGCAAGGGCAGACCTGGATACCTTTCCAGCAGATGATCCACTGGCTTACTGGGTGTTGAGATTGGATCACTGGCCAGAACTTAGCCAATATGCTATGCAGCTACTAGGTTGGCCTTCATCCAGCGTGCTTTCTGAAAGGACATTCAGTGCCGCTGGAGGGTTTGTCACAGACAAAAGAGTGCGTCTGTCCACCGACTCTGTAGTCCGGCTGACATTTATAAAATTGAATCAGTCCTGGATCAGCAGCTATCAATCCCCTGATGCTGACGTAACGGAATAGATCGGGGATGTCTTCTGCATTCACAAAACCTCCAGCACTGAACTCTTCCACAATACCACAAAAGGGTTACGGTGTGAAGGCACTTGCTGCCATGAAAGGCACAATATTTGGCTGCACTGACGCCTGTGCCAGATTTATATCATTTTAATTTTTTGCACTCTTCCACAATACCACAAAAGGGTTACGGTGTGAATGCACTTGCTGCCATGAAAGGCACAATATTTGGCTGCACTGACGCCTGTGCCAGATTTATATCATTTTAATTTTTTGAACCGCAGGGTCCAACCCTGCACTCTTCCACAATACCACAGAGGGGTTACTGTATGAATGCACTTGCTGGCCTGGCACCAAAAGCACAATATCTGGGTGCACTAACGCCTTTACCAGATGCATATCTTTTTAATATAGTACCGCAAGGTCCACCCCTGCATTCTTCCACAATACTACAGAGGGGTTACTGTATGATAGTACTTGCTGGCCTGGCAGTCTGGCACCAAAAGCACAATATCTGGGTGCACTGACGCCTTTAACAGATGCATATCTTTTTAATATAGGACCTTATGGTCCACCCCTGCATTCTTCCACAATACCACAGAGGGGTTACTGTATGAATGCACTTGCTGGCCTGGCACCAAAAGCACAATATCTGGGTGCACTGACTCCTTTAACAGATGCATATCTTTTTAATATAGGACCGCAAGGTCCACCCCTGCATTCTTCCACAATACTGCAGAGGGGTTACTGTGTGATAGTACTTGCTGGCGTGGCAGTCTGGCACCAAAAGCACAATATCTGGGTGCACTGACGCCCATTACCAGATTCATATCTTTTAATATAAGGACCGCATGGTCCACCCCTGCACTCTTCCACAATACCACAGAGGGGTTACTGTATGAATGCACTTGCTGGCCTGGCACCAAAAGCACAATATCTGGGTGCACTGACGCCCATTACCAGATTCATATCTTTTAATATAGGACCTCATGGTCCACCCCTGCATTCTTCCACAATACCACAGAGGGGTTACTGTATGAATGCACTTGCTGGCCTGGCACCAAAAGCACAATATCTGGGTGCACTGACGCCTTTAACAGATGCATATATTTTTAATATAGGACCGCAAGGTCCACCCCTGCATTCTTCCACAATACATACTACAGAGGGGTTACTGTATGTTAGTACTTGCTGGCCTGGCAGTCTGGCACCAAAAGCACAATATCTGGGTGCACTGACGCCCATTACCAGATTCATATCTTTTTAATATAGGACCGCAAGGTCCACCCCTGCACTCTTCCACAATACCACAGAGGGGTTACTGTATGATAGTACAGTACTTGCAGGCCTGGCACCAAAAGCACAATATTTGGGTGCACTGCCACTGACGCCTGTATCAGATTCATATCCTCAGAGGGGTTACTGTGTGACGGCACTGTTGCCGACGCTAAAGGGCAAATTTTAAAGCACCTATTGTTACTTTCATCCAAAGCCTGCATAAGTTTCACAATAATTTAGCCAAAAAATCACTAAACTTTTCTACGTGTCCGAAAATGTCTCCTCTTTTCATACAGACTGCCGCCCCAAGCAGTTGTTTATGGATAGATTAAAGGAAAAGCATTTACCGTCATTTGAAATGTCATTTTTTGGTTTTTAGATATTTCTATAAATCCTAGAAATCCGCCACTTCACGGGCAGGTTATGGGGACCTCCTAGGCACGATATTTGAAGGAATTTTTCGTTTTTATTTTTAACCCTTATTTCATGGAAAACTCACTGTCCCTTTTTGAAAAACGTTTTTTTTCAAACTTTTTGTCCTTGTTTCCTGTCCCCCAGGGCACTACACAGACCCCCATACACCTTTTATGGCAAATATCTAGCATATATGCCCTCTTGGAGGGCACTCTAAAAATCGAATTTTCAGCCCCATTGACTTGCATTGAGTTCGAACATTTGGAAAGTTCGAGTTCGAATGCGAACCGAACTCGGGGGTGTTCGGCTCATCCCTAGTGATGAGCCCATGCAGTGTGACGTAGGAGCACGAACCCTGCATAAGACTGTGTTAACCTGTTCAAAACTGTGTGTGGTAACCAGTACTGTGAACATTAACCATTTAAGGACTGTGAGGGTTGAAGGGAAGGGTGTTCAAGCGCTCCTTGATTCTGGGAGTGAGGTTACCCTGGTAAAGACTGCTCTGCTCCAGCCAGAAAAGCTGGATTTTGGGGAAATGTGTAACATTGCATGCATTTATGGGGACACCCACTCCTACCCTAGAGTGGAAGTACATATGCTTGCAGAGAATGTGAAATGTGATGTGGGTGTAGTACCTGTGTTAATGTCTGATGTAGTGATCGTGTGAGATCACCCTCAGGTTTGTCAGGTATGGGAGAACTCCGCTTGGTCTGTAGCCAGGGTGCATGGGCAAGTACTTATTGATTCAGTCAATTGTGGCTAACTGCGGTTCCTAATTTATGAAGTGAAACATCAATGGTTTCACAGAGAGGAGATGGAACTGTCATTGGTTCCACTGTCCAATAGGTCACACTGTCTGTGGTCTAAGGCCGCTCACCCCATGAGTCTGAGCTGGGGGAGGGATATATGATGTAGTGCATGGATGGCACTGTGTATTCCCCTGTATTTTGTTTTAAGGTTTAGGCATTAACCCCCAGAAGGGAAGGTGTTTTTGTTTTGCTGCAGGTGTCCCTGCAATTAAAGGGATAAATAGCTCCTGCTTATGGAGGGGCAGATTAGAATGGGCACCAGATGAGATGAGAAACACAGACAGGGTTATTCAAAGAGATCCGAATGGCTGCCGAAAGGGAACCGAACGCTGAAAATCAGCGTTCGGTTACCTTTCTTGCCAATTCGGCTATCCAGAGAGCAGGCAATTCGCCAAATATTGGCGAATTGCCTGCATATACGGTGCCTGTTTGAGGGCAGTGAAATCCCCATACAGAAGCAATGCTTCGGCTATTCAGAGAACAAAAACCAGCAGTGAAAGGTTCCTAAATGCCCTGTCATTCAGTGGTTTAATTCGGCAGGTTTATTCAGGCAAATCCCATAGGCTTCAATGTTAAAAATATTCCCGCTTTAATTCAATATCTAATACACCATTTATTATAATATTCTGCAGTAAAGAGTCTCTTTATAGATTTTTAGAATATTTTAAGCATTTTTCAGGATTTTTTAAAAAAAATGTAACTTTACTTATTTTTTCTGTAACAGCCCTCTTTATTATCATTCATTGGACCTCATATGTAAATTTCAGACATTTTCGCTCAGTAGTTTCTTTGCAAACAGCGTTTCACTTATCAAACATTCAAGCAATTTTTTTTTTCAAATTTATTCACTTCACTCGTCTGCGGTGTCGGCTTTTTCCGGCGGCTGCGCTGCATGTGATCGGCTCCTGCTTGGGTTTTTCCAGCGTTTTCGGCGGGTTAATCCAGATGTTTTTGCGGGTTTCGGTGTGCGTTCGCCCTCATTTTGCAGTGAGTTTTTGGCGGGTTTGCGGCGACCTTTCCCTGCAATTCGGGGACCCTGTGGTGCTTGCTGAATACACCGCAGGGTTGCCGAAATGGGATCGCCAAATCGAACCGAATTGAAGAGAACGAAAAGTCACCGAACGTGCGGTGGCTTTTCGATTCTCTTTGAATAACCCTGAGAGACTGATAAGCACAGGGTGCTGCTGCTACTCCTGAGGTTGGAGAGTCTGCATTGGATGCAGGATATGAAACCGAAGGTTGGTTTGGATGTTATGATTTCATTGATGCTGAAATAAAGCCTGGAATAATTCACAGTTTAAAGGACTTTCGTGTGCCATAAATTACCCTAGAGGACTGCGCTATAGTGCCCCCTGTGACAATATATATATATTACAAAACAGCAAAAGGTTGCACTCAACCTCAAAACTAAGCGGGTGCATCTAAGACATCAAATACAAAACACCAAGAAAGAGCACTCCATATTATTGACCTTCTTCCATCATTTTCTGTGAAAAAAAAACAGTTTTAAAAATGCTCAAAAAACCTGACTGAGGTAAAATGATGGGGATTCAGTTCACAAAGTCATGATCATAATTTACTTAAGCCTGTCACAGTCGCCAATGTACCCCATCTTTGACTAGTCCTATCTAACTTGATATATATATATATATATATATATAGATATACAGTTGTGTTCAAAATTATTCAACCCCCAATGCTGTAAAGGGTTTTAGGGAATTTAGTGTACATTTGTAATTGTATTCAGAATGGAATCCTACAAGGACTTTTTAAAGAACCATATGCAACTAAAATGACATCAATTGGTTTTGTAATACAGTAGTAAATGTTTCTTTTGTGAATTCTTCATTGACACAATTATTCAACCCCTTAAAGACTACCACTCTGAAGAACAGAGGTTCATTCAAGTGTTTTCAATCAGGTATTGAAAACACCTGTGGATGTCACGGAGCAGCAATAAAGCATAATAAGCACCAATTAGGCAGCTTTAAAATGACTGTGATACTCAGCTCCTTGTAGACATTTACTGGTGTGGTTACAAACATGGTGAAGTCAAGAGAATGGTCCAGGAAGACAAGAGAAGAGGTGATTACTCTTCACAGGAAGGGCAATGGCTATAAGAAGATTGCAAAGATGTTAAACATACCAAGAGAGACCATAGGAAGCATCATTCGCAAATTCAAGGCAAAGGGCACTGTTGAAACGCTACCTGGTCGTGGCAGAAAGAAGATGCTGACTTCGACTGCTGTGCGCTACCTGAAGCGTAGAGTGGAGAAACGTCCCCGTGTGACTGCTGAGGAACTGAGAAAAGATTTGTCAGATGTGGGTACTGAAGTTTCAGCTCAGACAATACGGCGCACACTGCGTAATGAAGGCCTCCATGTCAGAACTCCCAGGCGCACCCCCTTGCTGTCTCCAAAGAATAAGAAGAGTCGACTGCAGTATGCCAAAAGTCATGTGGACAAACCAAAGAAGTTTTGGGATAGTGTTCTGTGGACTGATGAAACAAAATTAGAACTGTTTGGGCCCATGGATCAACGCTATGTTTGGAGGAGGAAGAACAAGGCCTATGAAGAAAAGAACACCTTGCCTACTGTGAAGCATGGCGGGGGGTCAATCATGCTTTGGGGCTGTTTTGCTTCTGCAGGTACAGGGAAGCTTCAGCGTGTGCAAGGTACCATGAATTCTCTTCAGTACCAGGAGATATTGGATGACAATGTGATGCAGTCCGTCACAAACCGGAGGCTTGGGAGACGTTGGACCTTTCAACAGGACAATGATCCCAAGCATTACCTCCAAGTCCACTAGAGCATGGTTGCAGATTAAAGGCTGGAACATTTTGGAGTGGCCATCGCAGTCACCTGACTTAAATCCGATTGAGAACCTCTGGTGGGACTTAAAGAAAGCAGTTGCAGTGCGCAAGCCTAAGAATGTGACTGAACTGGAGGCTTTTGCCCATGACGAATGGGCGAAAATACCCGTAGATCGCTGCAAGACACTTGTGTCAAGCTATGCTTCACGTTTAAAAGCTGTTATAACTGTAAAAGGATGTTGTACTAAGTACTAAGATTGAATGTCACTTGGGGGTTGAATAAAACTGATAATGATGTGAGCACAGAAAAGACATTTGTGGTTATTTCATTATAAATGTTATGTTATATTTGTCTGACCTACACGTGCCTCTTTGATTTAATTGTAAGCAAGATGACTGAATGATCAAAATCAATGTCAAACTGGCCAAAACACTCAATTTCAGTGGGGGTTGAATAATTTTGAACACAGCTGTATATATTGCTTTTCTCTAAGGAAAAAAGTGGGAGGTACTCACCATGATGCATCATAAAGTGCCAGGCAGTGAGCGGCCAATGAATAGAGAGCGCATGCCTGCGTGCAGTCAATAAATAGAGCAAGGGCCGGGTCACGTCATTGTATTGCCGGGGTGCAAGGATGCAATTCTGCCACCCCTTCAAACTATTTGCACCAACACTCACACTAATGTGCCGTGTATGAGTGTATCACAGAGCTCTACAGTCAGGGCCGGATTTATAAGTAGACAAAGTAGGCATGTGCCTGCAGGTGCCTGCTACAAGGGGTGCCTTGCTCAAAAAAAAAAAAAGAAATTTACAGTTTACAAGCATTTGGAACCATGTATCTCTGGAGCCTTACAGGCAAGATGGCCATATAATGTATCATTGGAAAGGTCAGAGTATGGACTTTCCAGTGATAGCAAACATGACTAGGTTAAGTTAAAAATAAAATAACAAATAAAATAATATATTTTTCTCTTGTCTTTTGTAACATAGCACTATTGTTCACTTTACAATTATAAAGTGATGTTGCACTAAAATTCACCTTCTCATTTCCTACACTGCCAGCAAATGTAGCGGTGATGGCACAATGCGTTGTTTCATCAACAACCTAGACCAGGGGTCAGAAAATTTGGCTCCCTGATGTTTTGGGAACTACATTTCCCATGTGACTTCAGCCTAATGTATGATTGAGCATTGTGGGAGATGTAGTTCCCAAAACATCAGGGAGCCAAGTTTGCTGACCTCTGACCTAGACAGTGGCACTACAATGAGGAGAGACAGGGGGACTTTGGAACCCGGCATCTATAGTTTTTACACCACACAAGGTCAAGTGAGGTATCATAGGAAGGGTCAGTGTCTGGCCCTTCCAACGATACCAAATATTTTTTATTATTTAAAAATAAAAAAAATTGAAACAATTAAATGCAAAATTTACTTTTCTTTCTGTTCTAAGGCAGAGGCAATATATGCTTTTACTTATAAAACAAATAATGCCACTGCACTAACGCAACAAAGGCAACAAACTCTGTCCCTTCTTTTGATTTGAGCATTGAGAGAATCTGTATTTCAGTCTTTTAAAAAAAAAAAGGGTTTTTTTAAGTTTGCCCCATAGCAAATTTTTAAAAAGTATTTTTTTTTTAGAGGGGGAGTTAGGTTTGGGGCACTTCACATTTCTGTGCCTACGGGCTCCTGAGATGTAAATTTGGCCATGACCTCAGTACGACATCATTGTTCACTTTATAATTTGTTAATTAATTAGAAGAAAAAAATGATTTTCTTATATTTATTTTACACACAAACTGGTCATGTTTGATATCATTCGAAAAAGGTCATGCTCTGGCCTTTTCAATGACACTTCTAGCTTCTATGGGTTCAGAGATACAAAGGACCCCTGTAACTCCTCCATAGGAAATTCCCTGCCCAGCCAGGATAAGCTCTGTTTCTGACATCATTACACCCATGCGTGAAGAAGTCAGTGGCCGGGGGGGGGTCCCACAGGTTGGGATGACATGTGAGCCTCCTGCAAGAAAAGTCTGCGATCGGTGCCAGACTGGTGCCAATTCACGGTAATTCGAGGATGAGCTGGAAACGTTCTCTGCATCTTAGCATAGGAGCATCAGCCCATTCTGGTAGGTGCCGGTACTGAGTACCAGCGTGATATATATATATATATATATATATATTATATGTGTGTGTGTATGGACAAAGTTTGACATGATAATAGTTCTTGGGTGAGTAATCTTGGTGAATTCAAACTCAGATTTATTTAGGACTTGACCTCTGGGTTACTATTATTGGTAAATATACGAGTTAGTTCATTTTCATTGATCTTTGAGCCATAAATGCTAATACACATGTTATCACTATGAGATACCTCTACCAAGTGCATTGTGAAAGGATGCAGGGGTGGACTGAGCCAGGGGGCAGGGAGGCAAATGCCGCCCGGGCTGGTCTTCAGCCCAATAAAACACGGCAGCTGCACTGTGTCTTTTTATAATGAGACCGGCTGGCCATGGTGTATAGCACTTTAAATACCGGGAGCAACAGGGCTGGTCTTAAGCGTGTGCAATTTGATTGCACAGGGTGTGTCGCCGCCCTCTAGTTTCCTCATAGTGTTCTGCTTCCCACCTCTGCAGCAGCAGCGCCGGGAGGAAGTGACCTTTTAACACGTCACTTCCTCTCAGTTGCCCAGGAGGGAACTGGCTGCAGGTATGGGCAGGTAAAAGGAAATGGGGAGAAGAAGAATATGAAGGGGTATTAAAAGTTGGGGAAGAGAAGCTGAGAAAAGAGGTTTGGAGGAAGCAGATGAGAGAGGCTGAAAAGGGGGGAGAGAGAAAAGCTGAAAGGTGGGGAAAAAGAGGAGAGAAAGAAGCTGAAAATTGGGGGAGGGGAGAAAATGAGCACCGAAAGGGTGAGAGAAAATGTGCATAGGAGTGGGAAGATCAGCATAGAAAGAGGGGTAAAGGATAAGGAGACTGGAGGGGGAAGAGAAAAGGAGCATGGAAGCGGAGAGCGAGAGAGAAGGAGAGTGAAAGAAAGAGAAAAGAGAAGGGGATGAAAAAGGGAGAGAAAGAATGGAATAGTGGGGAGAGAGAATGGGATTAAAAAGGGGAAAGAGGGGAGTGGCTTTTACAACTAATAAAATTGGTCACGGGTTCATTTGTATATGGTTTGATTTTAGGGAAGTAGGCAGTGCTGGGATCTAAAAGGGCATCAGTGTAATGTGAATGGGGTATTGTTCTGAATTGGGTTAGTAGTTCTGGGTAAAAAGCGGCATTGCTATGAACTAAGGAGTAATAATGTGAGGAAAACATTGTTCTGATATAAGCAGTATTAATGTGAGGAAGGTGGGATATTGCTTAAAGTTAGGTGGTAATGATGGATTTTTGTTCATTTATGTTTGCTGAAAAGAAATAATAATATTTATTTAAACCGCTTTAAAATTTAATTTATGTAAATTGTTAACATGTTTGTTTTTTTTAAAAAAAAAATTAAATGGGGGGGTCGGGTTGCTGCACCATGGGTCTATGGGTTGTACTTGCCCCCTTGTCAAAAGTTGTCACTCAGCCCCTGAAAGGTAGGATGTAAGGAACATAAAATAAATCAATGTGTAGACATTTTTGCATCTAATGCATTCAAACAATACTAATAATAATGGATAAACAAATATAAGAGTGATGACCTCATTACAACAATATTGAATTAGATAGACAGAATGAGGTCCTTAAAGCACCAATTTTAAAGAAAAAAGCACACCCTTTAAACATTTTCATCTTTGTACATGTTTGAGGCTAGCATGCCACGACATCAATATGCTGGGACAAATAAAAAGATTTGTCTGTCTACAGTGACCTGGGACTCTTGACCTGTATGTCTGATGTGTGCTGACTATACATTGTTGAGAATGCTGAGGGTGCACAGGTTACAATAAATGGTTACACAGCACCGTTTAATTTATGTATATTAGTCGCAGTGCATACATTTGTGGTAAGAAATATACTCACATATTTCATAGAGGACATTACAAGAATTAGTGTAATCTCTATCAAAATATATTTTTCCTGTGTTATAAATCATCTTTGTAAATACTGATATAACAATAAAAATATAAGGGTGCATTTTAAAGGGACATTCTATGTCGGTTGTCGAACTCATGCCCCCCCCAGATGATGGTGCCTACAATGCCTTCAATGCAATAGATGGCCAAGGAATCATGTAGTTCAGAAACATCTGGGGGGGGGAGATTTTGTCAGCCCTGCTCTATACATTGTGACCACTGTAATCGGAGTAGTCACAGTGCTCTGAGGGCCTTCATACCTCTTCCACTCTGGGGGCTCTCAGAGGGCTGAATCACAACTCCAAATGCAACTCCTCCCATAAACTGAGTGCTGAGTTCAGGTTCCAGGCTTCGAGACTTTTCAGAACCAGCTCCCACCAATGGCTCTCAATGTGCTGAGCATTAAGAGCCATTGGATTGCCTGTCATGTGACATGCTGCAACTTACAAAAAATGGCAGCATGCCAAATCTAGACCAGGGATTCTGGTCCACGTGAGTTTAAAGGGTTAAAAAGAGTGGAGTGGATGGGATTAATGTTTATCCCCTCTGTCCCCGCTGCTTTAACCCTTTAGTATCACTATTCTGCCTCCCTAGCAATGCTCAACAATAAGTACTGGACAACAGTTAATCGAGAAGAGGCTAATAACATCTACGCCATTAGGATGTACCAGTTACTATATTCCAACCTAATTTGCTCCCGACACCTCTTGTTTCAAATTGTTGGCTTGTAGTTTTTAGTCAAGTAGCCGAGGTTATGTGGGATGGGCCAGTATAGTGGTATTGGAGTGGTGATATCAGCTATATAGACTTGGCATCATGTATGCTAGAAGAAAAATCACAGAGAATGAGAATAATTGCATCCTTGGAATAGTTAATTATTCTCCAGCTGGCTGCACCTCAGCACTTCCTACACAAAGTATAGGAACTGTTAACTCATTGTAGCATGGCACAGCCGAGCCACAGAAAAACAAAAATTATGATTAGCAAGTTAACCATGACGTCTTGGTCAGAATAGGGCAGAAGGACTTTAACTATAAGGGGTGAAAGCATAGCTTCCTGGATGATGTCATCAAGTGTAGGAAGGACAGGGGTCCTCTTTGTGTTATAAACTATGTAAGGTGGTTATTCTGTTTAGATGTGCCTTTTAGTAAAGAAAACATCTTAAAATGAGGTTTATCAAGAATCGGTAACTTAGAAAATTGTTGCTTTGTTTTCTTTAATTTTCTTATTCGTTAGTACTAAATTAATTTAGAAAAGAGCTTTCTTTACTTTAGTCTATAAAAATATCAACAAGTTATATCTTACTTTAAAGTTAGACTATTTATGGAAGATGATCAACACTGCTATCATTCCGTGTAAAGCTAGAAGAGAAAAACAAAACAAAGATAGTATTAACAAAAGTGATATTAATGTTTTATACATTGTCTATTATAGATTATTGGTGAGTAGTTTACGTACAATATATTACATATAAATGTATTTCAGGCTTTAGTACAATGTATCTACATGCTTGTAGATTTTTACATTTTTACATTTTCTGTACATAAACACATATATATATACAGTTGTGTGAAAAAGTTTTGGCCCCCTTCCTGATTTATTTTTTTGCACGTTTGTCACACTGCAATGTTTCATATCATCAAACAAATTTAAATATTAGTCAAAGATAACACAAGTAATCACAACATGCAGTTTTTAAATTAAGGTTTTTATTATTAAGGGAAAGCAAAATCCAAACCCACAAGGCCCTGTGTGAAAAAGTGCTTGCCCCATGAAACAAAAATGGAACCATGAATTCTGCTGTCTACCAAAAAAATCCTGAAGAATAATGTGGGGGCCATCTGTTTGTGAACTCAAGCAGAAGCAAAATTGGGTTCTCTAGCAAAACACACCAGCAAGTCCACCTCTGAATGGCTGAAGAAAAACAAAATGAAGACTTTGGAGTGGCCTAGTCAAAGTCCTGAACTGAATCCTATAGAGATGCTGTGGCGTGACCTTAAAAAGGCGGTTCATGCTCGAAAAGATTCCAATGTGGCTGAATTACAACACTTCTACAAAGATTAGTGGACCAAAATTCCTCCAAAGCGCTGTGACAGACTCATTGCAAGTTATCACAAATGCTTGATTACAGTTCTTGCTGCTAAGGGTGGCCCAACCAGTTATTAGGTTTAGGGGGCAAGGACTTTTTCACACAGGGCCATGTGGGTTTAGATTTTGTTTTCCCTTAATAATAAAAACCTTCATTTAAAAACTGCATGTTGTGGTTACTTGTGTTATCTTTGACTAATATTTAAATTTAGTTTGATCTGAAACATTAAAGTGTGACAAACGTGCAAAAAAATAAATCAGGAAGGGGGCCAACAATTTTTCACAAAACCGTACACCCCAATTATGGATTTAGATGTCAAGGGAGTCCAGATCTCAATTGACGACTTAATTCCCAGCTATTCACAGCTCTATATATATGAATATGCGCCATTCTAGCGTTGAAATGCAACCTCACTAGCTTCCTATACCCTGGTACTCCATTACAATGGAATAAAGACTTTTCACAGCCACCCTCTTTTAGACATTTAAAAGATGCATGCCTCCAAGACTATGCCACCTATATTTGGGTAAAGTTGTGTTTCCATATTCTTTATTGGCTACTCCCAACTACCCTTACACCCCTGGCACTTTTCTGATATTTACAGCTCAGGGATTATGCTGGTTTACCTCATGCCAGGTCACTACTCGACCAACATGGACCTATGTCTAGAATCACACTCAAGGGTCTAATATCGTCCATCTATTCTGCTATCTGCGTCCCTTTCTTAATCCAAACTCTACTAAAATGCTTGTCCAAGCTCTTATTGTCTCCCGCCTTGACTATTGCAGCCTCCTTCTCTCTGGCTTTAAGAGATCCCAGATTAACCCTCTGCAGTCTGTTATGAATGCCTGTGCCAGACTCATACACCTCACCTCCCATACCTCTCACCCCTCTATCAATCTCTACACTGGCTCAATGTTTCCTTTAGAATCCATTAAAAAATACTGGTGCTCACATACAAAGCTCTGCATAACTGTGCCCCTACCTACATCTCCTACCTTATTAGCAGGTATATCCCATCCCGACCACTTCGCTCTGCCAATGATCTGATGCTATCAGTTCCTCGTACCCGCGCCCCTAACTCTCGCCTTCAGAACTTCTCCCAAGCCACCCCCTTTTTATGGAACTCCCTCCCTCGCAACCTCAGACTCTCCCTGTCTCTCCAGTCCTTCAAGAAGTCTCTAAAAACACATTACTTCAGAGAAGCCTATCGGCTCACTCCATGATCTCCCCACTGTCATTTCCTGCTCCTCTTCCCATTCAGCCCTCCTGCAACCCACCACTCCACCTACCCTATTCACCCTCACCTAATGGGTCACCCCCCTCCTCTAAGGCTAGGGTCAGATGAACGCATTTTTCACGTGCGTTTAGCCGCACGAAATCACGGCCGTGCTAGCAGCAAATGACGTCCAATGCCAGGGAACATACGACGAACGGCCGCACGAAAGTTCGTCCGTGCAACGCAAGTGGCCAACGAACGCATTTTTTCGAGAACGTCAAACCGCTACTACTGACGTACAAAGTGCGCTGCGTCCGCATAGCGGCGTGTTTGCGTGATTGGGAGACGTCAGACGCTGCACACGTCCGGCCAACATAATGTCCAGACGCAAAAGTGTTTTATTGATGATCCGTACAAAATCATGGACGAAAATGCGCATCGTATGACCGCTATCGCGTATTCCGTGAAAAAATACGTCCATTCGTTCGAACGCACTTTTTCACGGACAACGTGAAAAATGCGTTAGTCTGACCCTAGCCTTAGATTGTAAGCTTTTGAGCAGTGCCCTCCCTCCTTCTATTCCGCATGTGTAACTTGTATGTATATTTGTTATTCTGTCTCTCCCATTGTACAGCGCTAAGGAATTTATTGGCGCTTTATAAATACTTGTAACTGTAACTATCATGTCCCCATTGGACTAGTTCTAAATTATCAGATGTAGCAGGATGGTCAAGTGACCTTGGTCAGACGTTGGACACTGAGGATTGGATTTACACTTGGAATGCTGTAAACAAGGTTACGATTTGCACATACAGCAACATTCCCTCAAAATAGTAATTAGATGATATTGTACTCCTGAAAAAATGCTGAAAAAGAAAAGGCTTAGTCACTGATATGTGGGGAACAGGGTTTAATACTTCCTCATGTGGTGGACCTGCCCTAGGCTCTTGTCGTTTTGGTCAGAAATATTATTAAGGTCTTGGGCCGCCATGTTCCTTGATAATATTAATAATGCATTCATAGTATTCAAATTTTTTTTTTTTACTATTGCTTTGCTCTCATGGCAATTCTTTCTTTTATTATTTTTTTTATGGGTTTTTTTCCTTACCATGTCTGCAAATGTTGAACATTTTGGTGATAATTGTATATTCAAAGAAACATAATTCTTCATTTTTCTGGGCCATAATGTCCAACTGTGCATTTGACTTCTTTTTTTCATTATAGTTGCACATGTCGTTCTGTTCCCTCTGGCTATCTTGTAAGCCAAATTAACGTGCCAAGGTTGTCTGATAGGTTCCGTTTTAATATCTGGCTCTTCACTTCCTCCTTAGTCTTAAAAATCTCCAGTTTTTGGTGGTCATTCAGTATAGATCATTTGTGCTCACATGTGGACAGTGCGACTGATGAATTTCATGAGCCTCATAGGGGTTTGGTGTTTCAGCATGCATAGTTTGCTCATCAAACCTAAAATAGTAGAAACAAAGGATTTCTAAATAATAGCTATAAAATGATAGGTTATTTGGTTGAGAAAAAAAAAAAATACACACAGTTTCACGATAACAAAATCCCATTACACATCATAAAATCATTTTTGTTTTATGTTTAATAAGCACACTGATATGTTTCTATTATCGATTTTCATATTTCATAGGTTTTTTTCCTTTATTCAATGTTTTAGAAAACAAATCTTTTAAAAAAAAAATCTTAAGTACGAAGAATTGTAAATAGATAAACATTTTTCTTTACAACACCTTGACTGGACTGCACAGAAATATATTGTGAAGCGCTATGATTCTCAGTAGTACAGGAAAAATATATTCTTATTTCTATGTACACGTAAAAAATAAGTTATTTTAATGCTTTTGCTATCTGTATCAATTACGATTCTTGCTACACCTTGTAACTCTTCTTTCAGTTCTCTTTAAAATTCCTTTTTCTAGTGTAAGTGAACCACGTCCTCTGCTTCCTCACCCACGTCCTCTGGGTTATTCAGAGAGCGGTGAAAAGCAGGAGAATGACTGGAGAATGGAAAATTCTAGGTCAAAATAGCCAATTTGGAAAGTGAGATGAAAGGGAGAACTTTTATGGTTTGGATATTTTGACCTAGAATTTTCCATTCTCCAGTCATTCTCCTGCTTTTCACCTCTCTTTGAATAACCCTGTGTGCATTTTAAAATATCTGCTTGGCCCTTGCTTTTTTAGGCCTATTCTCACTTACCTTCTCTTGTTCTCTTCCTGTTCCTTTTGTATATTACGTATAACTTTATTTTTAAGTGCTACTCCCTCGCTGCCCTTTCTTCTTTCTTTTTAGACTTGTGTTTTTTTGTTATGTACTGCCACGTTTCCTCTCACATTCTTGCATTTGTATTATTTCAAGCCCAAAGCTTGCTTTTTAAAAAACCATGTAGCCAACTGCACAGTCTGATATTTACAATCAATGTCTATGTATAATCAACAACTAACCTAGCATAACCAACTGGCTTCAGGATTTGTTCTAATTTTTAATAACCATTGCTCTTTGACTGCCCAACCTGACTTTATATACTATTTTAGTAATACGTCCTTTTCTCCATACTGCCAGATTAAGTTCTTTACAATCTACAATCCTTACTATATCTTATCATCGATATATTCATAGATCTTTTTGTAGTAACCAATGGCCCTTAAATCTCTCTTTCTGTAGCTATTACATTGTTTTAGTGTACCAGATAAGCTCATATGTGTTTATCCTATGTTTAATTTGACATATTTCTGTAGGTCTAAAGAATATGAGAGCTAGACTGAAAACTGAAGAAAAATACTCCAAACCAGGCCTCGAGTACAAAATCTCCACAGACAGACAATGTTGGATCAGTCCGAGCCCCCCACATCTCCTCCTCCACTACCATTTCCACCCCCAACAGCCCTCATCGTGAGAAAGTGGCGAGGACATGTCATCGGAAAACAAGGCCCTTTTCAAATTCATATTAATTTATCCATGCACGCCGGCTGAGCCGCAAGGAGCCTAGAGAGGATGAAGAGGGGGGTTAGGAGAGGCAACAGAGGGAAGAGCGAAGGGGGATGGGGCGAGTGTGGAGAGGTATGAATAGGATCTCAGACACAATAATGCCATTCATAGCTGGATTGAGCAGACACAATAAGGGAGTCCTGTGTGTGTTGGGTGGACAAAATGGCTCCATCCCAATCTTTTCTCTGCCCTCATTATATAATAGACATGCATTGTACGTCCTCCTCTCTAAACACAGAAGGAGACTCATGTTTGTGTAACTGTCGGAGGAAGAGATGCAGGCTTGCCGGATTGTTGTTGGAGGAGAAGGAGGGAGAGACGCTGTCATACTGTCATGTGGCATTGGACTTGCAAAGTCTCACACTCCTCTCATTTTGGAGTACGTCTTGGCATTCATTTTAGTTAGAAGTCAACATTTCCAATAACAACCACTTTTTTTATATTTAATATTTTATGCAAAAATTGAAAAGGCCTTTGTTAGAATGAAGATACCATAGTCATCAGGTATAACGTCAATCTTTTGTCATGCTGCAACTATTATCCACCATGAACCAGACAAAAAGAGAACCCAAGGCAGGTAATCATGGATAGATTTAAACCAGAGGTCAGCAGCCTTGGCCTTCCAAATGTTTTGGAACTACTGTTCATCACACATGGTCCTCAGTCTCTCATTAGATTGGCTGAACCTCAACGGGAAATGTAGTTCCAAAACATCTACAGGGCTAAGGTTGCAATGCTGACAACTAGTTTAGTTGATTTTGCTTATCGTTGCTGATTAAGTTTGTTTAGAGTAACATTTTTAAATACAAATTCCAGTTTTACAATCGCAGTGATTGACCACTCTCACGGATATGCTGTTTAATGCAAAGAAGACTTATAAATACAGTAACATATAAAAGGCAAATATATGTCATGGAATTGATGACGATAATGAGAATGGTCTTTGAAAATTGTTTCACATCGACGTGAGAAGAAAACAAATTTAAGGCTTCTTGAAATTTTTATAGTACGAACTCTGATGACCTTTTCAAAATAGTTCTATTGGGGTTTTTTCTATATATCTCAATAAACCACTTGGCAGCTCAAAAAATTTGAGGGTTCCTGTTGTGGGTCCCCCATCTCTCTCTTTTCTGGTAAGATATTGGGTTTTTTTCTACCCTGATTGCCTTAATATATGATCTGTAGTTCTTGTTAGCGAACATTATAGTGAGCATTGGTAAATGTTTACAATTTTACAACCATTAAGAATGAGGTTATAATAACATATAACATAACTATCATGAAAAGAAACACAGCAACCTGGCTTTAACTTTAACTGTTTTATTTATTTTTTAAATATCACAATTTTTATTTGTGAATACATAGCAAACAAAGAGATGGCAATAGATTGTTTGGTGCATAGAAAGTGAGGGAATAAAACTGTGAATATATGCCATATCACAGGGCTCAACATTTCAAGTCCCAAGCTACTAACCAGGCCATAAGAGTTACTCGCCACCAGCTGCTCCACCTAACCCCTACCCAGCCCTTAACTTTGCCCCTCAACACACACCCTTAAATTATCTTATGAAATAACACTGTTAAAGGTTTTATTTAGAATAAAGTTACAAAAATAACATACCCAGTCATCAGACCCCAGATACATGTATACCCAGTCATCAGAACCCAGTATGAGCAGAGCGAGGAGGCAGGGAAGCTCCTCTCTACCCCCCAGCCAGTGACAGACGAGCTGGGTCAGGTTAGGCAGCTGATCCCTGCCACCGTGCAGCCTGGGGAAGGGAAAGGGGGGGCTGCACGGCAGCACCGCTGGAATACACAGCACGGAATTGTGCTGCCTATGTGTGCATTTCCACTCGCCCTGACTCAAGTTCCACTCTCCAATTGCGAGTAGGCGAGTGGAAATTTTGAGCCCTGCCATTTCATACAAATCAACAGTAATAATGTGAATGCAATTTAGACACATTTTCTATATATAACAAAATATAAATAAACAACAGAAAACCGAAAAGGAGCTCCCCATTCAAACCAGTAAAAAGAGGGGTACATGGAGTTAGGAGAAGGGGAATCCGGGAAACTCAAGTATTGTCCGCCTATCAAGAAGCCACCGCCAATGGTGCTCGCCACCACCTCGGCAGAATACCATGCAGTATATTGGAGAGATGTCTGAATGGAGATATGCAGGGAGGATTCCAGGTACAAGAAGTGACAATGCCATGTGTTGATAATTTTTTTGCATGTGCTTCAATTTTAATGAGGACATGGAGCCAGCCCATACGAAACAGATGGTTCAACTTAGTAATGAATAGGGAAAGTCTAGTTGGAGCCGGTTGGTTCCAGGTATGAGGTATGGTTTTATAACCCATTGCCGTAACACTGGATAAAAAATTTCTATGTGCCATTTTTAGGGAGGGTGTAGGCCCATAAGGAAGAAACTCCAGATTTATTGGTAATGAAGTTTTGGTGGGGGAAGAAATATGTGATCGGACTGTGGTCCAGAATCTCTGTGCTATCGTTCAACTCCAAAAACAATGATAGAGATCTGCTTTTTGCTCAGGGCATTTGAAACAGGACGAGGAGGGTTTCCGACAAATGTGAAACAATCTGCGAGGTGAATAATATGCATGGTAAAGCATTTATTAAAACATTTTGTGATAGGACACCGTGGGCTAGAGTTTAATCATGTAGATACATGGACTGATTGAAGGTCATCAATGGTGTATTTTGGAAGACGGGTCAGCCTCTGCGAGGGTCGTGATGTCAGACTAGGT
Source organism: Leptobrachium leishanense (assembly GCA_009667805.1). NCBI lineage: Eukaryota > Metazoa > Chordata > Amphibia > Anura > Megophryidae > Leptobrachium > Leptobrachium leishanense. The sequence continues at coordinate 266,663,903 of CM019063.1, read as the reverse complement.
CAATCTGCAACAAGGTCTATGATGTTATATAGTGAAGAAAAAGAGTAGTCGTGGTTGTGTCTGTTTCAGATGTGATTGTCAATCAGATTTGTCCAGTACTCTTCCGTAAAGGTAGAGGTCACCTTCTGAAAATAAGAACAGTCTTGAAAATATGCAAACCAAGGAAAGGGTAAAGTGGGAAATCTGTTAGTGGTAGAAGTGACTTGGTGTTTCTGTCCAGAAATTGATGTAAAAGGTGTAGTCCTCCCCTCTCCCAATCCTTAAAGGGGGCAAATGAAGCTACCTCTGAATATGAAACTACATAATGAATTTGGGGTTCGCCACCAATTGCAGAAAAATGGAATAAAGTGGGATGAGTAGATAGTTTTAGCCATGCGAGTTTCCAAGCCTTAATGGTGATGTAAGAAGCAGGATATTCTGTAGGGATGAGGGAATTTCTTGATAGGGAGAGTGAAGTAAGTAAGAAAGAGATATTTGTGGGGTCAATGAACATCAAAAATTTAGAGATATTATGGGTCCAGTCAATGGCGTATCGACATCGTGCTGCTATGTTGTAGTTCATATAGATTAACTCCTCCGTGGTGCTTGGGTTGTTGAAGCTTAGTGAGATTCAAATGTGTCACCAAGCCATTCCAAAGAAAGTTTTTAAGAGCTTAATGTTTTTTAGTCCTTATAGGAGAGAAGGATTGGTAACAACTGGAGGGGGTACAGAAGTTTTGGGAAGCTAACATTTTTGTAGAGATTGACTCTGCCAAGAAGTGAAAGAGGAAGATTATGCCACCTGGTTAATTCTTTGGTAACCGTGCGTATATAATTGGAGGGATGTTAATGGCATAGATGGTACAAACATCCCTGGGAAGACGGATTCCAAATATTTAAGCAATGTCTTGGCCCAGACGAAGAGTATATCAGGGGGCACCTCTGGGGTTGTTTTACGCAAGGAAAGAGCAGTAGACTTGTGCCAATTGACTTTTAAGCTGGAGATACTGGCATAGGTGTTAAAAAGGGATGGTACAGCACTTGGCATATCATGGACAAATAATAGGAGGTCATCTGCAAATGCTGACAGTCTCAATTCTCTTCCTCCCACTAAAATAACCTTGAAAGATGGTGACACCTCCAATGCCCTCAACAGGGGATCAACAGCTATATTAAAAAGGAAGAGGCGAGAGTGGACAACCCTGTCTGACACCCTTCCCAGAAATAAGGGGAATCTAGGCCAGTGGTGGTGATGCATGAGGCTGGGTAGCGAATTATATTTTGAATGAATGGTATGAACATTTGACCAAAACATTGATGGTGAAGGATTTAAAGTAAGTGAGGCCAGGCAACCATGTTCCAAGTCCAAGCTTAAAAGGCTGGGGAATGGATCGTGACCTTACGACTGCTGCGACGGCCCTCCGAATACCCATGACCGCATGGCGACTGTGTAAGAAGCCCAAGACGACCGTGTACGAAGCCCAATTGTTGACGGTGAGAATATTGAGAAGGAAGGTTTGTAGGTGGGTGGCCAGGATTTTGATGAGAAGTTTATAGTCCGTGTTTAAATGGGAAATCGGGTGATAGGAAGTGAGCAAATCCAAGGGTTTCCCTGGTTTAGGAACAAGGATTGTTTGGGCTGCATTCAGGGAATCTATCGGGATATGTGAAATATAAATCATATTGCACAAAGCCGTTAAGCTAGGCAGGTTTGTGGTTATAAGATATTATAATAGTCCTCAGAAAGACCATCATGGACCATGGAGAGTTACCCGAGGGTAGTGACATAATAGCCGTCTCCACCTCTTTCACTGTTATAGGTTGATTTAAGATTTCCCTGTAGTGAGCCTGCAAACGTGGGAGAGAGAAGCAGTTTAAAAATTTGTAGGGTTACCTGTATGGGGTCAGGAACGTGATTTAAAGAAGTTGTAAAACAGGTTATTTGTTGAAGGAAGGAGTGTGAGTGTTGTCAGCCTTGGTAATCTGTGGTATAAGGTGTCGTTTCTGTTTGTGTGCTGTCATACTGGCTAAAAGGTTTCCAGACCTGCCTCTCCAACAACAGAAAATTTGGGATTGGAAATCACAATGCTTCTGAGCCTTAGCATGTATGACGGTTTCAAGATTTTTCTTGGTCTGGGCATAGGCATAGATGTTTTCTGTAGTAAGCGATTACTTGTACAGATTATGAGCATTACGTAAAGTAGCATCTAGTGAGGAGAGAGTGTTGTTCCACTGTTTGCGTTGAGAAGCCACATAGGAAATAATATGACCTCAGAGGACTGGTTTAGAGGCCTCCTAAAACAGTTTAGTTGTGTCAATATGTATCAGGTTGTGATTTTCGAGGTTATAAGAATCATGTTGATTCTAGAGAAAGAGTGGTGCACAGGAGATTGGAAGGTATAATCTGTTTCCGGCGGTGTAAAGTAAGCCAAGGTTCATGAAGGTTCAACGTAGATACAAAATTTCTGAACCATTGAGAATTGTGCCTGGATATCTGGGGGGAGATCCAGACTTGTCTATCGTTGGGTTAATCATGGAGTTAAAGTTGTCTCCCACAATCCCTTTAAGAGTTGTGACTTCTAAAAGCAAATGTAAGAATTTGTTATAAAATGCAACATTAGGTGCATTCATGAGGCAATATTAGACGTTATGCTTGTTAGATAAAGAAAAATATACTGTCCATTTGGATCAGCAACATGGTCATCAACAACATACGACAGGGATGAATGTAAGATAATGTCTACTCCTCTCGTTTTGGAGCTAAATTTGTCTGCAAAGCAGTCCTGGACCCATTTTGCATTTAAAAAAAAATCGCAGACTCGGACCAATGACTTTCTTGTAAAAATGTGTCTTGGGGTTGTTTATGAGATAACGATGTGAGTTTTTTTTCCGTTGTTTAATCGGTGTGTTGGCTGTATTGACATTCGAAAATAGAACGTGGAGCGAAGATGGGACGAGATAATCCCATCGGGGCAAGTCTTCTTTCTATCCAATTCCCTTCCGAAAGTTGAGCAAAGCAGGATGATAATGTCGAGAAAAAGAGGAAGGGTCCCCAGTCCCAGCTCAAGCCAGGGGACCAATCCTCAATCCGAGGAAAAGAAAGTTCTACCAGGCAGTTCGGTTGAGGCCATTCAATGGCAACTATGTACATTGTAGGTAGCGAAAAAATAAATCAGAAAAGGAATTTCTTACAGCGGTTGTGGGGAGGTGTAGGAGACATAGGAGGAGATTGACTATTCCGCCAGTCCGGTAAAACATGATTGAGGAAGAGATCAGCTTCATTAGGCAAGAGCATAGAGAGGGATTTGAAGGCGTAGAGTAGCTTGATACAGGAGGGTGAATTTGATGCCCCTATGATATTCTATGTGTGACCTGAGCATCTCTGACAATCTGAATTTTTTTATTGCTGGTAGAAAAGTGATGGAAACTTTTTGCAGGCTGTGAAATTTTTTTCTGCGTCTTCGGAATTAAAAAATCTTGCAATCTCTGGGCGTGGTCTAGCGTTTTCAGCTGGGGCGGTCTCTCCCAGGCAATGAGTCCGTTCAAACTGGATTGGGTGTACTTTGTCGACAGGAATGGAAAGAGCAGAGGGAAGCCACTCATGTAGGATGGCGATCAAGTCTGGATACTTGGATACTTTACCTGGATTTATCTAAGATAAACAAAAGATAAATCCAGGTAAAGAATCCATGTAATTGGGCAGACTAGATGGGCCGAAAGGTTCTTATCTGCCGACATTTTTCTATGTTTCTATGTTTCTAAGCACCAATTCAGGAATGCCGATGAAACGCAGGTTGTTGCGATGGCCCCGTTATCCAAATCGTCCAGCTTATCTTGAAGGGATTCAATCGTAGATTGCTGGGTTTGGATCATTGTTTTAAGTGCAGTGAGGTTGTCATCCATTGGGATTGCCTGGCTTCCAGTGCTGAAATTTGTGTTAAGTGAGCTTGGAGCAATGAAAGGGTATTGTCTATGAAAGATTTAAGATCTTGAAATTGTGTCTCGAAGAGAGCTTTAGGACAGAGGCAACCACTTTGGCCATCTCCACAGCTGGTATAGAGGTCGGGGCAGTAGTTTGTGCCTGTAAAAAAAATTGGGGGGGAAGAAAACAAAAAAAACTGTTTAAAGTTTGTGAATATTGTTCCCAAAGGGAAGGGATGGAGTGTGGTAAAGTCATTAAATTTTATTTTTAACCCACTGGTGGAGACGCCTGGCAAATAAGAGGGATTGCGGCCTACTTGAAAACAAGAGAAATCTCAATGTATCCTTCCATGTAAAATCCTTTATAAATAAATAAATGACGGGGACCCGTTGTAGAGTGTACTTGAATATTAGGCCGCAGGGGCCTGCATCTTGCTTCACCAACATGTGACAGCCTCAAAGCAGTGGTCGGAGTTAAAGTTCTGCTCCTGGCTGAGAGATTGATATGTTGCTTGATCTTGGTAACCAGCCGCGTATGTTGCTAATGGGCTGTGCCGACAAAGTAGGCCTCAAGATGGGGGTCAGAGCTGCAATTCTCCCACCGGCGAATGTGAGTTTGGTGGTTGCTGATGCCGGATCATCGTGGCAACGGGAAAGAGCAGGCGCGCAGCAGAGGGAGAATTCTGAAAAAGAGCTGCGCTTGCAACTCAGACGATCACACGTGTGGGTGGCAGGCGATAAGCCTTGCTCCGGTTTCGGGGCTCCCAGAGGCACGGAGAGGGTGTTTCAGTCTGAAGGACAGCGCTTCAATGCCTGGATGTAATCAGAGGCATAGGGCCATATTACAAAGCTGGTGCTAACTTAACCAGAGCTGTTGTAAACTTCCCAGAGCCATTATAGTTTATGGAGGTTTTAAGTTTACAACAGCTCTGGTTAAATTAGCACCAACTATGTAATATGGCCCTAGTTTCCATGATTGCTGCTCTTTCAGGGCTGGGTAAAGCCTAAACAGCCGACTCTGGAGGCCTCGAGGATGGAGCAGATGAAACATGAGGCCATCTAAGCTGGCCATGAAACCGGAAGTGTTTTATTAATTTTCTGGTTTTAATATAATTTTAAATTTAAAGTATAGTGCAGTAAAAATAAGTTTTTGCTCATAAAACATGGAGATTGATGAGATTTCTTAACAGCTTTATTCTAGCAACCTCCTATAGTACTGTTAGGAGTACATGGGGTACCTTGTAAATATCATTGATTTTATGTTTAAATTTCAAATATTATGCTTCCTCTGCATCTGTTCTTTGTGTCCTGTATAATATGGTTTGGTCAGTTTTGATGTTTTACAAAACGTTAGGATTGCATATATGATGATAATGACAATTACAAGGTTCATTGGAAATTCGATCTAGTTTATCACTTTTTGGCAACCCAGAACAACACATATAAATTATATAATAATAAAAAAATCAACGCCACAAGGGAAAAATGACGTGATGTCAGTTATGTTTATGTGTGATTGCTGCCATACTATAATCAGGAAATTTAAAAAAATCCACTGTGGGCAAATATCCGAGGAAATGAGATTTCCGTCTTTCTCATTTGCTTTATATCTCTCCTGTGTATTTCCTAGTGCAAAACCATCACTGGTTTTTTTTTTTTTTTTTTTTTACGATGTTGGTTTCAAACTAAAGAAAACTGAGACCTAGGAGGAAATCTCTGTTCTCTTTCATGTGATAATTATGTTGCTTTCTCCCTTTTCCTAAACAGGAGAAAAGACAATAGTACTTGAAGTATGGAGCATGCCGCTCTGCAGGTTGCAAAAACAGTACAAAGGATGGAGAGCAGAACAATTAGTGGGAAGCATTGGGTAAATATAATTAAGGTATAGGATGAATAGCTGTTACAAACTGCTTGTAGTATATTAACAAAGTCATTTTATTTAATTAACTGCCAAATCAGCCCATTGTCACGTTGCCAATGTAAACATCCTGTGATATATGGCTATCTGCAATATATACATTATTAGTGATTATATATATATATATATATATGACACCAAATTCAGAGCACTCCACCCAAACATACATCTAAAAGATTTAAAAAACCTGACTTGGGGAAAAATTATGACTGTTTAGTTGCAAAACATGATCATAGATTGTATCACCTGTGACATCATTAATCACTATTGTACCTCATCAGCGACAGGTTATATATATATAATTAGATGCATACACTATCACATATGCATATATACCTGATTGTATTTTTTTTACAATAGATGCAAATATCCACACACTGCTCACCTGCAGACCTATAAATATACACTTATATATGCATGACTACACAAATTTACAATTCCAAATTGAGTCTAAGGACTGAATCGTTTAGGGGTTTTGCTTTGTGGGGGTGGGGGAGCACCCTCTAATCCCCAGGAGGTGCTGCATGCATCATGAGTTTGTAGTGTGTTGATGCTGGGGATGAGTTCTGTAGTGATACCTATCCAGAAGTCATTCACTATTTGACCACTGAGGCTAGGGTCAGATTAACGCATTTTTCACGTCTACCGTCAAAAAGTGCGTTAATGCGTCCAAACGCATTTTTTCACGGAAGACGCGATAGCGGTCATACGATGCGCAATGTCGGCCGTATTTTTTGACGGAGCTATAAAAAACAAATGGACGTGATGTAGGCCAGACATGTGCAGCATCTGACGTCTCCTAATCACGCACACACGCCGCTATGCCGACGCAGCGCACTCTGTGCGTCAGTACTAGCGGTTCCACGTACTCAAAAAAATGCATTCGTTTGCCACTTGCGTTGCGCGGCCGAACTTTCGTGCGGCCGTACTTCATATATTGGCCGTCATTGGACGTCATTTGCTGCTACTACGGCCGTAATAAAGTGCGGCTCAACGCACGTTCGCAATGCGTTCGTCTGACCCCAGCCTAAAAAATTAAAAAAACCTGACTTGGGGAAAAATGGTGACTGTTTAGTTGCAAAACATGATCAAAGATTGTATCACCTGTGACAGCATTAATCCCTATTGTGCCTCATCAGCGACAGGTTATATATATAATTAGATGCATACACTATCACATATGCATATATACCTGTTTTTTTTTTTTTACAATAGATGCAAATGTCCACACACTGCTCACCTGCAGACCTATAAATATACACTTATATGTGCATGACTACACAAATTTACAATTCCAAATTGAGTCTAAGGACTGAATCGTTCAGGGGGTTTTGGTTTGTGGGGGTGGGGGAGCACCCTCTAATCCCCAGGAGGTGCTGCATGCATCATGAGTTTGTAGTGTGTTGATGCTGGGGACGAGTTCTGTAGTGATACCTATCCAGAAGTCATTCGCTATTGGACCACTGAGTGGATATTTTGATTATGATCTATCCACCCCAATTCTTGCTACTATTGCTCCTTTGCTCTTTTTGTTCCCAGAATATATCTATTCTACATATACATTACTGACATTAGACTTTAAATCCCTTATTTTTCTCAACTTATATTAGCATGCATTACAAACTACAGACACTTGGAAAATTTGTTTGCATTTTACTAGATATGAAAAGAAGGAAAAAAAAGATAGAAAACTACTAGTTTTGTTTTAAAATAAATTCTTTGTCCTCCCTTATGCTGTGTGGATTAAAACCACTGCAATTTTTATTTACCCCTTTTAGTTTGTTTGCTGGATACATTTTCTACCCCCCCCTTGCACTTTTTTTTCTGATCTTCCACACAGCGCCAATGCATCCCATTACTTCTCCCAGTCAGCTCTAAACCCTCACCTCTGCGTGTCACCCCTCTCAGATTGTAAACTCCTGAGCAGGGTCCTCTTTTTCTATCATTCTTCGTTTGTTCAATTTATTAGGTGATTTTATGATTTTTTTTGTCCCCATTGTGCAGTGCTACAGAATATGTTGGCGCTTTATAAATAAATTGTTATTGTAATTTATAGCCAAGCCGACTAGTGGACATTTATAGGTTGATCAATATAAGAAAGCATAATAATGGCACATGAATATATGACCGATATATAATAGATGGCTGCCTTGGTAAAATGTCCGTCTACTACATATAATAGCTTAAAGTGTGCTAAACACAAATCTCACAGAAGACGTCTTTTGTACGAGGTATTTCTCACAAAAGGATTGTGGTTGAGTAGAAATTAGTGTCACTTGTCTTTCAACGTATATGCATAAAGCGAAGCTGCGGCCTGCATTGATATAGGACACAGACTGTGTATATATTAGTGATGTGAGCCAGGTTGACCTCAGCAGGGTGAGATGTCGTTTGGGCGTGAGAAAAACCCAGAGACCCTTTTCACAGCTGTTCAGGGCGTCCCATTGAGACTGAGGAGAGAAGAGTTAACCATCTCCCCTCCCTACCTCTTCCCATTCATCCTCCAAACACCCTTTGAAAGATCTTTAAAAATATACCTCATTACTCAGCAACGGTTGTATTCAAGATCCCGCAGTGCTCCTGGTATCTTAGCGAATCCCTGCAGTTTCCCTGTTAATTTTTTTTATATATCTAGAATTCTCTCACTCACTTGCTTTTTATTGTTCGTCGTTTTTTACGGTTTTTGGATAATTCCTTGAGCAGGATGTATACATATATGCGCTTTTGAAGCCCTGGAATGATTTATCATTGACTTTAAACGCACTTCAAAGTTACATATGTTGAGAGATGATATTTATTCAATGTTATTGGTTATAAACCAAATAACAATAATATATAAAAAATATCTGCTAACGTAGCCAATAAAAAGCCTTACAAAACATTCTATATCAGTAGGTCGTGTAAAACGAAAATCACTTCAGGGGTACAGAAGATTTGAGATGGCGACTTTACTTTTTTACAAATTGCAATTCACAGTTAAAGAGTTCGTAAATAAACACAGTTATATGTATTCACTAGGTCGTCTTCCTCCACTTTTAATTTACATTATTTTAACTATTAATTACAAAATCAGCAGTGAATGTGTATATATATATATATATATATATATTAGTAGAACACTTTAGGAGAAAGGTAGAATGTAAAGTTCTCACTGAAGACAGTCTTTGTCTCGGAATTTTTCTTTATTAATCATCCCAACATACAAAGTATGTTCCGTAAGTGCAGCAATCACTATGGAAACCATAGCCCTAGTAACCTCTCCACTTTTAGATGTTTGTCAAAATGCTTCTCTCTAAAGCACTCAATACATATATTTGCAACTTTTTAGTCCCCTTGTATACTGACAATGTATATATATATATGTACAGTACATATATATATATATATTGTCAGTACTTAATATAAATGTCCATTATCTATGTGATGATTAGAATGCATTATTTTTAGATTAAAAAATAAATACCTATAAGTACCATAATAATTACCAAAATGTTTGCACCATTACAGCAATATTGACACTTGTTATCATTTTGGAGTATACGTTTCAGTGTACAGTGGCAAGAAAAAGTATGTGAACCCTTTGGGATTACGTGGAGTTTTGCATGAATTGGTCATAAAATGTGCTCTGATCTTCATCTAAGTCACAACAATTTGAAAAACACAGTCTACTTAAAATAATACAACACAAACATTATATGTTTTCATGTGTTTATTGAACGGAACATGTAAACATTCACAGTGCAGGGTGGAAAAAGTATGTGAACCCCTAGCCTAATGACTTCTCCAAGAGCTAATTGGAGCCAGGAGTGAGCCAACATTGAGTTCAATCAGTGTGATATTATTGGATGTGTTGCTGAAAGCTGTCCTGCCCTTTAAAAACACCAACCAGTTTTGGGTTTACTGGTTTCAAGAAGCACTGCCTGATGTGAACCATGCCTCGCAGAAAAGAGCTCCCAGAAGACCTACGATCAAGAATTGTTGACTTGCATGAAGCTGGAAATGGTTACAAAAGTATCTCCAAAAGCCTTGATGTTCATGTGTCCATGGTAAGACAGACTGTCTACAAATGGAGAAAGTTCAGCACTGTTGCTACTCTCCCTAGGCGTGGTCGTCCTGTAAAGACGACTGCAAGAGCACAGCGCAGAATGCTTAATGAGGTAAAGAAGAATCCTAGAGTGTCAGCTAAAGACTTACAGAAATCTCTGGCAAATGCTAAAATTTGTGTTGACACATATACAATAAGGTAAACATTAAACAAGAATGGAGTACATGGGAGGACACCACAGAGGAAGCCATTGCTGTCCAAAACGAATATTGCAGCACGTTTGAAGTTTGCAAAAGAGCACCTGGATGTTCCACAGCACTACTGGCAAAATATTCTGTGGACAGATGAAACCAAAATTGAGTTGTTTGGAAAAAAAACACAACACTATGTGTGGAGAAAAAAAGGCACAGCACACCAACATCAAAACCTCATCCCCACTGTAAAACATGGCGGAGGGAGCATCATGGTTTGGGGTTGCTTTGCTGCCTCAGGGCCTGGACGGATTGTTGTCATTGATGAAAAATGAATTCCAGAGTTTATCAAGACATTCTGTAGGAAAACGTAAGACCATCTGTCCGCCAACTGAAGCTCCGCAGAGGATGGGTGATGCAACAGGACAATGACCCAAAGCATACAAGTAATTCAACAAATAATGGCTTCAACAAAACAAAATACGCCTTCTGGAGTGGCCCAGTCAGAGTCCTGACCTCAACCCGATTGAAATGCTGAGGCATGACCTTAAGAGAGCGATTCACACCAGACATCCCAAGAATATTGCTACACTGAAACAGTTTTGTGAAGAAGAGTGGTCCAAAATTACTCCAGATCGTTGTGCAGGTCTGATCTGCAACTACAGGAAACGTTTGGTTGAGGTTATTGCTGCCAAAGGAGGGTCAACCAGTTATTAAGTCCAAAGGTTCACATACTTTTTCCACCCTGCACTGTGAATGTTTACATGTTCTGTTCAATAAAAACATGAAAACATATAATGTTTGTGTTGTATTATTTTACGCAGACTGTGTTTTTGAAATTGTTATTGACTTAGATGAAGATCAGAGCACATTTTATGACCAATTCATGCAAAACTCCACGTAATCCCAAAGGGTTTACATACTTTTTCTTGCCACTGTATAGGCATCTGGTGTTGTTGCATGTCCCTATATAGAGAAAAATATTAGGTCCCATTATGTTAATATTTACATACAGATATTGAGATTTATTAAATGATATGGGTTTAGGTACTAGTGGCAATCAGTGGAAAATGTTCCATGCAGTTTACATTTGAATAACCACATATGAACCTAAATACGATTCTAATGAGCTATGCACCAATCCACCACTTCCAACCCAATTGTCAAGGATACTCAACAAACCACATTTCAATATTATTCCCCTTGGAATAAAAATGGAACATCCTAAATACTTGGATCGCCAATATTTTTTATGCGATGAGTTGCAAATCATCACAATAATATATCTCTTATAATAGCTACATTATTGTATTAGTAGTAGCTAGTCTTTCTGATAGAGTTGTTTGCTGTTCAAATCATGTTTTAAATAAGTAAAGGACCAGAAGATTGTACTGAGAACATAGTGCTTGAGTGAGAAACACAACAATTTGATGTGTAACAACGTGACCCTCTTGTGACTTCCATGAAGGCATGGCGTGACACTGACATGGTAAAACGTAATTTGAATGAGGTGCAGAGGCGTAACTAGAAACCTCAAGGCCCAGGTGCAAGAATCCATGAAGCCCCCCCCCTGGCAAAAACATATCCCCCCGTCATCCCCATGCTTTGGACCCCTCCAGTTCCACAATGTTGACTCCAGACAATCAGTGTCCCATTTTTTTTAGGTCCACTATGACAACTTCAGCTCATCCCATTTTTAATGTAATGTGCACCATGTATATCTTAGAGCTCCACAGCAAAAAAACAGCAATGTGCGCTGTGTATGGGCAAATCATAGGTGAGACCCTGGCCCTTACCAAACCGCCCAGGTGAGGCCGCGGCCAGCTGTGTGTGGACCCCGGAACTCAGGGGCCCGGTTGCAGTGGCACTCTCTGTACCCCTGGTAGTTACGCCCCTGGTGAGGTGTACTTTGCTATGTCGAAAGGAAATGAAAATGTTTTACGCAAGAGTGTATTTAGGCTTTGTGCAGGTCTAGACACTGCTTTAGAGATCCATTACTAGGACTTTTATTGCGTTTCCGCTGTGTTATACACCTGGACACCTCAAATATATTGGACCTCTAAAAGAAATAACATTAGGAATGAAACGCTACCCGCTTCAATCTGCTGCCTTAGGCCCAGGCCTAGTGGGCCTATGCAAAATTACACCTCTGGTTTTACGTGAATACGTAAATATGTGAATATTTGCAAACCTCTAAAATGCTTTATATTCCAGGCACTGTTTCCACAGCTCTGCCTGCCTGCAGCTCGGAGCACAGGCTACAACATGTCTTCGTCCTGCTCTCTTATTTCCCTCTGACCTTTCCCCGCTGCTGTGATGTATATTTTTTGACAAAAGCAGGGGGATTACACACCTTTTAATGCTCTGCTCTGCAGATAAGGTTAGGCAGTGGGCCGCCAGCCAGTAACTGTCAGGAGGAATTAGGGGGAGATGGCTGTTCCCACCCTGAGATCCTTTCCGCATCAACGCGTCCTGCATTTTGTTAACACCCCCTTGTTCCTCAGTGTCCCCGTGACACCCCTTCTGCTGAGAGAATGTGACGGGATCAGACACATCCTCGAGGGAATTCAATCCCACTCAAGCCAGCGGTACAAATCCCCATCCACCTCTTGCTTTATCTTTATCTAATTTCCATTCCTCTCTGCCTACTGCATTTCTTTTTCCCTACTTGTCTCTATTCCCAGCTCTCATCTTGCCACTCTCGTCTTCTTCAGTATTATACCATACTTAAAATTGCTTTACTGTATAACAGGCCTAGATCCCTCTTTGAGTTCATCTACAGTTTTTTTTAATTGGTTCTCCTGCCTAGTGCTTTCCCTTTCATTATCATTTTGAGATTTTGTCCCCCATGTGCTTTCTTTCTGCCCAATTTTACCTTTGAATTTATATAAAATAATATTTCATCCTCTCACCTGTACACTGCCCAGTCTGTGGTGTTTCTCTCTAATATTTGTTCAATGGCTCCATTACCCTTTCACCTATAATCAACATGTATACAACATTCTAAAAAAAAAACGTAAAGCCATAGAGGTATGTATTATTTATTCCAAAGATGGCCTCAATCTCTCCCTCCACTTTTCATGAGGGTAAGGGTCTTTCTCAGAATAGATACGACATAAGGTCATTCATTCTCTTCCACCTGGGGAGCCTTGGTTCATGGTAACCACTGCATAGCAATAAGGCAGTCAAGACGTCATTTTTTTCCTCCATTCCTTTACTCCTGTGCCCTGCAGATCAGCATCTATAACAGTTGCATCTTTTCAACTACATTTAATAACCCAAAAATATACTGTCACTCTATAAGCTGTACCATCTGTCCTTCCATCGAGATAGATATCATCTGTATAACATCACACTCTTTAAAATAGCTATGAACACACGCGCAGACATTTCTAAAGTAGCCTATGGAATATTATTTTTCAGCCTCCAGGAGAGTAATTTAAAAGGAGTAAGCTCTTGGATTTTTAGACATTTATCATAAACATGCCTTTAGTAGCAATAAGTCAACATCCAGAGGCTGAAAGTCACTAAATACAAAGAAGACAGAATACAAAACCTAAACTATTAATCCTGCTTTGCTACATAAAACAGAGAATCTAATGTGAGGCAAAAGCAATATATTGCATTATTTCAGTTGTTTCTTCTAAATATTGTTTAAAAATGTAACATGTATATAAATTTATAGATCAATCAATCACAGGATTAAACACATTCCATTTGATGCTGTATTTTTATTGACTACTGAAAATTAATAATAACGTCCAGATTTTACTGAAAAGCTATTACCAAGGGCATGTTTTATCATTTTTATTTTTTTTATTTTCAGTATTAATCCAAGGCTACTCCTGTGCATGATATACATGATGCTGATTTGCTGTCTGTGTCTCCATTGTCTGTATATGTTTCATTAATCTAAAATAGTTAGAGACGCACACCTCCAAGATACAGCTTGCTATGGACGCCAAGAACGGTGACACTCCTAGTGAGCACCCACTTCCTGACGTCAACACTGGCGGCTGCCAGCATTCTAGTGAGATGTACGGAATGACAGGATCATTTGCCTCAAACTAAAGGCGTTATTCATAAAGATTTGAAATGTCGCCGCACGTTCGGTGATCTCTCGCTCCCCGCTCTTCGGGGCGATTCGTTGATTCTAGTTTGCCGACCCTGCGGTGTATTCAGTATGCACCGCAGGGTCCCCGTAGTGCAGGGAAAATTCACCGCAAACCCGCTGAACACTCACCATAAACCCGCCGAACACTCACCACAAAGTGCCGCAAAAAACACGCCGGAAAAATCCGAGGAGCCGCCGATCACGGCGCAGAACAGCTGACGGAAAAAGCCGACATGCAGATGAACGAGGGGAAAAAAAACAAACAGTTCGCTTGAAAGTTTCAAAATTGAAACGCTGTCTGCGAAAAAACTACTGAACAAAACTGTCTGGAATTTACATACAGGGTAATTCAAAGAGATCCGAATTGCTTGAGAAAGGTAACCGAACGCTGAAAATCAGCGTTCGGTTACCTTTCTTGGCCATTCGGCTATCCAGAGAGCAGGCAATTTGCCAAATCCTGGCGAATTGCCTCAACATACGGTGCCTGTTCGGTGCCTGTTCGAGGGCAGTGAAATCCCCATGAAAAGCAATGCTTCGGCTATTCAGAGAACGAAAACCAGCAGTGAAAGGTTCCCCTAATGCCCTGCCATTCGGTGGTTTAATTCGGCAAATTTATTCAGGAGAATCCCATAGGCTTCAATGTTAAAGATATTCCCGTTTTAATTCAATATCTAATAAACCGTTCATTATAAAATTCTGCAGTAAAGAGTCTCTTTATTTATAGATTTTTTAGGATATTTTAAGCATTTTTCTGGATTTTTTTAAAAAAAAAATTAAAAGTCAGATTTTTTTTTTTTAAGTTTACTTATTTTTTCTGTAACAGCCCTTTTTGTTATTCCCTGGACCTCATATGCAAATTTCAGACATTTTCACTCAGTAGTTTCTTTGCAAACAGCGTTTCAGTTTTCAAACATTCACGCAAACTGTTTCTCTAATTTATTCACTGCCTCTTCTGCGGTCTCGGCTTTTTCCGGCTTTTTCCAGCGGTTGCGATCGGCTCCTGCTCGGGTTTTTCCGTGGTTTTCGGCAGGTTAATCCAGATGTTTTTGCGTGATTTCGGCGTGCATTCGCCGGGTTTTGCGGTTAGTTTTTGTCAGGTTTGCGGCAGCTTTTCCCTGCAATTCGGGGGCCCTGTGGTGTTTGCTGAATACACCGCAGGGTCACCGAAATGGGATCGGCAAAAGGAACCGAATTGAAGAGAACAAAAAGTCACCGAACGTGCGGTGACTTTTCGAATCTCTTTGAATTACCCTGATAATATCCAATGAATGATAATAAAAAGGTCTATTACAGAAAAAAGAAAACCACTTCAAGAAAAAGGAAAATAAATTGCTGAAAAAATCCCATAAAGATCCTAAAAAATCAATAAATAGAGATACTTTTTACTGCAGATTAAAAGAATAAACGGTTTATTAGATATTGAATTAAAATGGGAGCATTTTCGTTCAGTAGTTTTTTTGCAAACAGCGTTTCAATTTTGGCACTTTCAATCATATTGTTTTCTTGTTTTTTTACCCAAGTTTTTTACCCGGTTGCTTGTCTGCATTTCTGTGGCTGGTTGGAGCTGTGTTCGTTGGCTACGGTTGATGGCTATCCTTCATGTTTGCAGAGTATGTCCAACAGGTTGGCTGCGACGGGTTTGCAGCGGCAGCCGGTGGGATCGCGGCAGCAGCTGGCGGGTTTGCGGCAGGTTGGCGGTGACAGGTTGGTGGGGAACAACAGAGCACCGAAATGTCGGCAACATTTCGGTGCTCTGTGAATAACCCACTATGATGTCATTAAAGATCGGCAACCTTGGCCCTCAAGCTGTTTTGGATTTACGTGTCCTATGAGGCTTGGTCACTCACTACAGTGGCTGTGTACCATGGGAAATGTTGTTCAAAATCACCTGGAGAGTCATGGTTGCTGTCCCCTGATCTACATAATAGAAAATATTCATGGTTGGTGCCCAGTGTACTTAAGGCATTGCCCTATACTCCCTATGACCAAATTGTTATTATTATTGTCATCATTTATAATGCGCCACCAGTTTCCGCAGCGCTTTACAAAAACCAAAGGGAACTCGATAAATGGACATATGATAGAAACAAGAGGTGTAGAGGGCCCTGCTAATAGGAGCTTACAAAGTAGAGGCCCTATACTCCCTATGACCAAATGATGAATAACATGAGCATGCTTTACAGATTTCAGGCCCCGTTTACACTGTGCGATTTGAAAATCACGCGACTTTCCGCCCGATTTTCATATTCGCGACATGGTGCGATAATGTCGCGCGACATCACTGTTTTGTGCGATTTTTGCAAAGCACCACCAATACAAATCGCAAAATCGCAGATAGCAAATCGCAAAAAAAGGGTCATGTACCTGCGACATGCTTCTGCGACGTGCGACATGAGACGTCGCGCGACATCGCGCGGCAAGATGTGAACAGCTCCATTGAAATGCACTGGAGAAGCTACACAGCGCGACGTCGCGCGGATTTTGCTGCGACATCACGGCAAAATCTGCGCGATAAATCGCACAGTGTGAACAGGGCCTAAATATACGTAGAAAAAACATTCAGAACCGCTGTTTGATGTGTTCAATGTATTGCTCACAAGGAATGTGTATCAGCACCAGAAAAATAGAAATTGGTGTAGATACAACTAGACTTTGGTGCATCAGTGTAGTAACTAGTTGCTTATACTCCTCTTTGTCTGGTCACGTCTCTCATCAGCTTTCCCCTCATGTTCTATTTCCCCCTTCCCTTGTAACTAGTTTATATTCCCTAACTCTTCAAGGCATAGACTGGGGCTTCTGTTTGACTGAACACATCTTGTATAGCTTATCAATAGTCTTTGGTTCCAATAAGAACTGAAGCCCTGTTCACACTGTGCGATTTATCGCGCGGATTTTGCCGCGACGTCGCAGGGCTAGGCTCCGGGCCTTGCCTAGGCCTCTGATCGGGTGCGCGCGCGTGGTTGGGCTCCAACAAGATGGCGCCAGGGGCGTGGCGTGCACTGATGACATCATGGACCTCCAATTGGTCCAGAGGGAGGTACAGGGTTTAAAAGGCCAGAATCCCATTACATCCTCGCTCCATTATTGAGACAGTACTCCTTTTCTCCTAGCTCTGAATCCTCCTGCAGATTGGCTTGTGTTTGACCCAGTTTGTGACCTACCACAGCATCCTGCCTAAATCCTTTCTCGCTCCTTTCTCCATAACGACGTCCCTTGAGTTGTTCACCATAATCCTGAGGGGCAACCTGACAATCTCCATGTTAACACGATATTCCGGGAGTGATCGCAGAGGGAGATTGGGAACTATTTGTACCCAGTCTCACTCTGCAAGCGACCAGAAGAAGTGGCTGATCGTGCTACCGTTCTCGCCATGGGATGAAAGGTGAGTGTTGGATTTATCGTGGGGGTTTTAGGACATGCTAAATGAGTTTGCATTTGCAGAATCATTTAGCGCCAGCTTTTAGAAGCTGCTAAAATTTTGCCTTGGGCGTCTCAACGGTAATTAGCGCTAGTACTTTGTACTACCTTACTTATTGAAACACTAATTTAGGGCTCCCATGTTAAGTATAGGATGCGCAAAGTACAGTAAGCTTATGGAAGCTAGCCCTAAAACCGATATGCTAACAGATTACTAACGGGGTAGCATCAGGAATGTAATATGGGTGGCATATGTTAAACACACTTATCCTAGCGATAAATAACACTTACACATCCAGACACTATCGTTAGCGTTACCTAGAGAATAGTGCCCACCGTGTCTGAGACCACCTGTGGTAGCGAGTCTGAGAGAGGCAGACGATGGATCAGATCTGCGCAGCTCCATCCATTGGTTCGCACAGGCGCTACAGAACTAGGGATGAGCTGTTCGGTTCGGACGGTTCGGAGTTCGGCCGAACTTTGGTTGTTCGAAAGTTCACGAACTTCGAACTTTTTGTGTGTGTTCAGTTCGAGTTCGAAAAAAAAAGTTTGAAAAAAGTATAGAAAATGCTTAAAAAAATACTAAGAAATCTAGAAATAAAGAGACTCTTTACTGTAGAATATTATAAGCAACGGTTTATTAGATATTGCTTTAAAAACTAATGTGTACGTGCAAAGATTCTCAACTCTAAATGATCTCAGTTCACAAACACCAGGTGTTTTTAGTCTGTTCTAATGAATTTGATACTTTGTATGTATGTAGACTATACTGAGGGGTGTGGTGTCTGCTTTTGAGAAGTGTTAATTTCTCTCCTCTAATATGCTGCCTTTCTAATGAGACCAAACACGATCATGTAGAAAAAATACAAAATTTCCTCATTTCACGCTTTTAACATCTAAAGCAATGTTATTTCTCACCTCGGGATTAAACATTCACAGGGTTATTCAGAGAGCGGTGAAAAGCAGGAGAATAACTGGAGAAGTGAGAATTCTAGGTCAAAATAGCCAAACCAGAAAAATTCTCCCATTTATCTCACTTTCCAAATCGGCTATTTGGTCTCGATTGTTCTCTTCTCCTGCCAGTTCTCCTGGCTTTCGCCTCTCTCTCAGGGTTGTTCAGAGAAAGGTGAAAACCAGGAGAATGGCAGGAAAAGAGAACAATCTGGACCAAATAGCCGATTTTGAAAGTGAGATAAGGCTAGGGTCAGACTAACGCATTTTTTGCAGCGACCGTCAAAAAGTGCGTCCAAACGCATTGCCGTATTTTTTCACGGAATGCACGAAAACAGTCATAAGCATTTTTGTGCGTGATTTTTTACAGATCCAAACCAGGAAACTTTGGGTGTCTGGACGTTATGTTGGCCTAACATGAGCAGGGTCTGATGTCTCCAAATCACGCACACACGCCGCTAGCGGACGCAGCGCACTCTGTACGTCCGTACTAGCGGTTCTGTGTTCTCGAAAAAATGCGTTAATTTTCCACTTGCGTTGCGCAGCCGGACTTTCGTGCGACCGTACTTCGTATATTGGCCGTCATTGCCCGTCATTTGCTGCTAGTGCAGCCGTGATTAAGTGCGGCTAAACGCACGTTAAAAATTCACTAGTCTGACCCTAGCCTAAATGGGAGAATTTTTCTGGTTTGGCTATTTTGACCTAGAATTTTCCATTCTCCAGTCATTCTCCTGCTCTTCGCCGCTCTCTGAATAACCCTGACAGGGTTATTCAGAGAAAGGTGAAACTCAGGATAATGACTGAAGAGAAAATTCTAGGTCAAAATAGCCAAACCAGAAAAATTCTCCCATTTATCTCACTTTCCAAATCGGCTATTTGGTCTAGAATTTTCCATTCTCCAGTCATTCCCCTGGTTTTCACCGCCAAAAAAATCAGTAAACTTTTTCTGCGTGTCCGAAAATGTCTCCTCTTTTCATACAGACTGCCGCCCCAAGCAGTTGTTTATGGATAGATTAAAGGAAAAGCATAATCCGTCATTTGAAATGTCATTTTTTGGTTTTTACATATTTCTATAAATCCTAGAAATCCACCACTTCACGGGCAGGTTATGGGGACCTCCTAGGCACGATATTTGAAGGAATTTTTCGTTTTTATTTTTAACCCTTATTTCATGGAAAACTCACTGTCCCTTTAAAAACTTTTTTTTTTTACTTTTTGTCCTTGTTTCCTGTCCCCCAGGGCACTACCCGGACCCCCATGTACCTTTAATGGCAAATATCTAGCATATATGCCCTCTTGGAGGGCACTCTAAAAACCGAATTTTCAGCCCCATTGACTTGTATTGAGTTCGAGTTCAGGTTCGGGTCCGAACCGAACTCGGGGGGTGTTCGGCTCATCCCTATACAGAACTTGCATACGTAAAGTGCATAAGTCCATAGTGGTGTGCAATTTGCGGTTCCTACGCTGCGCAAATTGCACAGAAAAGCTGCTGAGACTTCCGGGTTCGGGAGGAGCATCACATAGCTAGGGAGAAAAGGTGAGTAAAATCACCCAAAAAGAAATAAAACTAACGAAAGAGAAAAGAGTACCCCTATAGTATGCAAAATATAGCTTAAATTTTATATCTCCTCTCAAGGTTAGTACAAAGGCAGAAACCCCTGTATTATGAGATTTGGGGTAAGGGTTTTTTGTGTTTCATCCTCCAATTCACACTTCAAAAATGACTAATGATGCACAGTGACTCACCCATTCACAGCACGCAATATTCGGTCTGCAGTGTGTCACTGACACTTAAGGGATAAATGTAGGTGTGTGACATCATTATCTTTTTCCAGGAAGCGAGGGCTCAGACACCACAAATTAAATCTATTTTCTTCAAGTTAGTTAGTGCAGTGTAAGCCAGGTTCGCCATGCTCACTGGCACCATATCCTGTTTTACTAGAGCTAGTGAGAGCTTTTTAAGTAAAGTTCGGATATGAGACCTCATGTTGTGGGGAAAAAAATACAGAAATTAATCAAATATATAGCAGTTTATGACAGCTCATACAACCTCATTAGTTGATAGGCACATGTGAATGCTGGAGTGTATTTGTGATCAATGTCAACATGCAAATGAATATTCTCTGCAAACTGAAAATCCACATAAATTCCATCAGGGTGTGTTTCAGTGAAGTGTTAGTCGACTGCTTATTTGGCCTAATTAGAGAACTGGCTCTGCCTGCCATGTTTACCCCTTACATTTCACAGTATGTAAATGGAATCAGACAGCTAAATTGCAATCACTGCTAGATTATTCCTCATCTGCAAGATTAGATAGTAGGGGTGCAGCACTTATAGTGTCTGTTATTCAGTTGCAAATGACACACTCTTACAGTTCAGTATAAAGGGATGTGGAATTCTACAACACTTAACTAAAGGGACGACTAGCACTCTACTGCAAATTCTATTTGATTAAATAAAATATCTACTTAAATTGTACTGAGAGAAACAAACCAACATATAACTCAGTGGAGTGGACAGCTGATTTACTATTTAAAATGGAATTTTAGACACTAAACATACTTTCCCTTAGTAACTGCCTAATTAAATAGATAATGCTGCAGGATGCAAAATACCCATCATCTGCATTTCATAAAATTACATCTAGCTGTGCAGGTCATTTCTGTATTTTGCAAAAAGTCACATATAAACATGGCGCATGACAGCAGCTAATATCCATTTATGCTATTTTGTCAGATCTTTCCTAAAACCAATGCAGATTAAAAAAAAATAATTATATAGAATTGCTGTGATGTGCAAGTGGCTTCTGCAATAATAAACATAACTATTATAGTGTGGAGGCTTTTTATCTCACTTTTTGTCCTCCACCACAACCCTTGTAAGCACTGATTTGCCCTACGGGTTCCAAGCATCCACTGCAACTGGTCATGCCTAGCTCCTAGCTGATGAGGGTCCAACAAACCCAAAACAGCGCTGTCCTAGGAGTGGCTTTGACCAGTTGCATAACCTTATCTCTGCTAGAAAGCCACTGTGTGGCATAGCATTGATTTTAGGGTTTTGTGTAATAACAGACCCAGGATGCATAAAAGTGAGACAGAGGTCATTTGCATATCCTACCCAGAATTCCTTGCTGCATATGGGTAATGTGGAACAGGAGCTCGGTGATGCAATTCACCAATTGCTGTGATATGCAAGTGGCTTCTGCAATAATAAACATATATATATATATATATATATAGTTCTAAATTTTTATACATATGGTTTCCACTATGGTATTATATTAGCAAAATATTGAAGAAATCCAGCACACTGTGGTATATTAGAAATAGGTTTATTCCATCACCAACAGAACAGACGTTTCGACCTCACATAGGTCTTTCTAGTCAAGTACTTGACAAAGATCTGTGAGGTCGAAACGTCTGTTCTGTTGGTGATGGAATAAACCTATTTCTAATATACCACAGTGTGCTGGATTTCTTCAATACTTTTGCGGTTTTGAGGCCTTGGAGTGAGGACCTCCTCCAGCTGTGGACCTAATCAAGTATGTGAGTACATCTTCTGCATAATGGCATTATATTAGGTACACATACGATTTGATGTACATAACAACTAAATTACAACATGATTTCAGATGAGTAGATTCAATAGACATTAATTAAATTCTGAGATATTTATATATTATTTCTGTAGACTGGAAGCCTTGTCAGCTTGTTTACCATGTTCCATGTGTAGCTTGAAGAGAAGACTCCTCTGGTTGGCCATCTGGGTAGAAGAAGGAACCGGTTTATACGTTCGGTTGTCTAGCTTTATGACTTTTGGAATACTCATACAGCTAGGTAACCAAAGAAAGAAACCGATTCAAATCCAGTGGATCCCGCACTTTGCTGGTGTGTAGGAGAACATAAACACCACACACAAAGAAATGATGGATCCAAAAAGTAGTATGTAGTCCGTAAAAGTATTTTCTTCCTAGTTAGCAATTCTGCTCTTTCTTGGATTTAAACAGGATAGTTGGTTGATTCACTCATATTAACTTTATTTGGACAGGCAGAGTTCACCTAGCTGGGAATCACACAATTCTATGGTGTTTTAGTTGTTTAGTGCTTTACCCAGTTAAACTATTATTCCTGCAAAGTCTTATCTCTTTATAATTACATTTATGGATGCTCTAGACTTACCATCGCTTACTGATGATTATATAGAAACTATAGTAGATCCAGCTCAGTTGGCCAGTTGGGGCATGTTCTGCCATGTTGGATCTCTAGTTATAGAATCGATACATTGTAGTTGTCTGACCACTGCAATTGCAAGGTATTTAATCTAAATGTTAATGATGCAAAATGCATTTGTAATAATGCCAACTCCCATAAAAGCAGAATGTCCATCTGAAAGCACAGGCACACAGCCCTGAGTAACAACACTGACTGCTAAATGGGATGTTATACATTGTATAACTAACATTCTATGAAGCATATTGTAAAATTTGGAGTTGTTATGAACACAGTGACAATTCACTTTTACCCATCTGTGCCATGCTTACAGTACCTGTTTAATGCAACACCCTTTAGCTATGGGGACTGTTGCTTGAGTAACTTCCCTGGAGATCATTTTCCTCTCCTTCATGTTATATCTTCTACAACACCTATAAACATTGCTACAGCGAGGTTCTAAAAAGATTGAAAACTCACGTTTCACGTGGGGTCACCAGAGCAAAGGTTGCATAGTGTCAAAGGCTCAATGGGACTTACCACCATGTTTACACTATTATACATTCAAGGTCAACTACCACCAAAAAATTAAATGTCCTTATTTTGTTTATTTTATGTTGCTGATATCTTACATGTGCTTTGTTTTTCTGCTTAGTTAATAAAATGTTTTACTCTATATGTGTCACTGGGTGCATTCATTTTTTGATCTTTCTCGGTTTCTGTTGTAAACTGCCCCCCACAATATCTTTACATCACTTGCTCCTCACTCTGTGGCAATAGCCATAGAATGGAGTCAATGGGTCAATCATTGACTCAAATCATTGTATTGTGTGGGATGTATTCAAAGGACATCACCAGGAGATAGATTAAAAAAGTTTTAAGATACCCATCTTATCTCATTCAACTGCTAGTTCTTAAAATATAACAGGAAAAAAAAGTGTTATCTGCGCTCGTTTCTATATATAGTAACGAGCAAAGATGACACCTTTTTTTCCTGTTATATTTTATGCATGAACTTGGTTTTTACTCTTGGTTGTTGCAGCTGCTCTGGTGAGTATAGGCGCGACGCCATTTTTTCTGTATGTATGTATAACTGCCAGTTCTTACCTGGAGTAGTATGTACCACACAATGGCCTTATCTAAACATTCCCTCTCCCACCTCATTGACTGTTAAATACTGTATAAGATAAAGCACAGTCGCAAAGTAAAACGCATCATTAGATTTTGGTAAGTGTTGCATCACGGGAAAAATGCACAAAATAGAAACGAGATAAAAACTCATGTTTATTTTTCCTTTTTTTAAATGCAATTACTTCAGAAAAAGGAAATAAACAGAAGCAGGTGCTTTATAATGTGGTTTTGTTTGTAATGCACAAGTAATCTAGTTACAGCTTATGTAAGTAGTAGTGTCCCTTTAAGCCACCTGATATCAGCTTCCTGATTAGAATTTTGCAATGTAACTAGGTGCGTAGCATTTTTATCGTACCATTACGTGGGCTGTATTCCAACCCTGGTGTAAAGTTAACCAAAAATGTTGTAAACATAGCAACCTCATAGACTTCAACGGCTCTGGCACTTTTACAACAGTTCTGGTTAAGTTTACGCCGGAGTTGGAATAGTGCCCCTGGATTTTAGGTTGATTGGGGCAGGTTGGGTCTACAAACTCAAGTGTATTCTGTTATGCTATCAATTAAACCTCACAACCTCAGCCACTTCCTTGGATTGAAGTCCTTTACCCTTCCATTTCAATCCGTTAAAGAATTCCCTGTTTATTACAGTAAATTCCCATCCAACTAAGTACATTTTGGTGGAAGTTCTTGTCCTCATGCACCTGCATTGCTTGTCAGTTGTTTGCTTCCAGCACTTTTACCATATATTTCTTCCTAGTTCTCCGTTTCGCTTTCCTTCACATTACTCCTCAGCTGTTCTTAATAAGAAATTTGCATTGCGTTTTTACAACAAACTATTTTTCTGATTATTATCACGTTGTAGTAGAGTAGCTCGCAATTTTCCACCATACTAGAAGTGACAAACATCTCACCAGATAATAATCACATACAAGTACACACAATTCAGAATAATACGGGGATGGATGGTCCTCTTTAGCAAGCACCACTCCGTTCACCATTTTCAATACATAGCAAAGGCATTTGCCAGTTAACTGCAAGCACCCATAAAGTCACCAAAAAGCAGTTGTTTAGTATATAATAAAAAACAAAAAAATTACAAATATATATGTATGTGTGCTTTATTATTTCATCGATTTGATCTTCATCTGCCTGGTATTTCCATAAAAATATAATACTAATAAATATAGTGAACATGCAATATCTTAAATAACTTAAAATACTTTACACGTGTAGCATTATAATCTGACAAAAAAATCTCTCGCACGAGCTATTTAACATTCAGTAGAATAACAAAACAAATATTTAGGATTCAACAAAACTACAGAGAACAATTTTCACTTCCACATCTGCACAAAACATACAAAAAAAACGTAATTTCGTGAAATAAAAATATACTGTTTAGATTTTCACTGAATAATGTTCTACTTTTGATGCGTCTAAATATTAGTTTAAAGAAAACGAATGAAATTTAAATAGAAACTGCAACATTGAGTGACGGAATCAAGCAAGCAACAAGTAGTAATTAAAGCAGGAAAAAGCAGAGAAAGTGGAAAGTAAAAATTGAAAATACCTTATTGGAGTCGTTGGTAATGTTGCAGTTTGAATTCCTTGCTTGGCCTGGTGAGAGAAAGGAGGATGTTTTCTATGAATGTGGTTTGGTTTGGAAAATCCGCATGACCCTAAGACATTAACCCTCCTCCTGCCATCCCCCACAGCCCTTTAACAATAACATAACACTTTATTCACTCTCCCCTTTTTTATTCTATTTTTTTTGTATATCCAAGACCCAAGAGGGGAGGCATGGTTATTGGGATTGGGGTCCATCCTGGGAAGATCTCCATCAAACAGATAGAACATTTCTCTGGGAGATCAGAGAGAGATCTTTCCTTCTCTATGTATGGCAAGATGGGAAAGTCTGGGAATGAAAAGAGGCTTTGGGAATAATGATGAGCTGAGTGAACATTGGATGAAAGACCCCATTCTGAGCAGGGTAACCCAGACGGGGGCTAGAGGTCACTCCACCAACATAGCACCGTGATATCACCAGCAGTAAACATGCTGCCTGATCCATGAAAAACCAACCCTGGGACTGACCCACAAAATACATATACGCCATAGGTTTTATTTGTGGGTGAATTTCACTTCATCCATTTACACACGTTAATATCATTATATTTTGTATGCACGCCATTAATATACATGCACAAAACGTGGGTGTTGTTAACACTTCAGTATCAAACAGGCATAAAGAGCTGTGCAGTATTATAAATTAGAAAAACCAAAAATGAAGAACGTGGGTTTTGAAAAAATATATATATACAGTTGTGTTCAAAATTATTCAACCCCCAATGCTGTAAAGGGTTTTAGGGAATTTAGTGTACATTTGTAATTGTATTCAGAATGAAATCCTACAAGGACTTTTTAAAGAACCATATGCAACTAAAATGACATCAATTGGTTTTGTAATACAGTAGTAAATGTTTCTTTTGTCAATTCTTCATTGACACAATTATTCAACCCCTTAAAGACTACCACTCTGAAGAACAGAGGTTCATTCAAGTGTTTTCAATCAGGTATTGAAAACACCTGTGGATGTCACGGAGCAGCAATAAAGCATAATAAGCACCAATTAGGCAGCTTTAAAATGACTGTGATACTCCGCTCCTTCTAGACATTTACTGGTGTGGTTACAAACATGGTGAAGTCAAGAGAATGGTCCAGGAAGACAAGAGAAGAGGTGATTACTCTTCACAGGAAGGGCAATGGCTATAAGAAGATTGCAAAGATGTTAAACATACCAAGAGAGACCATAGGAAGCATCATTCGCAAATTCAAGGCAAAGGGCACTGTTGAAACGCTACCTGGTCGTGGCAGAAAGAAGATGCTGACTTTGACTGCTGTGCGCTACCTGAAGCGTAGAGTGGAGAAAAGTCCCCGTGTGACTGCTGAGGAACTGAGAAAAGATTTGTCAGATGTGGGTACTGAAGTTTCAGCTCAGACAATACGGCGCACACTGCGTAATGAAGGCCTCCATGCCATAACTCCCAGGCGCACCCCCTTGCTGTCTCCAAAGAATAAGAAGAGTCGACTGCAGTATGCCAAAAGTCATGTGGACAAACCACAGAAGTTTTGGGATAGTGTTCTGTGGACAGATGAAACAAAATTAGAACTGTTTGGGCCCATGGATCAACGCTATGTTTGGAGGAGGAAGAACAAGGCCTATGAAGAAAAGAACACCTTGCCTACTGTGAAGTATGGCGGGGGGTCAATCATGCTTTGGGGCTGTTTTGCTTCTGCAGGTACAGGGAAGCTTCAGCGTGTGCAAGGTACCATGAATTCTCTTCAGTACCAGGAGATATTGGATGACAATGTGATGCAGTCCGTCACAAACCTGAGGCTTGGGAGACGTTGGACCTTTCAACAGGACAATGATCCCAAGCATACCTCCAAGTCCACTAGAGCATGGTTGCAGATTAAAGGCTGGAACGTTTTGGAGTGGCCATCGGAGTCACCTGACTTAAATCCGATTGAGAACCTCTGGTGGGACTTAAAGAAAGCAGTTGCAGTGCGCAAGCCTAAGAATGTGACTGAACTGGAGGCTTTTGCCCATGACGAATGGGCGAAGATACCCGTAGATCGCTGCAAGACACTTGTGTCAAGCTATGCTTCACGTTTAAAAGCTGTTATAACTGTAAAAGGATGTTGTACTAAGTACTAAGATTGAATGTCACTTGGGGGTTGAATAAAACTGATAATGATGTGAGCACAGAAAAGACATTTGTGGTTATTTCATTATAAATGTTATGTTATATTTGTCTGACCTACACGTGCCTCTTTGATTTAATTGTAAGCAAGATGACCGAATGATCAAAATCAATGTCAAACTGGCCAAAACACTCAATTTCAGTGGGGGTTGAATAATTTTGAACACAACTGTATATATATATATATATTTGAATTTTTCAATTCTTCACATGGTTTATCCATGATTACTACTCATTTTAATAAGTATGTTACAATGCTATGAGTTTCTGGGTAGTATGGTATGCATTTATTATCTCTCTCGCTAAATCTATATACATCCATATATATATATATATATATATATGTTTGGGTGTTGTGTGTTTAATGATCTCTCAGTTTATTTGACCATGTGATTGCATTTTTGATTAAATTATTGTTGAGAGGTGTGTGTGTGTGTATATATATATTTATATGTGTGTGTGTCTATGTGACTGGTTTCAGTATCTTGATAAAAGTCCCTGTGTGGACTGAAACGTTGAATTACAATAAAGAATTATATATATATTTAAGACATTTCTGTGTTGCGGGTTGTCGTGAAGATTTATATTTGTTTGGGAATAGAAGATCAAAATCAGTGTTTTACAGACCTTTTTAAATAAGGAATGTCTGAATTTGTATATAACGGAATAATAAGTCAAATAGATATTTATCATGCTATTATTTGTAAGCCTTATATACGGGGCAATTCTTTCAGCGAGAAAAAGAAATCAAAGCAACTCTGAAAATATACAAATTGTTAGCATTTTTCTTTAGCTGATAAGCATACACTGAGAGTTATAAACCCTGAACAAAGACAGGGCCAAGTCTTCACGAAAAAACATTGAATTTTTATACACCTTATACACATAGCCTTAAAATAATTTTATGCAATATCTTGTCCCCCGGCACATGCGATCAGGGTGTGTAATTTTCATTTGTGCTCCAAAAAATTGCTGACATTTTGAAACTTGTGGATTTCAGTATTTGGATCAGAGATGTCTTAGACTGTATTTGTATTTTGCGCTCTACTAATACACTATGTTCTGGATTCACAAGGGAAATATAAATTAAATAATGAGTAGAAAAAAAAACTTTGGATTGGCAAATGTAGAAAGTGGGAGTTGAAAAGCATATTGGTTAAGAAGGCCTGACAATAAGCCACTTATGCTTGTCCTTCTTTGGCATCCAGAGGTCAAGGTCTCAAAACATAAGTATAGGAACTCAGCAAAATGTTTGCCCTCCATTTGTCTGTTATCTTACACTTAACCCATCACTTGACACCAACATTTGGTAATAATGGTATATACAGTATGTAGATACAAAACAGAACTCCTGGGACTTTATTAAAGCCTTACATATTACAGTTACACTTTTATTTCATGAATTCGACGTTTCAGTCTGCTAACCACGGGCTTTCATCAGTGCCAAGTGACTGCACCAGCATTAAAACCATGGGTCCTCCGGTGCAGGATTACCCGAGAAATTCATATTGGGTATGTGGCAGATACCAATTTCTTTTTTCAAGACATTTGTTAATAAGATAGAAGAGCCAAGCAACTGCACCAGGAATTAAAGATGTGATTCCCCAAGTGCAGGATTATTAGATAAATATATACAGTATATATACTGGGTTTAGGGAATCACTGTGCTAATTGTAGTAAATATCATACATTTATTGTGACTTGAAAAGGAAACATATAAACATATGATCAAATGCCAAACTAAAATCTTCACAGCAAGTGGGCCAAATGGGAACTCTGTGCCTCGTGCAAAAGTAGTGGAGGAACCATGTCCTCAAGGGTTCCCGCTCGACTTGACCTCTGTTGGCACAGCTGAAATGTGGTGATTTGGAAACTGGGATAGAAATCAAATCCTTATATTTTCCCCCTGATTCATAGTGGCACAAAATAAGCAAACTATGCAATACAACAAAGTCAACAATGTCTACGGAAATAAAAGTCAATAGAAGCATAAATATATTTATATATTCTTCTACAAGAGGAGATTTTAAAATACACATTATATTAGACATATAAAGAGCAATGATAGTAGTGTGAAGGAACATTCGAATGTGTAAAATCAATAGATTAAAAGCTAAAACAAGAATTCACTAATTTTAGTACCAACCGATTATATAACAAACCATTTTTTGCTCCTACTTTAAAAATGTCACTATTCTGCTTTGTTTTTAATTGTGTTTTGTCGTCCGTCTTTTATCACACTCACAAAATACTATTATACTCAATATACAAATCTAAAGCACCTGAAAGGGAAAAAAAAAACAAAGATCCTATTTGCCAGAGGTTATTCTCTACAGGAAATAATGATGTTATTGTATTTATTGTGATCACAAAAAAATGTGAAAAAAATGAATTATCTTTAAGGTCTTTTTTTTGTGACCCTAATGCCAAAGAGAATGAGGATGGGCCTGGATGTGACCCTATCTTATTCTTCATAAGGACAATGGGGAAGAGAGTTATTTTATTTTTTCGTCAAAAGAGCTACGATTCCCTTCGTGTGACCAGAAGCCATCGCAACTCATAGACAATAGATTCTGGATGTATTGTGTAAATAGGATGCCTAACTGTCACAGCACAGCGCCCTGGCATAGTCTGTGAACTTAAAGAAGGAATGTGCTGATTCTAAGAGTCAGACAAGTTTAAGAGGAGACTTTCTCTGAAAACACTTGTGTGTCTTTGGAATTTTTTATAAAGAGAACAAAGAAAAACAGACAAAAATCAGGATAATGGTTCAGGCCTACAAACGTAGAAATTCGAAAACTATGACATCCAGCAGAACACCAATCAAATTTTATTAAGAGATTGGTAAAAATAAAAACTTTGAAACTGCTGAAAATTCCAGAGAATCTTAAATAAACTCAATAAAAATTACATTTAAAATAACACAAATGAAATTAAAAAAAAACCTTTACACTGCACATCTTTTGTTTTTGGCTTCATCATAAGCATGTTTGTCGCATTTTTACATCATGCTTGTAAACTGTTAACTAATACATAAGCTATTTAATTTTATTACTATTATAGTATTAAAATAATAACTGCACTCAACCTAAACATGTTTTTTTCCGAAGGGTGCTCCTGAGAGAAACAAACACAACATACCTAATGTAACACTATCAGGGTTATTCAAAGAGAATCGAAAAGCCACCGCACGTTTGGTGCCTTTTCGTTCTCTTCAATTCGGTTCGATTTGGTGATCCCATTTCGGCAACCCTGTGGTGTATTCAGCACGCACCACAGGGCTGCCGAAATGCAGGGAAAAGTCGCCGCAAACTCGGCGAAAACTCACTGCAAAACGAGGGCGAACGCTCACTGAAACCCGAATTAACATCTGGATTAACCCGCCGAAAACACCGGAAAAACCCAAGCAGGAGCCGATTACACGCAGCGCAGCCGCCGGAAAAAGCCGACACCGCAGACGAATGCAGTGAATAAATTAGCAAAACAGTTTGCTTGAATGTTTGAAAAGTGAAACACTGTTTGCAAAGAAACTACTGAGCGAAAATGTCTGAAATTTACATATGAGGTCCAATGAATGATAATAAAAAGGGCTGTTACAGAAAAAATAAGTAAAGTTAAAAAAAAAAAAAAATCAGAAATATTTTGTAAACAAATAATCCCGAAAAATGCTTAAAAGATCCTAAAAATTCTATAAATAAAAAGACTCTTTACTGCAGAATATTATGATCAATGGTTTATTAGATATTGAATTAAAACGGGAATATTTTTAACACTGAAGCCTATGGGATTCGCCTGAATAAACCTGCCCAATTAAACCACCGAATGACAGGGCATTTCGGGAACCTTTCACTGCTGGTTTGTGCTCTCTGAATAGCCGAAGCAGTGCTTTTTTATGGGGATTCACTGCCCTCGACCAGGCAATTCGCCAGGATTTGGCGAATTGCCTGCTCTCTGGATAGTTGAATGGCCAGGAAAGGTAACCGAACGCTGATTTTCAGCGTTCGGTTCCCTTTCGGCAGGCATTTGGATCTCTTTGAATAACCCTGTATATATACAGTTGTGTTCAAAATTATTCAACCCCCAATGCTGTAAAGGGTTTTAGGGAATTTAGTGTACATTTGTAATTGTATTCAGAATGAAATCCTACAAGGACTTTTTAAAGAACCATATGCAACTAAAATGACATCAATTGGTTTTGTAATACAGTAGTAAATGTTTCTTTTGTGAATTCTTCATTGACACAATTATTCAACCCCTTAAAGACTACCACTCTGAAGAACAGAGGTTCATTCAAGTATTTTCAATCAGGTATTGAAAACACCTGTGGATGTCACGGAGCAGCAATAAAGCATAATAAGCACCAATTAGGCAGCTTTAAAATGACTGTGATACTCAGCTCCTTCTAGACATTTACTGGTGTGGTTACAAACATGGTGAAGTCAAGAGAATGGTCCAGGAAGACAAGAGAAGAGGCGATTACTCTTCACAGGAAGGGCAATGGCTATAAGAAGATTGCAAAGATGTTAAACATACCAAGAGAGACCATAGGAAGCATCATTCGCAAATTCAAGGCAAAGGGCACTATTGAAACGCTACCTGGTCGTGGCAGAAAGAAGATGCTGACTTCGACTGCTGTGCGCTACCTGAAGCGTAGAGTGGAGAAAAGTCCCCGTGTGACTGCTGAGGAACTGAGAAAAGATTTGTCAGATGTGGGTACTGAAGTTTCAGCTCAGACAATACGGCGCACACTGCGTAATGAAGGCCTCCATGCCAGAACTCCCAGGCGCACCCCTTGCTGTCTCCAAAGAATAAGAAGAGTCGACTGCAGTATGCCAAAAGTCATGTGGACAAACCACAGAAGTTTTGGGATAGTGTTCTGTGGACTGATGAAACAAAATTAGAACTGTTTGGGCCCATGGATCAACGCTATGTTTGGAGGAGGAAGAACAAGGCCTATGAAGAAAAGAACACCTTGCCTACTGTGAAGCATGGCGGGGGGTCAATCATGCTTTGGGGCTGTTTTGCTTCTGCAGGTACAGGGAAGCTTCAGCGTGTGCAAGGTACCATGAATTCTCTTCAGTACCAGGAGATATTGGATGACAATGTGATGCAGTCCGTCACAAACCTGAGGCTTGGGAGACGTTGGACCTTTCAACAGGACAATGATCCCAAGCATACCTCCAAGTCCACTAGAGCATGGTTGCAGATTAGAGGCTGGAACATTTTGGAGTGGCCATCGCAGTCACCTGACTTAAATCCGATTGAGAACCTCTGGTGAGACTTAAAGAAAGCAGTTGCAGTGCGCAAGCCTAAGAATGTGACTGAACTGGAGGCTTTTGCCCATGACGAATGGGCGAAGATACCCGTAGATCGCTGCAAGACACTTGTGCCAAGCTATGCTTCACGTTTAAAAGCTGTTATAACTGTAAAAGGATGTTGTACTAAGTACTAAGATTGAATGTCACTTGGGGGTTGAATAAAACTGATAATGATGTGAGCACAGAAAAGACATTTGTGGTTATTTCATTATAAATGTTATGTTATATTTGTCTGACCTACACGTGCCTCTTTGATTTAATTGTAAGCAAGATGACTGAATGATCAAAAGCAATGTCAAACTGGCCAAAACACTCAATTTCAGTGGGGGTTGAATAATTTTGAACACAACTGTATATATATATATATATAAATTATTACAAATAATAATCCACTAGAAGAAATGCGTAGAGCTGTCACAAAAAGAGAAGAAAACTCCAAGAAGGAAATAGACAGAGGACCTGCGGGATCAAGCTCCCTTCTCATGGGATGCCACCCACTGGCCCAGGAGTGAAAAAAAGCCAGGCACCTTATCATATATTTGACCTAGTTAGCACATACGGAGGAAAAAGAAAGACATATTGATTCTGATACCACAGGGATGTATTGTTGCTGACAGTGGATTTCCAGCATGTGCTTGCAGTAGCCAGGCAGGAGCTAGCCCACCCATCTTTGCTTTCTTTGTATATAAGGGACTGGGTGAGGACAATGGATCACGGGGGCCTAGCTTCCATGTGCTATATAACTGAGTGATTGCTGGGAGACAGAGAGTGAAGGCTAGTCCTCATTATGTTTCTTGTGACACTATGTGCATTATTTTATTTGATTTTTTTGTAATTTTAGGCAATAAATATGAGATGAATTTTAATAATGTTTGATATATTAAATACCCTTAATTAGCAAAGAGTCAGAAAATGTTCTGCTTGATAAATTCAAGCTGGTAAAAGAGGCATTCTGGTAAATTAAACTATTTACTCTTCTTATTTTCTACCTAGAAAGTGTTTTTCCTATTCACTCAGCCTTCAGGATGCTGCAGATTTAGCTTCCTTCTCTTCGTTCGAGCAGGGTAGGGTTTATAATCCTGTTAATTTATACACCTATAAATGATGTACATTTACAAAATAACTGCATTCTACGGGGAAGGATTTTTTCGCTGTTCTGTGCATATCACATTACATAGTAAGTGACAGGAGGACAGAAAGCTCAGCTGCAATAAATGTCATTGTTTGACAAGCCTTTTTACATATTTAAAGAGACACGTGATGCAGTTGGTTATAAATATAGTCTAATTACTTTTATAATAATTTATAACTTTTATTTGACATACTTGAAAACGAGAGAAATCTCAATGTATCCTTCCTGGTAAAATCCTTTGCAAATAAATAAATATGAAGAAATTAACAAGTCATATTGGTGTTTTTCCCGACCCTCCCAAGAATAACTAATATCGTTCTTCAAGGATTTGCTCAGATGGTGATACCAATCTACTTTTCCCAGCGACAATAAGACGACCTGTCTTACTTGGCCTTGGATAGCCTTGGTTCTGCTTCTTGAGCATATTTACATTAGATATCTCTAGGTGTGAAAAAAGAAATATGGCATGCAATGGTGGAGAGCCGTAGATCCCCTTGATATGTCAAAAGCTGTGATCCATGCATTGTGTTCTTTGTTTTGTTTTTGTTTTTAGCCAATGTGATCTGGATCAGTTCTTTCAAGGTACTGCTGTGTAATTCTTCTCATGGCCATGAGGCACACCCACTCATTCATCTAAAGGGGTGGCATGAATATGGACATGCATGGATGCAATAGAGAAAACCTGTGTTCATGTAAATGTACATTCGAAGTTGTAAAGAATTCCTAGGCAACTTTCCAGTTCCTCTTAAGTATTCCTTGGGTGAATTCTTTAGACATGTGATATCAGAGAGTGTAATGTTTAGGTTTCGCATTGCTGATGCATTTGTACCAATGACTCTTGGATGCAGAATTAAGGATACGCGTGGTGCTGGTTTTATTATAATTCAGTAGAGCTGCTGAATGACCGTTGCTCACATAGAGGCAAACTACCAACTGACTCAGACAGTGCAACAATCACCAGACAATTTGAGCAGGGTAGGGTTTATAATCCTGTTAATTTATACACCTAATATATTGAACACTGGCATATGATTGGTTAGAATATAAATATGCAAATATTACAGAGAGACTGTAGGTTATTGCTTGTACTAAACATTTGTAATAAATAGGCCCAATTCTAGCCTGTGCATTAAAGGGAAACGCAAGCCGTTTTCCATTTGTGGCTTACCAGTAACACCCTTATTCGGACCGAGTTGCTTTGTCAGTAGCTCGAGTCATAATACTGGAGATTTGCAGGAGTTTATGTGAGAGGGGACAAGCTGGGATTGCAGGAGGGTTCACAAGGGAACACTGGGAACTATTTTTTCCCAGTGTTCAGCTGCATACAGAGAGAGGAAGCAGCAGATCGCACCACTCTCTTCACCGAGGGAACTGTGGAGAGAATTGGATTTATCAGTGGTTTTAAATTAACGTTAAGCGATTTTGTGTAAATAAAAGCACTTAACACCAGGTTTTAAAAGTCATTATTCATTACTGAATTTCACCAGACACAGATGACGAACAAGCGAGGTTGGAATAGCTTATTCCTCAACTGCTACTTGCACATTAAGCGCTACTATATAATATATAGGAGCCGTTCATGTACAGTAAGAAGCTTATGACGGTTGGAACAGAATGTGAAAGAAATAAAACTAATTTCTCAAGCCATTATGTTGTATAGCTGAAGCACTTAGCTTAATGACAACATTGAAATATGGGACAATATTGGCTCAATGGTTTTTCATATTTTCTTAACAGTTTTCGATCTCCCTTTGTTGTTTAAGCTAAACCCCTTTGACCTTTAGTCACATGTGTTCTGGCACATGGTGCAGCCAAAAAGCAGCCACTGGATTCTCCGAGGCTCATTCAATGCTTTCAACCCACTTAACATCACTTCTCTGGTTCTGACAGGCTTATTTATTAACCCCCCCCCCCACTTTACTATTGATAGAACAGTGAAAAACTCTGTCAATACTTAGAGTGATATTCAAACAGTGGCAGGAGAAGTTTCATTTCTGAATCTATTCTTCAACTGCCACTGGCTTTCTATTTGGGGACATTATTTGGTAATTTATCCTTGTTGCAATGATGGTAAACTACAACACTTTGTAAATAACCCCCCACAGTCTCCAAGATATCTCTTTCTTAGGGTGTTGACACATGAAACACTTACTACTTACAAACTTTAATTATGAACCAAATAAAAACCACCCAAAAACTCTAGTTGGGATCGTAAAAGGTTGACATGCAGAACCAATCATCCACCCAGCACCCTTTGTATGTACACTTATGTAAACCGGACACACATTTACAACAAGGTGTAATCCAAAGTTAAAAATCCTCATTACATGTAAAAAATGGATGCGCTAAAGATTTATGTTATAAATTCCTGCATTTTCTTGATGTCCTAAACCACAGCAACTCTTCCTGCTGTGACTGTGGTGGATAATGTTGATGTTTTATTAAATTTCGTTCTAGTGTTTGTTTGTGTCCAAACTATGTGCAGGAACTTTAAGCCATCCCCTATTATGATTTTCAGAACAGGTCTTCCATGGTATCCCTGTAACAACTACAGAAAATTGGTTGCAAATATAATTTATATGTGTATTTACATTACATGCATCTTTTTACGTGTGTAGCGCTGATTTAAAAGTGTGCTCTGGTGAAATGAACTGTTGATACCACTAAAGGGAGACAGAGACATTGTGGACTATGCTGGACAAAACCGATCTCCATCTCCCATCACCCTTTGCGTGAGGACAGGAAGGGGGTGGTACAAAGAGGAGGAAGGACATCAGCAGCCTCGTGCAAGACATGGGCAGATGTAGGACGCACGCTGGGGCCATTAGGGATTGAAACCAGGCCGGTGTGTGGATGTTGCTACAGTCGTGCTGGAGATTTGTGCTATTCCCTGACCGTTTGACAGAACAGAGCGAGCAGTGAGAGAGAACAGTCGCAGGTGACACTTCTGGGATCCTGGCAGAGTTGGAGCGCAGAGAGACGGCGGCATCCATTGTTGCAGTGATCGGAGAGAGAGTGTGCATCGGCCGGCTGTGTACTACGCTGAACTATTCTTGACAAAGTGCGGTTTGGGAGAAGAGGGGCATCGTGTGAGGAGATGCTGCAAACCGGAGGGGAGTGCTGGCGGCCTATTTGTTCGTGTTCTGGCGGAGGAGAACCAGATCGGGAGTGCAGGCGTTAACAGCATCGGGTTCAAGTGGCAGCGAGGACAGATCCTCTTGAGAGAGATCCCTTTCTCCAGCGTTCATCGGTCCAGGACAAGCGGTTACACCGGATGGGTGAGAAGGCTTCGGCCTGGTGAAAACGCAGAACATTGCGCACTTGTTTATTGATTCTTTAAGGGCCCCAATGGTGACTAGTCAAAGATTGTTTTTGTTTTATTCACTGGCCAGTTGAACACAGTACCCGGGTACCCTAGACAACACACATATATATTTTTTTATACATAGCTATTTTTCACAGGACTTACACTCCAGAACTGAGGGGGTTAATCGGTTTCTTTTACCGCCGCGTATTTTTCCCGCGTTACAAATTCTTGTTACTCAAATACCATATATGCGTATTATATGCTGCTTTATTGGGATCAGTAAAGAATATAATATAGAAAAATCCACAACAGTGCTGGTGTATAGTTATTTCCTAGTGCGGTGAGATTATCCCGAGGTTTATTCAGTGGCTCCTCTGGGGGTGAGCGCTACACGTGCAATTTCATGATTGTGTCTACTATACTGTCTGTGTCTCTGTTTAATCTTATGGTGTAAAATCCTTTATTATTACTATTTATAAAGATACTGCATATTCCATAACAATGTCTATAGGTGTACAACAACATAAAAGGATAAAATGCAGTTTATCTAAAAGAGGTGTGGGCTAAGGCTGTGGTCACATGGGTGTTTTTGAAAGCGGAAGAAACGTCCATGAGAGTGAACGTTCCTTCCACTCTGACGCCCGTGTGTCCACCTCGCTGAGCGCAGTTAGCGTGCTCAGCGCAACAAAACACGATCCTCCATAGCCCCTCCTACGTCCATCGTAGCTTTTTGATGAGGAAGCTGAAAGCACGTCCAGTGGTAACGTGCGCAACTACTGCTCACACTACACTATGTGGCCCTCCCCGTCGAGCCATCGCAAAGCTGCAACAGATGCAGGGAAGAGCGGCCACACGTACGTAGTCAGTGCGCTCGTGTGACCGCAACCTAACAGTTTACAACATGTAAATATTGCATATATTTAAATATATAGGCCCCTATTACATTCCTCGCGCATTTGGTTTTGCGTGCGCAAATGCGCATTTACGCGGGGGGGAAAACCCTTTGCGCTGAACGTGTTTACAACGTACAATGTTCGCGCAAACGATGCCCGTTATCGTTTAACGCGGATGGACTTGTGCGAGCGTGATGAACTGTGCGAGTCCTATACTTAACATTGTGAGCGCAAATTCGTTCGTGTACTGGTACGCGGATGGTATTACAATCGATGCGCATCTTTTTACGAATGACGTTTGCGCGTATAATTTTAACGTCTTTGAAAAGCTGGTGGTAACTGCAAATCTGAACGTTCTGGCCGAAATTAAAAACACCAGCACAAAAAAAAATAGCACAGTATAGTTACACATTCTACACATACCCAAACAATAAAATTGTGAATTCGTGCGTTTTTTATTTATTGCTGCAGCATGTATACTCAGATTTACTTTGACATGCGCAAAAACAATTGTGAGACAATTAAGGTAAATTGATGTCAATTAAGGTTCTTAATTCTGATTGGCTGAATCCCGCAAAAAAACAGTCCGCACACTGATTTACGTGCGCAACGTTACTGTGCACGTATTACTCTTTGTTTTGCGCGTTGTTTTTACGAACGTTAATTTTTGACGGATGAGAATTGTAATACCACGTTAATTTTCGCACGATAACACTGGACAGATGCGCGCAAAAAATTTTGCACTGCACAAACGAAATTGTGCAAAGAATGTAATAGGGGCCATAGTGTTTTCCTAGTGAATACAAAGTGGAAATGGTTTAACAAAGATTATAGCAAGACGAGGCATGGGTATAGGTTTAAATTGAGAGAAAGTAAGTGGTTGATCTGCTTATCATAAGTGGATTATAGATTTTTTTTAAATAATAAAAAGGGGGCAGACATAGAGGAAGCTTTTTTGGCAACAGCTCAATGTGAGTGTAAACAGTGAGTAAATGTGGGACTTACATATTAAATCCAATAAGTAATGATTATTACTTAAATGTTATCTTTTCTATAGCTTTGTCTTCATAGCTTATATTGCACTTTGCGAACCTATACATTAAACTGGTGGAACAGCCCAAACTGAGTACGTGTTTTATCAGCTAAGCAATATACTGTAAGAAGTGGAGCAAAGATTAACACAATGGACACATCTTTAAACAGCGTCTCTTCATTTTCTGTGCAATCCTGTTCTTGCTGATTACATGGACACTCAGCATGAGTCATACTGCATATAAAAATACAGTATTACACACAGAAACGGTATGAGTAAGTCATTAATGGCAAGCAACAAGATGCCATGGATACCACACTAAAGATCTTTCGGCAGATTATTTCCACTGTATATACCATCCCATAAAGTACACTTATCAAATATTCCTGACACAATTTAAATGGCTGCACCTGCTTGCAGTTATCTTAAAATATCTCACTATATGTTCTAATGGCATACATCATTACAGCTATTGCCTATACATGCCCGAACGATCTGAGTCTTAAAAGATACAACTCAAATTTTTGTATGAAGCAATAAATGCTTTATTTAAAAAAAAAAAAGTATGAAGTCACTGTTGCAATCACCAGTGGTACAGAATGATTCAAGGCTGATATCCATACTCTGGCAATAAATTTTATGTAACGCTAATGGGTATTCTGCATACTGGGTGCCGGACAAAATCCCTACAATCAGGTTCCCTAATGCCAACATGCGGACGGCCAACTTCCAGACAGAACAAGTGCCAGACATACCGAGTTCCCTACACAGACAGCTCCCTGACGGCCAACTTCCAGACATCCAAAATTCCAGCGGCTAACCCTAATCCTCCTAACTCCCTAACCCTCTAACCCTAACCTTACTCCCTAACCTTACTGCCTAACCCCAACCGCCTAACATGGGCCTAAGTGAGAAATGTTTTAAGGTTTGTGCAGTGTATATTACATGAAAAGTGATGTCCTTCAATGTACTTCTTTTGCTGAGCGTGAACAAGTTCATGTATTACATGAAAATTTATGGTAGTAACAATATATATGTATATATTTAATTAACCCCTTCATCCCGGAGCCATTTCACTTCTGTGTGCTGAGCTCATTTTTACCGTTTTTGCTCATCATGTTTAAATGCGAGTTGAAGTCATATTTTATTATATGACCCAGACAAATTACAGTATATATATCCTTTTCTATGGCAGACTCGGCAGATTCATAATATATCATCATTATTTGTATACGTCAGACTGCTATAACAAAATATGTAAAAAAAATAATAATTTACAATCATCCACAGCATGTAAAATTGTTTTTATTCCCCACATTTTATCATCTGAATCTTTGCAGTTATATATTCTATGGGGTATGCGTGTTAAAAATATATGATCGGGAACATTACTTTATTTTTCTGAGAAATTACATGATTTTAGCTAAAACTGAAAAAAAATCGTTAGTTCGGCATCATTGTTTACATTCTAATTGAAAAATAGTGCTGCATTAATAAATAAAAAAAGGGAAAAAGTGTTTTTTTTTTTTTTGTTTCTATTTGGCCTTTCCAATGATACCAAACATGGTCCACTACCAGAAAAAAACAGTTTTGTTCCTATTTCCTAACAGGGTGGCTGCGTGGACCAGAAGTATACAGCCTGCTCCATGAATAAAACATAACTAGAAAAAAAAGGTTGTCATTTGCACTCAACCCTGTAGCACCATGCGAAACAAAACACAATCGGAGGTTTTGGTTTACTTGAATGCCCATTCAAATGTAAGCTCACCTGCCACGTAATGGCACCTCTGGTCAGGTGAGTCCTAGCTATTGAAACCAAGAGCTGCTTTCTAAGCAACCACACATGCTCCTGCTGCTTATCAGTCATGAT
This sequence comes from Leptobrachium leishanense, assembly GCA_009667805.1. Taxonomy (NCBI): domain Eukaryota; kingdom Metazoa; phylum Chordata; class Amphibia; order Anura; family Megophryidae; genus Leptobrachium; species Leptobrachium leishanense. The sequence continues at coordinate 266,622,712 of CM019063.1, read as the reverse complement.
CAGTCGCATGGAACTACAGGGGTGAGCTCAGATGACAATCTTTTTTCTTGCTATGATTCTCTACCTGGCAACGATCGCAAGATAGTTATCTGCACCATAGGGATTTCCAAAGGAAATGGTGTACCGGCTGGGTGGAGTAGAGGTAACATCACTGCTCTATAACCGTGGAGACACAGGTTTGATCCCGGCAAGAGCACCTTTCCAGTAAGTGTCCTTGGGCAAGACGCCTAACGGTACATACTCGCCACCCAGGACATACTTGAAAACGAGAGAAATCTCAATGTATCCTTCCTGGTAAAATACTTTCTCAAAACAAAAATTCCCCCCAACTGATGTCATCTCACCAATGCACGATGGAGTCAGTGGGTGGGGGGAGACCCCGGAGACTTGGCTTACATCCAAGATGTCAGCCACTTCTGGGAGAAGTCCGCAATCTGGCACTGATTGGCGCCAGATAGCGAACCTGCATCTAAGAGGTTAAAGAGGGGCATACCTGGAAAGGTCAGGTGCTCTTCCGGCTTTATTTATTTATTTATTTATAAAGGATTTTACCAGGAAGGATACATTGAGATTTCTCTCGTTTTCAAGTATGTCCTTGGGTTCGAGAACATTGAGTGGTTACAGAAATACAAAATAGTAAAATGCAAGATATTAACACAAGACCAAATATACAGATTAACAGAAAAATAAATATGTAGGAAATAAAGTCATTATGTTACATGTTTACAGGTGCATTTCGTGTTGAGGTATGTTAATAGGGAAGTCTTAAGGGACTTTAGACTGGGGGAAGATTTGATGGTGTCTGGGAGGTTATTCCATATTTGCGGTGCTCTGTAGGAAAATGAGGATCGAGACACTTTCTTTTTGTATTGTGGTATTGCAAGTAAGGTGCTGGTCCTGGATCTGAGGTTATAGGATGAGGGAACTTCCGGGGGAAGCAGCATATTCAGGTAGGGTGGTAGCTTCCCAGAAAAGCTCCTAAACACCAGGTTGAAAAGGTGAAGGGTGCGTCTAGAGTCCAGTGATGACCAGTTTAGTTCTTTTAACATGTCACAATGGTGTGTCATCATGTAGTTACATTGTAGCACAAAGCGACAGAATGAGTTATACAATGTAGTAAGTTTCTGGAGGTGTGTTTGTGGGGCGGCTGCATACACTACATCTCCGTAGTCAATGGCTGGCATAAGCATTTGTTGTACAATCTGCTTTCTTACCGCGGGGCTCAGGCAGGATTTGTTTCTGTACAGGGCACCTAGTTTGGGGTAGAGTTTAGATGAGAGTTTTTCGATGTGGGGGCCAAAAGATAGATTTGGGTCTAACCACATACCTAGGTATTTGAGAGAAGTGACTGTGGTCAGCGTGCCATTTGATTTTGTCCCAACACATAGATGGGGTGTTTGCAATTTGTGTAGTTTAGGTGCGGTTCCAAAGAGCATTGTAACAGTTTTGTCAGTATTTAGAAAAAGTTTGTTATTTGCGATCCACTTTTCTACCCCTGTGAATTGTTCTTGCAGCACTGCCTCCAGCTGTGGGAGATTTGGTTTGCTGGTATAGATTACAGTGTCGTCTGCGTACATGTGTACAGTTGAAGCTTTGCAGACATTGGGCAGATCGTTTATGAATATTGCCAGGGGGGCACCTGAAGCTGATGTCATCGTGCCCTTCGCAATGATGTCAGTGCGCCGGACAAGGGTATCAAAGCAGGACCCCACAGTGGGCTGAGTATTTCGAGGAATACCCCTCTTTCCAGATGACGTGTGAGGAACGTCCTCCGCATAAAGTAGAGGGGGTATAAAAGCAGGACCCCAGAGAGTTGAGAATTTCGAGGAATACCCCTCTTTCCAGATGACGTGTGAGGAACGTCCTCCCCATGATTCCCTCACACATCGCCTGCATCCAAGGGGTTAATATTTATTTATTTACAGTATTTATAAAGTATTTTACCATTATTATTATATAACAATTATTTTATAAATATATCAAAGAGCTCCAGAAGTTTAGGATTGTTCCAATTAGGCAATTTCCAAAATGCGAGGCTTCTTATATTTGCCAAACCACATTTTTTTGTCTGTTGTGCAGCACTACCCTTTAAGAATGCAGTTGGTTGACAACATTCTTGCATTGCAAACGATCTTTCTTTTGGTAAATTTGCAACATTAATTTTATTAATTCATTAATTAATTCAAATCAGAGAAAAATACTCCAGAATTGCAATTTACCTTAACCTGAACCTCAACCTGAGTCTGTTTCATATGCCTGTCTGATTTACAGTCATGAGAATATTTGCAGAAGATACAATAAACAGAGAATCTTGCATTCAGCATTCTGATTACTGTAAATAAGACAGACTTATGGAATAAAACTCATGGTCCAGTTTTTAGCTACATGACCATTGTACCTTACTTGTTGCTGATTGGAATTAAAGAGCAGCTGAAATGCTGCATTGTTCCCAAATAAAATACCTTCACACTTTAAGGCTGGCCTTCCACTGGCACCGTAGTCAGGCGACCGACTTGGTCACCTATCAGAGTCATCCATTGGAAGCGTCTGTGGATGACCCAGATCAGCTGATGGACAGGCCAGCCAATGAAAAAAGAAATGAAAAACCCCGTAGCAGCGCTGCTAAGGGGTGAAAAAATCCACTGCGGTGACGCAGCGGAGAGAATAAAAACTTGAGTTTCATCACCAAGTTCTATGGGCCTAGGAAGGCCTCATGGAAAAGACCACACAGAATGGAAGACATAAGTTGGGGTTACATTTGTGTGTACCTGAAAGCATTCTCATAATTACATAGTATAGGTGCACTGTGGGCATTTTTAAATGCACTGAATGTTATTTATTGTTGCAAGAGATGCTGTTTTTTTAAGGATTGCCATAATAAAGATGTGTGATTGCTTGCTTTGAGGTTTGTTTTTAGGACACTGTGGACCCGGTTCCAAGGTTGGTGTAAACCTAACCAGAGCTTTTGTAAACTTAACAACCCCATAGACTATGGGCCATATTACATAGTTGGTGCTAACTTAACCAGAGATGTTGTAAACTTCCCAGAGCCATTATAGCCTATGGAGTTGGTAAGTTTACAACAGCTCTGGTTAAGTTGGCACCAACATTGTAATACGGCTCTGTAATGGCTCTGTTAAGTTTAACCAATGTTGGAATAGGTGTGTGTGTGTGTGTGTGTGTGTGTGTGTATGTGTGTCATGATGAGTTCTATTGTCAGGATAATAGACCAGAAAGAGTGCTGCTCTCCATGGTCCTGACTCATACAAGGTGGGATTACTTGGAGTACTCTGCTGGAAATATAACCAGATGAGTTACAACTGTTTTGTGCATTGTGTGCTTCTTTGGATACCAGCTATATGGAAGAGCTGGCTTGCTATTGCCTGTGGGACATGTAGAATTAAATAGCAAACTATTAATACCCATCCCACTCCTTTTATAAATTCATATAAAATATTTATGGGTAACTAAAAACAGGATTAAAAATAATACTATCATATAATTTATAGTGAGAATAATTGACAGCAATACACCTTTTATAGCTTGCCTATAAATAAGCAAATTAACCCAATTGATGCTTCTCTCCTGCAGTGTTGGGTGTATAGACAGCCCTATGTACCTCACACTGCATATAATCAGCAGAAGAATGGGGTTAAGATGCTGTGGCAAAAATTCTTGCGTGCCAGTGGCTCACTGGTCTTCTCCTGACTGCTGCTAGTTGTTTTAATCAAGGTACTGTTGATGTGACTGCAGATATAAGTCACAAATAAATCAAGTCAAATTTTTTTCCCTCAATCCTCCCAATCACCCACTACCCTAGGCTTTCACTTGGTTTTCGGGAGGCCTAAGGGATGTGCACCACAAGTGCCTGTTTATTTAATGGGGATCATGGTGCTTAAATAGTTAAAAATCAGGGCTTTGTAAGCCTATACATAAGTGATGATGCCCCGGGTGGTGACTAGGACTGCTACCAGCGCAAGAAGGGCAGATCTGCTGCTGTCCCACCTTGAATACACCCACTCAGCACCTTTCAAGCACCTGCCCTCGACCCTTGGCTTGCCCCTGACTGCTCTCTTGGAGTACACCCTGTTGGATACTTCGCCCGGAAACCCTTATATATTTGCAGTGACCCTCAACTGTTATCACCCTGGTCTATGTGCTATCAAAGACCCTCTTCTGTTATCAAAGACCCTCATCTGTTGCCATTCCCTACCTTGCTGCCTAAGTTCCTGGACTCCTATTCTCATCACCCCTGGACTCCTACTCTCAGCACTTGGACTCCCACCTTCCCCTGTATACCAATACTCCTGCCCTGTTATTCACCTATAAGCCAGTACGTATCTGCTGTTCCTGCCCTGGCCGTCTGTTTGCTAGTCAGCCTTCTTCCTACCCTGGATTTTGTGTATTCTCTAGTTACCCCCTTTCTGTCCTAAATTCTGTGTGTATCTGTAGTCAGCCCCTTTCCTGTCCTGTCTGTTTATCTATATCCTTTGCTGGCCCTATTCCAGCCTCGCCCCTCATCTTGGCCTGTATTAACCTAATAAACCACCTTGCTACCATATCTGTGCCTCCAGTGTGTCATTGTACCCTTGGGCTCGTACCCTCACCCTCCTGCATTGTCTGACCCCTGACAAGGACAGGCAGCTGGTCTCCTGCTGTGCGTCATAGCCAGTGGCACAAATTGCATCTCGATCACACCCCATCAGTGGCCGTTTCCCACCCTCCCAATCTCGGACCTGCCTAAACTGACTGGTTTGAAGTCACCCATGCCCACTGAAATATTAGTAACCCTAAGCACAGCATTCAAGTCAAACTTAAACAGAACTATAATGTGGATCGGAGATCCCAGATATTTAAATCAAAATCTTCCCCATAAGTACTGAGACAAACAGTTCACTGCGTGTTTGACTTTAAGGCTTCAGCACAATTCATTGGCGTTAAATGAAATCTAGCTTCATAGTTTTTAATAGTCCATTGGAAAAATGTGTTTTGATTATATAGTGTCATGCTTCGTGTTATTTACATTTCCTAGAACCTAACTGATTAATTTGCCTCTCTGGTGTGATGCCATGCTATCAGGTATGGATACAGGAAAGGGGATATCCCTTGTTCTCCATACATGTAATCTTCAAAGTGGTCAATATCCTGCACATGAAATGCAGTAGACCACAAGAAAAATAAGTATCACTTTACTGTGTACTGTTACTTCAGGTATATAAAATTCAGAGCTGCAATTTCACTTTAAAAACAGAAAAATAAAAAAATCTACTTCAAGTCTGTTGGTTAGTTGCCTGATGACAGCCGATTTAGAAATCCTCTATGCACCTGCCTACATGACCAGCTTAGATATCTGACCCTGACCAGAGACCCATAAGGCCTCTGCAAATTAAAAAAGAAAGAGAAATATCAGTTTAATGCAGCATTTTGGCATATATATATATATATATTTAAATACAGCCGTGAGAATAGGTAGCATTTGACACTTAATAACAGGTAGAGCAGATTTATTCGGTCCTAAAAGAGCCACAGACAGCAGAGGAAGAGACTAGTAAATAAACAATGCCTCAAAATGGCCGCTGACAATAGAGATCTACCTCACGCACATCTAGAGTGCCCTTTCTTATAGTAGCAGTACATCACTTCTCCCCAAAAGGATGAAGGACTTTATTACAAGTTGATAACCAAATTATTGTGGCAAAACTGCACAATTTTTAAAATACATGGGTTATTGGGTAATATTGCAATACTAAATTGGGGCACTGACTCTCAACGCAGGGTTACCACAAACCTTCAATTTGTAAAAAGAGCAATATTTGCAAAGCGCAATAAAAAGAGGTACACCTATAATTGTGCCAGATGGGATGACATTCTTTGGTAATCTATAGAGATGACTCGTGGTGGTATTAAATTTTGTTCAAGATGAACTGGTTACTCTATTTGGAAATGAGGGAAATGGGCCATTGGGGGCTGGACACCCTATGTCCTTTCTCTAAAATCATGGGTCAAAACAAAATAGCAATTTTATATTGAACTGTACCCAACTTGTAGACTTCCAGATGTTCAATTACTGAATAACAAATTTAAATATTTCCTTCAAGGTGGTTTTATTCTGTATATAATCCACTAACCAAACCAATCACAAATCAGATTTTAAGTACCCTATCTAAGCCAACTCCTATTCCCTGGTATGTGACTCACGCAGCAACGCATAGCAGGATCATGTATTAGTCCCAAGACATCACTAATAAGTCACGCAGTTGGTATAGGTGCGCTCCTAGTTATAAATAATTGATGCACATTAGGGATTTTTTTGTTTTAAACGCTAGATGCAGTTCAGGGGTACTCAGCCTTGGTCCTCCAGATTTTTTTGAACTACATCTCCCATGATACTTAGCCACTCATTAGATCCGGAGAGTATTGAAGGAAATGTAATTCCAAAACATCTGGAGGGCCAAGGTTGAGTGGTTCTGGTAAAGGTAACGGTCAAACACCACTAGTATGTATCTTTACTCAGAACAACCTCCCTACATTAGCAGGGCCAGATTAACATAGGGACTGATGGAGCAGCAGCTCCAGGCCCATGCCCCAGAATAGGCCCAGAGAAAGGATAACATTCTCTGCATTGATGGGCATTTGGACCTCTATATCTCCAACTCAATAGCAGCTACAGGGTCGTGTGAGGTATCTCTGGAAAAGCATGGCCTTTCCAATGATACCAAACATGACCAGGTTTTAGGTAACAAAAAAATAAATAATAAATAGTTTATTTTTTCTTTCTAACAGAGCAATATTTTTCATCTTTACACCTCACAAGGTCAAGGAAGGTGTCATTGAACAGGTCAGAGTCTGGCCTTTGCATTGATACCAAATGTCACCATGTAAAATATAAAATAAAAGAAAACAAAAAACAAAATTGTTTTATTTTACTTTTAGTTCTAAGCGATGGTATTGTCCATTTGCAACGTATAAAATGAGCAATACCACTGCCATTACGCACCTTCTCATTTCCCACACTGGGAGCAAGGTCAGTGGTTTATACATGGTCATATTATTCATAGAACACCATCCTCCAAAACACAAGGGAAATTTTAAATTTTTTGGTTAAAATTGTATATTTTCTCAGACAAATGCAGTAACAGGTTCCCATTTCAATTTTTTAACAAGAATTCCCTATAGAATATATATTACCACAAAGGTTTGGGTGATAAAATGAAAAAAAAAATACACGCTTAAAATGATTAAAATCTGAATGGAGATTTCCTCACACCGTATCTTTCTGGTTAGATATACCCGTATCTGCACTATTAAATAACCTAAAGTATGCTTTCATTTCACTAAATTCCATAAAAAGCCACCAAAATATTCAGCTCCAGGCCCACAGAGACCTTATTCCGGCCCTGTACGTTAGTATGCCATATTCAAAAGTAAAGGAAATGATTTGTAAGAGGTAAAATAGTATTGCTTTTGCAAGCTTTTAATACATTTAAAGCAAAATATGAGGTTGCAAAGCATAGCATAGAGGGCCTTTTTTTTTTACTATATATTTTTACTATATATTTTTTTACACTCAACATGCTCATAGAAAATTCATTTGAAGTATTAGCCACAGCTTTGAAATATACTGTATAACGTCTTAAACCAATTAGAAGTATTCTATGGTTTTTTTGGAAGCCCCTTGGAATGTCTTTGTACATAAATAGATGCAAATAAATTGAAACAAATCTATCCAAATCCTCTAAAACTTATATTTTATATAAACAAAGGCTGGTTGCAAATACTAGACCAGCAAAATAGCAATTTATAAGAAAAATACACATATGTGAGACTTAGCTATTAACAAGTGTGTCCTTGCAGTATTTCAGGTAATAATCTTTTGACACAGTAGCAACATGGTAATTCTCCACATTACATACACTGTACACTACTGCTCCTTGGCTCTGGGGGGGGGTGTATTTTTTTAACCCGTTATCAAGCTATGCCAGCGTCACAATCCTTTTCTTACAGGCCTTACGCCAGCATGACAAATACTACATACTCACCATCAGCAGATCTATAGAACCCTGACAAAAGCTAACTGAGTAGGACAGGTCATGTCAGATTGAGGTCTCAGAGGGCTCGATTGTCATGGAGACATGGACCTCCACTGGTCCAGAAAGGGTTAACGTAGCTTTTTCTTGCTTTCCATCATTCAGATCGAATTAAATTGGCTTTTCTGCAAAGATGTTTCTTATAAAGAGATGCACATTCTATATTATTTTACATATTCTAAAAATTAATAACAATATTAATAATAGATGAATAATGTCACTGAGTAAACTATGGTTGCAGTGTTTCAATCAGAAATGTTTGTTTTTATATAATTATAGTAGGTCGCTTTATACGCTATATATTAGATAGATATAGAAAACATATATATATTTAACATTTTTATGGTTCCATGCAAAATACCGAATTAGATCTGAATTAAACACTACAGCCATGAAACCACTCTATAGTGGCATTCAGTGGCATTATTCCTTTACTGCTAATTATATTGTTATTTAAAATGTGCACCAATTCTTTTAAAGGCAATTACATTAAAAAAAATTTGCTTTTTACAATCAACATCATTGCAGATAATATCGATACAATGAAATCTGATTGTTAGAAAACAGGTAAAAAGATATTGGATTTTCTCGCTAAACATAATATATACAATATATATAGAGCAAATCTTAGGCAGCATACAAAAATACGAAAAACAGAGCAATTGCCATGGAAACCAGTATGCCCCTGCTGATTGGTCCAACCGCATAAAGACCATACATGATATCATGCACATACGGTGTGATTACTGGTCACAATTTAGGTTACATTAATAAAAAAGGACAACGTTGAGATTTATCTGATCCAGACACAGAATGGAATGTTATTATTCTAAGGATTCTAGAATATAAGTGTTATAAGACTGTAAGCTCCTATGAGCAGGGCCCTCTACACCTCTTGTTTCCATCTTATGTCCATTTATCTGTATCTCATTCCCTTTGGTTATTGTAAAGCGCTGCGGAAACTGTTGGCGCTATATAAATGATGACAATAATAATAATAATAATAATAATAAAATGTTTTGTCTTTTTTGTAGTGAAACAGACCCTCTTACAGCCACGATAGCAGAGGAAATAGTTAATCCAACAATCCCCCCAATCAATGTGATTTGTGGCAAATTATGTTCTAAATTGCATTCTAACATCACAAGAGTATGTAAAATGACACAATGCAATGCCAAAGCACAGGACAGTGTGATTCAGAAATTTTATTTCGATTCAGTCTGATTTTATGGCTAAATCTACCCATCACACATATATAAATATAGGCGCAACATATACCAATTTCAGAGCAGTCCACTGTAATATAGTTTAAAGATTTTAAAAACAATTAATTTAGAAATAAATGATGGAGGTTTGGTTATAAAACATAGGAAATAATATAAATAATTGCAAAAAACATCTACACATTCCAGCAAATCGGAGAACTGCCTCTCTGCTTTGTTTGGACATGCAGGTTTTTATAATGTAAATATTTATATTATATATTGTAATATTTATTGTGGAGGCTTTTAATCTCACTTTTTGTCCTTAATTTAAATAATTACTATTTTTTTCTCAAAAACTATATATATATATATATAACAAACCAGAAAGAGCGCACATCAAACAACATGTTCAAACAGTACAGAAGAAACCACAACAGCAGCTAAATTCATTTAAACAGGAGATTTTACCAGGTTTAACCCTTTAAATGCCTACAAATAATTCTTATCCCCTTCAAAAGCACTATAGTTCTTAACCCTTTAATGTTGAGCTCTGTTGAAAAATGGTGGAAGTTTAGTTTGCAATGGATGGCCATGGATTGCGTAAGCCTGCCAACAGCGTCAATGTATTCCACCCTTGTGTATTTTATATATATATATCTATATATATATAACAGTGTAAATTAATTGAGGTGTGCCCTGAAAACCTGAAGGGGGCTTACCTCATGAGAGGACCAGAAAAATGAGCTTACTGAGAAGTAAGGGGTGGGAGTTGCTATTGTTTTTGAAAAAATTTTATACAACCTATCATATCCTCATTTGGTTTTAACATTACTCGTAATTTATTGTTCGGCTCCCATAGTGATAATTATGACTGCGGAATTAATATTGAATCCTCTTGCACTTATACTGGTAATATTATAGGTTTACAGTATGGCTTCTTTTTATATTGGGTCAATGCTAGGCCTGTGAGCAGCACAATCACAACTTATCAATCAGTCTTGATCTACAATCACTCGTTACTATGAGTTTACATAATACACCAAACACTGACCAGTGTAAAGATGATATATAATTTGTATAATGTTACATCTTTGGTCCTAGATCTCTGCTTTTCTGCAATATATATATATATATATATGTGTCAGAAATGCAGAGACCTAGGACCATAAAGGCAATATTTTACAAATAATACAATGTACGCTCAATATCAACTATACATTGATATACTGTATATATCTCAATCAATCAATAAATTGTATTTGATCTCATTAATTCAATAAAAAGGGACATCACTACAATACCTATATTATATTGCTAGATATACACACATTAGATTACAGTATTGAAAGGAGTGTGGCAAAATCTGTATAGCGCTACAAAACAAATATAGGCCGTGACACAGTAAGTAATTACTGGATATAAAGAAATATATTAATTTAAAGTATAGTTCATGGAGCATATACAATAAATAACTAGGACTTTAGTGTTAGGATTTTGAAAGTGCCTATATATATATATATATTCACCTATACCCATGCTTTTTACTTAAGATATATTCACCTATACTCATGCTTTTTACTTAGGATATATATATATGTTCACCTATACTCATGCTTTTTACTTATGATATATATATTCACCTATACTCATGCTTTTTACTCAGGATATATATATATTCACCTATACTCATGCTTTTTACTTATGATATATATATATTCACCTATACTCATGCTTTTTACTTAGGATATATATATATGTTCACCTATACTCATGCTTTTTACTTATGATATATATATTCACCTATACTCATGCTTTTTACTCAGGATATATATATATTCACCTATACTCATGCTTTTTACTTATGATATATATATATTCACCTATACCCATGCTTTTTACTTAAGATATATTCACCTATACTCATGCTTTTTACTTAGGATATATATATATGTTCACCTATACTCATGCTTTTTACTTATGATATATTATTCACCTATACTCATGCTTTTTACTCAGGATATATATATATTCACTATACTCATGCTTTTTACTTATGAATATATATATTCACCTATACTCATGCTTTTTACTTATGATATATATATATTCACCTATACTCATGCTTTTTACTTATGATATATATATATTCACCTATACTCATGCTTTTACTTTTGATATATATATCACCTATACTCATGCTTTTTACTTATGATATATATATTCACCTATACTCATGCTTTTTACTCAGGATATATATATATTCACCTATACTCATGCTTTTTACTTATGATATATATATATTCACCTATACTCATGCTTTTTACTTAGGATATATATATATTCACCTATACTCATGCTTTTACTTTTGATATATATATTCACCTATACTCATGCTTTTTACTTATGATATATATATTCACCTATACTCATGCTTTTTACTCAGGATATATATATATTCACCTATACTCATGCTTTTTACTTATGATATATATATATTCACCTATACTCATGCTTTTTACTTAGGATATATATATATTCACCTATACTCATGCTTTTTACGTAGGATATATATATTCACCTATACTCATGCTTTTACTTATGATATATATATTCACCTATACTCATGCTTTTTACTCAGATATATATATATTCACCTATACTCATGCTTTTTACTTATATATATATTATTCACCTATACCCATGCTTTTACTAAGATATATTCACCTATACTCATGCTTTTACTTAGGATATATAATATGTTCACCTATACTCATGCTTTTTACTTATGATATATATTCACCTAACTCATGCTTTTTACTCAGGATATTATATATTCACCTATACTCATGCTTTTACTTATGATATATATATATTCACCTATACTCATGCTTTTACTTATGATATATATATATTCACCTATACTCATGCTTTTTACTTAGGATATATATATATTCACCTATACTCATGCTTTTACTTTTGATATATATATTCACCTATACTCATGCTTTTTACTTATGATATATATATTCACCTATACTCATGCTTTTTACTCAGGATATATATATATTCACCTATACTCATGCTTTTTACTTATGATATATATATATTCACCTATACTCATGCTTTTTACTTAGGATATATATATATTCACCTATACTCATGCTTTTTACGTAGGATATATATATTCACCTATACTCATGCTTTTTACTTAGGATATATATATATATGTGTGTGTAAATACACGTACACACTAATCACTGATTCACTAAAACACACGACTCATAAACCCACACAGATTCATGGCCACAGATTCAGACCCAAACAGTAACACATAACATGGGAACACAGATAACAGGCATACGGGAGGGGAAATTCAGTGGCCAGCACATACCGGCTAATGGCCATGCACCAGAGATCCCATGCTAGAACGTCACAATCAGATGAGCCATTACTCCTTCCTGCTAGCCCTATACGAGGCTGACAAAGGAGTATTTCTCTGTTAAATTGGGAATATGGGTGGTGATAGGTTCTAATGCCACTAAATTAAAATACCCATCCTAAACTCAGAGGTCAGACACGTTGTTTAATCTCCTGAATGACGTCATATGTAGTTCACTCGTGATGAGGAAATAGATTGTGGAATAATGACTAAACCATACACACTTTATTGCCTTTATTACCCCAGCACATGCCCCTACCATGACTGTCACATGGAGTAATACACAAGAGGCCCACCACCAGAGATCAGCATACCATGGCATCACAATTATGCTGGACCTACCTCCATGGGAGGGGGAGGGGGAGGGTGTGTGTGTGTGTGTGTTCTGTACATTGCTTGATACCGTGTGCAGTGTGTGTATGTGTGTCTGTGTGTTATAGTAGGTGATGCGAATTGCAAAAGCTGATACTGTTCCAATTAATTGATCCTAGATCAAGAATAGATAAATATATATAGACTAGAATAGATTTAAAATCAATTATTCGTTGGGAAACTCACCTGTGTCTTCTGTATGTTGTTGTATATCACTGTAAATCTCTGCATATCGGTGTATATTGCTGCTAGGTCCTCATTGCTCATCGTGTAAACCAGATCCTGGATGAAGTCAAGGTCCACCTGTAAGGAGTAAGAGCACAGCACCTGTCAATCTGGCAGCTATGTCATGGTGTGTGTCTTTGTAAACATATGGCTGTTCGAAAAGATATTTTCTTTGTGGGTAAATGTGTGTATTTATATTTGTGTGTGTAAACGTGTACATTTTTGGCACATGGAATTACATTTGTGTAGGAGTAATTGTGTGTAAATATAATTTGGTGGTATATATATATATATGTGAATATTTCTGTAATTGTATTTTGTATTTATATATGTATCTGTGAATATATGTCTGTATAGAATTATATTTGTGTATGGGTATGTGTGTGTGTGTGTAAATATGTCAGTATGGAATTATAGTTGTTTAAGTATTTGTGTGGGAGTGTGTGTGAATAGGTGTGTGAGGACACACTTGTCTCGGTGCCTGCACACTCAGTCTTGTCTCTAGCACTGTGTGCACTACCAGCTCCTTCACACGCGGATTTACCCGCAGATTCTCCGCTGGTTCTTAGTGATTACGTAGGAATGATTACCTGGTGCCAGCACACAGGGCATACTGCGGTATGCAAGATACCTGTCGTTGTTTGCATGGGAGTTCAATAGCAAAGGCTCAAAATAGTGACAATATTCAACGTGCCTGCTAGAATTTGAAGGTAAACCAAGGAAGCCAGGAGGGGTTAATCTTTCTACCCATTATCAAAAGATGAACAGCATCATGGGAATAGTACAGTATAATGCTAGAACTGCCATATAAAAAAAAATAAAGGTACTATACTAAACATATACACAGATTAATTTAGAAAATATCTGTGTACATCATGTCCACATATAGAGTTTACACATATATGCTCACACATTATTAAATAAGTATACACACAGTTCAATATAGACACACATAGATTTACACAACCACATGTATATATAGAGAAGAAAGAGATGCAATTATATATGAACACACACATACATATATTTGTTTTTTTATACTTGTTATGTATAAATATATTCCTTGTTCTTCTTTTTTTTTTGCAAAACGAAAAAAACAAATCAAGGTTTATTTAATAAAAAGTGGGTTTTTGACATTTGTCTAAGAAAAAAAAGCCGCGTGCGATCGTTTTAATAAGAGAAAGTCACTTGGCCTTAATACCAGCTGGATTATTTGAACATGTAATTCAATGTGCAGGAAGCCCATAGTGCAGGGACCGGTGAGTGGGCTGTGTACACCCCGACTGCATGGGGCGATATACTTTACCAATTAAATGCATCCGGTATTCCAGCTTTCAGTGCTATTATTCTGCCAAATAACCTGTTTACCTCTATTATTATTATTTACTCTATCTTCTAAAGATTTAAAATTAAATATAAATACAATATGGAATAATATCGATATTAACAAAGTAAAAAGTGAATAAAATATTTATATATATAACATAAATCATGTCAAATGAGTATACTAAAAATATACGCAGAACCTATAACTGTTTATAAAGGGCTTTGTGCAGTATAGGAGTAATATATATATATATAATTCCTTGGAGATATATAGACCGATAGATGTGTGCCAGTGTTAATATAGTAGCAGGTTTGGTTACAGAGTAGTAGTTGATCCTAGTAAGACCCATCCTTTGTGTATATGCCGGGCACATAAGAGTCTGATGAATTCATTTCACCCTGTAGACTGGGATTTCTCTTTCCCACAGAAAGAAGCAGCCCAAATAGATAGGGGGATTCAAAATCAAGTTCAGAGTTTGTCTGATTAGCATGACAATGCTGTCTGAGGGGCTGGGGGTCTCCTGAGGCAGGGGGTGTGCGCTGGCCAGGATGGGCTGTGTGTGCACTCAGGGCATTTTCCCAGGAAGCTCATGCAGCCTGCAACTGGGGGTCTGGGGTGCCAAGTGTTTGCTTAGCAAGTTATGTCCTGTGAGAGCAGGAAGAATAGCTCATTAGGGGTTAGACTGAAAGGACAGGCAGGAGGTGCAAGAATACATGATGGATACCACATTCATTATTGTGTAGGCGTGGGATACACAATCATCCTACTATATATATATATATATATATGTTTGTGTGCGTATATATTGCATTTATATATACTATATATTAATGTATTTGTACATATAATTGTGTGTAGATGTGCATACGTAAAAATATATTTTGTGTGTGTAAATGATGGTCGGTCATACTATAATATATATATATGTATACATATATAAATTTTGTATGCGTGGAGATTGAAAGAAACTAATAGGTTTGGGAACTATCGAAAGAGCAGTCTGTATCTTAAAATCTTGATGTAGTTCCCATGATGTTCAGTATGTTTATAAATAATGTATTGATTTATCTGTAAATTTCTATACAAATATACATGATATACTTTATTACTTTGCAGGTCATATCTTTCTTTTTTAGACCGAAAATACACACAAGTTTAAACAAACCCTGGCGTTTTAGTAAATAAATGAAAACAAAGTGAACCTTGTAAATAATAATAATGTTCACCATATATATATATATATATCACTTACTTGCTGAGTTTGCGTCCTCTGCCACAGAATGTTTCTTTGAATCTATGAATGGGACATCAGTGGATAATGGTTGTTTTTTCCTTGATGGTTTAAATCCTTAATGGGAAACTGGTGTAGAGCAGACTGATCTCCAAGCTATCCATAGGATAAGATATAGCATGAGTGTATAAAGCAGGGGAGGGGGCTGCTGATGGGTGGGGGTGAACATACACAGGACTGGAGGATGAGGTGGGGGGATGGAAGCCCCCCACTTAACTTAGTAGAGATAATTTGATGGCTTGTACTTCTTGTCACACAGCTCTGAAAAGATGGTGTCTGGGATTCAGAGCTGCTTCTCAGGACAGTCCAAGCTGTCGCAGACGTGTGCAGAAATCCTAAGAGAAATTCCCCATCCATTGTCCAGAGACCATTGCCATCCATTGTGCAGGCACTGCATGTTCTGTTTTGCTTTTCCTGCACGCCTATTAGCCCTCTCCTCAGTGCACATGGATAACTTATGGGACCCTATTGAACGCCAAGACTGGGAGAGACCATCATTCAAATCGTCCAAAAACCCAACACAACTTCCATTAAACTTGGATGGCACTTGGCAGGGGATTTGGGATCCAGCATCTTCTACCACACAACCATTTATGCACTTACTTTATCCTTGTTTTTAACATTATTTTTCTTTTCTGAATTGACTGTATCTCAAGAAAATGCAAGTACCTCATTGGATTCCTCTTTTTTTCAGTACCTGAGGCAAATCATCACACCAGTTGATGGAGCATCATCTGGACCAATGCAAGTGATTTCAACAAGCTTGGAAACTGTGCTTCTCAACTTCAAGTCTTATTTTCTGGTGGAGGTTAAGCAGTTGAATACCAGAAGAAGACATGGAGAGCAGGTCTGCACGCAGGTGTGTTCACGGTGCCATGTTCTTGAAATATTCTGGAGATGCTGAAGGTGGCTCAGATAGTGCTTTCTGGATGATGTTTGGGATGCTGGATGCTGCCAGGGATGCAGGATGCTGGATGCTGCCGGGGATGCAGGATGCTGGATGCTGCCGGGGATGCAGGATGCTGCCGGGGATGCTGGATGCTGCCGGGGATGCAGGATGCTGGATGCTGCCGGGGATGCTGGATGCTGCCGGGGATGCAGGATGCTGCTGCCGGGGATGCAGGATGCTGCCGGGGATGGTGGATGCTGCCGGGGATGCAGGATGCTGGATGCTGCCTGTGATGCAGGATGCTGGAGGAAAGCAGCGCCGGATTCCTAAATTATTTTGAGATTGATGATGTGACAGCAGGAGGTTCAGGGTCACACTGGGTCCTTGCAGAGTATCCAGGAGTCAGCGGCTGTTTTGTGAGTGTCACATGATAAGGGGACAACAGGAGATTTTTTTGAATGCTATGGAAATGTGGTGTGTTGGAATTGGGTACCTAGTCCGGGTGTATGGGGTGTGTTGAAAGTTAAGCAGAGAGTGCAGTGAGATGGGTAAATGTGGTAAAGCTTGATCCTTGACATTTCCTGAGGAAGTTAAAGTGTTGCTTCTCTCAGCGCTAGGTGGAAAATGAGGGATGCTGAGCCTGGTGCGCTGAGAGGTCCATGCAGTGGGGGGAATGGCTGTGGCAGTGACAGGTGCTCTTGCGGCGCTGCTGATAGGATTTGTATGAGCAGGAAACGTGCAGGTTGTTGGTGAGGTGGACACAGGAGATCGTGTGAGATCCTGTGAGAGGGAGGGTGCTGCTTGTGAGAGGGATGCAGTGAGGATGCTGGCACCGCTGGGCATTCTCTAGGGGAAGTAAGATGGTACCAGTGCATGTGGGATGCTGTCAGTACCTTGGGATGCAGTGAATAGGAAGCTGCTAGGACTGGAGGATGCTGACAGTGCAGTGAGATGCTCTCATACTGGAGAATGGAATGCTGAAACCTATTATTAACCCCCTGTAGCCCACAGACTCCAAATATACCCTTGCCTTGTGTAGGTAGAATATGTGGGACCCCCTACTACGACTCCCTCATCTCTCAAGGACCTCTGCCTGCTCTTCCCAATCATCCCCGGTGAAATCACAACATCCATTTTGGAAATGGAGAAGGAGAGAAAGGAAAATTTCCCCTTTTTTTGGTTTCTCCTCCTTGCCTACACGCAGTGCTGCGTCGTGACGTCACACCCCGGGATAGGCCAGCTGGATGCACACATTAATGCATCATAGCTCTCACAGGGAGGGGACATCCTCATTACAGAGGCACAGGGACCAGGGAATACACACTGCAATATTTAGGGATAGAATTAATTAGTGGTCTGGGCACATGATAATGTTCTGCTGCGGGCGGAACCTGGGTACCACAGCAAGCAGGGTGTAATGTGAGGCCCATCATACATTCACTGGATGGAGGCTGAGAGCAGATCTGTTTACCAACACCCCGAATTCACATACATCTGTATCCTGCTGTATTAAACCGTGTGCCTAAAACTCAACACATATATATGTGCACGAGTGTTTGGATATATATGTGTGGATATATGTTTGGGGATATACTGTTTGTGTGTGGATCGATGCCTGTGGATATATGTGTGTGGCTAGGAGGATTTGGACATCGATTTGGATGTATGTATACAGATATAAGAGTAAATCAGTCTATGTGTGTGGATATGTGGATGTAAGTGTGAGGATATCTGCGAGGATATGTATGTGATTACGTGTGAGGATATATGTGTGTCTGGATATAGATAAATGTGTGCCTGGATATATGTGTGGATATGTATGTGGTTTGGTGTGTGGATAGATATATACATAGATATGCAAGTGGATAAATGAGTGTAGATAGAGATGTGTTTGTATCTGTTCGTGTGGATGTGTGTGTGTGTGTGTGTATTTGTTGATCTCTCTTCATGTATACTGTACATATGTGATTTTGTGTGTTTACCTATAAATGTACACACACGTATGTATAGTCCACATTGACTTGGCACTCACTGTTGCAGACACTGATCATGTATCCGACTAGGTGCTAATCCAAAATGGTAATATAACCATATACCCAATGCAAAATCAGGACTCACTCTCAGGTCATTGTACTGAAAATATAACACTTCAACATTTTTTTATGAACGAGTCTTTTTCAAGAAGTTATATATATATATAATCATGAGTATAGCAGTGTGTAGTGATACCTTTTTTATTGGACTAACGTTACATTTAAAAGACAAGCTTTGGAGAAGATAACCTCTCCTCCTCCTCTCTCTAAAGCTTGTCTTTTAAATGTAACGTTAGTCCAATAAAAAAAGGTATCACTACAGACTGCTATACTCGTGATTTTGGCATCTGGACTAACACGGTCAACCTAATCTATATATATATATACTCAATACATAGACAGGTCTACCAAGGTCAAAATATCTTTATTACAGGGAGATTACTCAGTAACACAAAGCTTATGCTATTCTCTGCATAACATACCATCAATACATTGTATAAGAATACATTGTATAAGAATACATTGTATCAACAATGGAATTGTGTTTAGTGTAAGACACTGGACCTGCTTAGTACTTGTAATAATAATGTATAGCATAGCATTTCAGCAGCATGTATACAAGCTGCCATGCAAGATGTAAGGAGGAACATATTTGGAAATTTGTGTCTATACCCACCACCACCTTCCCCTCTCAGATTCTGTCTGCACACCTTACAGTGACAACACAATGAGGGTATCAATGGCTGATGACTCCGTCAGATTGATTGTGGTGAGGCCTTAACGTTCTCTCATTGCCTTGACCCATATTGTTTGTTGTTTACAAGAGTTTATTCCAAGTTATATCACGTTATAAACAAAGAGACCCCATTTAATCATTTTAATTTTAGTAAAATTAATTAGTTCTTTCTTTCTTTCCTTTCCTTTCCTTTCCTTTCTCCCATGGATAAACAGTAAATAATCACAGTGGTATTGTCAAGGCGATACCTAAGCATTACCTCATATTCATTGTATTTGGATCCATGAACACCAACAGCAGTATCAGAGAACATCAGGACCCCCATTAATTCAGTGTCAAATGTAATATATATATATATATCTATTCACAAACCTGGGAGAGGCTGCACTCCATTTCACAAAGAGTGCTATTGAGAGCAATGAATACAACCAAGGTGATACACTTTACTCTATTTAAAATTAACATCAACGATTTTAAAACCACCTTATCTAAAGGAGCATCATTTGTCACCAAAGCGCCATTATTGATCCCCTAGGACTAGGTAGATGGTTTAAAAATCTTTATTATTATATTATCATATTTAAGTAGAGTGCACTGTATATTATATATTTATATATGTGAATATACCCATTGCACACAAGTACTGGATTGATATATTCTGTATACATATAAAGGTGTGTGTGTACATAAACCTATTACTAATTCGTGCTATATATGTTTTAACAAATATAGTATTTGTTGTTGTGTGTGCGATGCTTCCAATTGTGTGTGGAGTTACAGACTGCCAAAACATAGAATCCCTTATAAAGGTATATCTCTTGTATCTTAGGCAGTGCTTTCCTCTGTCTAGTTATATATATATTATTAGTAGTAATATTTTGAAATACACACACTTTGATGGACCCTGCTGAGTCGAAGTGTTGTGGCTCTGGGCATATTAAAACGACCCCAGGGATTTGTTTCTCATTCCTGCTGGTGGTGCCAGGATATGAATAGTTAACAGTGAGCTGCCTTTCTATGCAAATCATGCCTCTCCTGGCAGGCAGGCTGGGTCGGTCACGTGACGAGACTGATTTGCATGGTGATATCCCTGGTTCTGTATTATTCAGCAGGATCTGCTCCATGGTCCCTCATTAGGGTCACTGGGGAGAGGCTGCACCTCATAACCAGCAACCTATCCCAAAATTAATGTGACTGTCCCACCATGATATATAATAAGAGCAATAGTGCCTGCAGCAGGAGAAGCTTCACCTGGTTATCACACAAGAAGAAAACTTAATTCCATCTTTTCTAATGCAAACACATGTAGCATATAGCCATATACATTTATATTACATACACTGTTCAATTTATGTATTGTAATATATCTTATTGCAATGCACAGAGCATGTATATATATTGCAGTGTATATAATATTTATGTATGTGTACATATATATACAGAATACATATCTACATATATATTTATGCATATATACACCTGCATACATACACTAGGATATATATATATATATGCAACAGATACATATATTGTGCACTATATGTTATAACGTATAGCACATTATATATATGTGTATGTGTGTATAATGTAATCTACATATTAGTGTGTAGTCATATAAACTATGTAAATAATGTATACTGTATTATTTACATCTCGTGCATTATTTGTACAGTGGATGATTATTTAGACTTCCTCCATACATTGATGTAGCATTATTTATGTTAATCTGTATTTGTAATAAATCTGGAATAAACAGATGTAAACGTCATTTAATCTTTTGTCAGTGTTACTACAGTGCATGGCAACCACATATGTACACACACACACATACACACACACACACCGTTAACAACAACGTGGCTGTATCTAAATATCTATACATTGTATCTCCACATCTATCTATAAATATACAGTACTTTGCATATACACACAGTCGAACCATACGTGTTTAGTGTGTATAGTTGGTTTGTATGTGTATCCAATGTATATTATTTCTATAATATATCTTAATATATATATATATATATTTATATATATATTATTCTGTTGTGGAATAGGTGAGAATGTGCTTTAATTTTCTCTTTGTTAAGGTATTAATGTCTGTTTATCACAGGTGTAATCAGATATTATGATGCATTTTATTGTTTATACAATACAATCACCATATCTTCTCATTTCAATAACCCTTTCCCTGACATTTAACCGAATCACCGCACATTGTAACATTAAACCCTTGGTATATGGCTTTGGTAATGTGTTATTTTTTGTCGGTGCCCGTTATCACACATAAACAAAGAGGGTATTTACTAAACCGCTGCTTGTGAGGTCACAGCACACTAAAAATACAACCAGGTGTTTTCCTGCATGGTTAGACTTCTTTGGTTACAATGATGGGTACACTCCCCATGATGCACAGTTTAATGAATGTACCCCATGGACCCAGGAGGATTTACTGCTCTGTGTTGTCACTTCTCCAACATGTGCCAAAGTCACACTGAGTGTCTGCCAACCCACACTCACTAGGCACAATACTGGCTGTACAGGAATCTATACAATGGGTTATGTGCTTATAGCTTGTACTCACTGCCTATAGCTCTGGTTCTGGATGGACCGATGGACAGAGGCAAACAGACATATAGATGGATAGATAATATAGGTAGATAGAGGGATAGATAATATACATATAGATGGATAGATAATATAGATAGAGGGATAGATAATAGACATATATATGGATAGATAATATAGTAGACAGAGGGATAGATAATAGACATATATATGGATAGATAATATAGTAGACAGAGGGATAGATAATAGACTTATAGAATAGATGGACAGATAATATAGATAGAGGGATAGATAATAGACATATATTTGGATAGATAATATAGATAGAGGGATAGATAATAGACGTATAGATGGATAGATAATATAGATGGATAGATAATAGACATATAGATGGATATATAATATAGGTAGACAGAGGGATAGATAATAGACATATAGATGGATATATAATATAGGTAGACAGAGGGATAGCTAATAGACATATAGATGGATATATAATATAGGTAGACAGAGGGATAGATAATAGACATATAGATGGACAGATAATATAGATAGAGGGATAGATAATAGACATATAGATGGATAGATAATATAGATGGAAAGGTAATAGACATATAGATGGATATATAATATAGGTAGACAGAGGGATAGATAATAGACATATAGATGGATAGATAATATAGATGGAAAGGTAATAGACATATAGATGAATATATAATATAGGTAGACAGAGGGATAGATAATAGACATATAGATGGATATATAATATAGGTAGACAGAGGGATAGATAATAGACATATAGATGGACAGATAATATAGATAGAGGGATAGATAATAGACATATAGATGGATAGATAATATAGATGGAAAGGTAATAGACATATAGATGGATATATAATATAGGTAGACAGAGGGATAGCTAATAGACATATAGATGGATATATAATATAGGTAGACAGAGGGATAGATAATAGACATACAGATGGATATATAATATAGGTAGACAGAGGGATAGCTAATAGACATATAGATGGATATATAATATAGGTAGAGGGATAGATAATAGACATATAGATGGATATATAATATAGGTAGACAGAGGGATAGCTAATAGACATATAGATGGATATATAATATAGGTAGACAGAGGGATAGATAATAGACATATAGATGATATATAATATAGGTAGACAGAGGGATAGATAATAGACATATAGATGGATATATAATATAGGTAGACAGAGGGATAGATAATAGACATATAGATGGATATATAATATAGGTAGACAGAGGGATAGCTAATAGACATATAGATGGATATATAATATAGGTAGACAGAGGGATAGATAATAGACATATAGATGGATATATAATATAGGTAGATAGAGGGATAGATAATAGACATATAGATGGATATATAATATAGGTAGATAGAGGGATAGATAATAGACATATAGATGGATAGACAATATAGGTATGGGAGAGATAATAGACATATGGATGGATAGACAGAAAGAAGGACAGATCAGATCAGAATAGACACTCCTATAAATAGATATTCGCACAGAGAATTTTAGATGGTTCTTTTTATTTTGACACATTTTTGGCAAATAATTCGTGAGATGAAGAGTACGTTTTAAAGGGAAGTGAGGAAATTATTGAAAAGCGATAGAATAATAGTTGGTAATTTATTTCCCATGTTGCTCTACACATTTATAGGATAATGCACCTTATGTCCATTGTATACAAGTAATTATGAGGTCTGCTTTTTATAAGCTTATAAGCTTTCCCTCCAAATTACACCATCTCACATTAAAAGGGTATCAGCCCCTGCATGTAATCAGTTTAATAATATTAACTAATAACAGAAAGGTATTACTCCACTATTTATACAATTTAAAATTAAAATTAAATTATTCAAATTAACAATAAATAAAATTGAAAGGAAGCCTCTCTGGTGACATTTTCTTATTAATGTCTTCTTGTAAAGGACATGCATAGGGGATTTATCCGCTAAATAGTGAGTTATTGGGATCTAGTGAACCCCTCAAATTGTTTACAGAGAATACAGAAATGAAAAATATACTTTTCAGTGTTAATTATGTGGAAATTAATTTCATATGCTCCTAAATACAACTGATTCACGTGATTCTTCAGTGTATAAGATTTATGCAATTATCACAGTGGATGAACACAATGCCATCTACTAAAAGGGACTATAAAGAGAAACGCAGAGATGGCAGAACAGCTACAAATGCTATTCATTTACATTAAGTTAAATCCCTGCTGAAGTTACATAGTGTCAGGAAACATAATTAAAAGCTGGGCAGTCATCTGATTCTATGCAAATTTATTGTTATCTAAACACCTCTCATGTCTAATAAATATTTTAGAAGGCAAAACATAATAAACATGGGGCAATGATGTAAATATTATAAATTGAATTTAACCGGTAGAATGAAAGAGAATGTGTGTGAGGCTGATTTAATGACACACACACACACACACACAGACACACTCACACACTACCGATGCCACCAGTTATATTATGCAAACATAATGCAAAACAATATAAAATAATGCAAAACAGTATAACATAAGTATGAATTGTTTCAAAACGAATCCATTCTAAAATATTTATACTTTCTATAGTGTATATATATATATATATATA